>LPNX011215259.1:979-64057 GCA_001517045.1 Pseudotsuga menziesii | reverse complement strand
TCTCTAATTTCGCCCAGAACTCAGTTTTGATTCGCTGAACTGACATAAATGGATGGATTATAAAGTATTTTATCTATATCTCTGTCCACCAAGCCTTGGAAGGATGCTTCACTTCACCAACTATCGAACTATTGAAGGAGATTTCCATATCAGAATGTCCTTCATTTTAGGGATCAGTCCCTATCGTTTTGTTTTGACTGTCAGTTATTGTTTTAGTTGAATTAAATAGATCCACACTTTTAGGATCTGGAAACAGTTTTGTAAAGGCTTTAAAAGCCTATGAACTCATACTGAAAAGGGGGGATCGATCTTGGAGACTTTGGCCTATGTCTGATTGCTAGTCTAATAAAAATCACAGTTTTCTCTTGTTGTTGTACTCAGATTTTGTTACCCATTGTTATTCTGCACTCTGTTGGATTATTTTAGCTCATGCTCATTATTTGATGGAGGAACTTCTTGATGCTTAGTATAGCCCTGCATGATGTATGTACTTGGTTGTATAAACCCTGCAGATTTGATGTATTTGGTTGTCTGAGCATTATTCTATATGTCTGTTCTATTATTGATCATCTGATGTGCAGTTTCTAAGAGCACTGGCTCATTAAATTGTTTGGATTAGCAGTCTTTCATTTGTGCCATTCTTGTATCCCCTCGATCCACTTATTGAAGGTAAATGAATTTCTAAGTTACCAAGCATACTCAGCCATAACCACTGAGTAGTTTCTTGGAGAGCTAACAAAATGGCGCCGTTGCCGGGGAGCGAGTTGAGAAGCTGATCTTCCTGGGAGACGACACAGATCTATTCCTTGATGATAGACAAGGGGTAGACACTTATTGGTTATAATCATCTATCTGGCGACTCCATGAGGACGAACTCAGTGGCGACTCCATTGTTCATAATTCTGTTGGTGATTCCACTGGACATGAACAGATCTTAGCTAAGAGGTATGCTTTCTGTGATTTTTCAGATATATCTGGTTTTCCGCATCCAGTGCCAACTATAAATGAATGGGATGATTATCTTCCCAGATTCAGAGGAAGTAAGTATGATCGTCCCGGTGAGCACTTATTCAATTTTCATCAATGCATGCTTGAGCATGGCTTTGTTCACGAAGATGTCTTGATCAAGCTGTTCAAATTTTCTTTAGAAGGAAATGCTCGTGAATGGTGTCAATCCCTTCCTGCTGTTAGTATTCATTCTCTGAAGGATTTCCATGTGGCTTTCAATTCATATTACGAGAAGATTTATTCAGCTGATCTTCTTTTTCTTGAGTGTTGTCATGAAGATAAGATTGTTCCTATTGAAAGTTTGAAAAGTGAAGAGTCGATTTTTATATCAGCAAGTGACATCTTCAGATCTACCGAGATTGAAGAAGACAGCCTACAATTTCCAGATTTGCAGGGGCTGTCTAATCTTCAGCTAGAGCACGTGAATCATGATCCCGGATGTGTTGATGTCATAGCAGCATATGTTGAGGACAGCCTACATCTTCCAGACTTGCAGAATAAAACAGATCTCGAGCAGCCTGCATTCAACAATGAGCTTATTAAAGGCAGTTTTCAGCATCTTTTTAATTTACAGTTGGATCAGCAGTCTAAAAAGGTATTGCTCTGTGATTTTGATGATCCTTTTGCTGACTATTTAGAGTCCATGAGCAGTATAGATCTTAAAATTTTTTTGCCAGAAGAAGATTGTCTTTATCCTCTATTCAAACATCTTTTCTACATGATATGGCTTCCATTGTTGTTTGAGTCAAGATCAAAGATGCCTGTAAGTCACAAACTGACATGGTTGCATTGGAAGTATGCTGTTACTTGATCATATACATCTATTGGTTAGATGTAGGAGTAGATAGGACAATAAGCTCTTTTATAAGAGCGCGTAGATCATTTTTTAGTTGTTGTTGAATAAAAAAAAAAAAAAAAGCAGAGCAGGCTGCATGTAAGCTACAGGTGGGATACAGGTTTGCAGAGGGATCAGTGTTAAAGACTTGATGACTCCATGCCCAATGCTAAAGGCTACTGGAACTACTTGGTTCTGCGATTCTTTGGAACCTCACTGGGAGGATTCCATCCCCGAGTAGGAGCCAGATGTTATCTCCCAAAAAGTACACCGTCATTTTGGGTGATAGAATGGGTTAAAATTTTTATATCTGTGAGTCTTGTGCTTCAAAATCCAAATTTTTTTGCTTTCGGCAGTGAACTCAATCTGTGGAAGTTTACTTAACTACCGAAACAGGTCAGTTTCAGCAGCTAAGATGGTTTTCCAGAATGGCCTTAACTGTCGAAAATGTTGGTATGTGTAAAAAATAAAATCTTGTGCTTTCGCACGCTCCAATGTCAAGTCATATGTCGTATTCATCTTCTGCAAATGACAAGGCTCTTGACAGATTAATTTCTTCCAACATTAATGGTTGAAGTAGCTAGTTTTCAAGCTCCGGTTCCAAGTTCTTTGAAAACAGGTTGAAGTTATTAATCCATGAACAGCAATATTGAAAATACTAAGTCACAGGCCCTTTTTGAGCAATATGGCACCATCGGTATACTGCCACGAATAGTGCAAAGAATTGCCTACAGCCAGGGAAGGACAAGAGAGCAATAATTCAGAGGACCTGTTTTTGAAAGATAGTGCAATTCCTGGGGTTCATATGATGATTCAACTGTTTATTATACCATAAAACGTATAGAACTCTTTGCCCAAATTCCGCAGTACCCACTGTACTCTGCATCTATTGCTCGTGCCATCAGTTTCAGATCTTTGCTCAGCCTTTGAAGCAGAGGACAGAAAGTCTCATGGCCGCCTTTTTGTAAGAAGAAAGTTTCATATATATTGTGACATTGATCTCTATCCTTCAGAAGCAGCAGAATTGTCAAGGAATTGGCAGAAAATAATTATTGCACAGAGCAGTGAATGGAAATTGCAAATAGATGGAACAGGGGCAGTCTTCTAACAGAATACTAAAGGATAACAGGTGGCAAAGAAATCATCACATAAAATAACTCGAGTCTGCTGTTAAGTGTTCATAATTTCGTTCCTAAATTTCACCCACAAGACCAGTTTGACTGAAACACCTCATCTCCATCATTCATCTTTACATCTCGGGTTAAAACTCCAGTTACTATGTCATCTGTCTCTTGCAACGTGCTCTATTATTAAATAAATCCCGAATGCTCAGCTATGATTTGTCACTTGGCTGCCCTGTGAGGTATTTTCATTGTTGAACCATAACTCAAGAGAAATTTATTTGTTGCTGAAATCGCGTGATATTGCGGGGCAATTTTGACGGCCTTCCCGAACTCCAAATTAAAATCTGAAAGCACCAGTGGATAGCTTATGATCTGTAGATCAAAATCGACTATTCGAACATGCAAAACGGACATCGGACGGTTGAGAAAATCGATTTTTTCCAAAGGCAGTTTTTTCAGGAATTTTTCAGCTTTCGGGAGCTTAGGCGAGCCCCACAGAACTCATTAGCTGCCAAAAGGACTGACTTTCGGCGGCTAAGGCACGAAATCAGCAGAATAGTTAGCTGCCAAAAGCCTGTTTTTTGCAAAGGTTCTCTAATTTCGCCCAGAACTCAGTTTTGATTCGCTGAACTGACATAAATGGATGGATTATAAAGTATTTTATCTATATCTCTGTCCACCAAGCCTTGGAAGGCTGCTTCACTTCACCAACTATCGAACTGTTGAAGGAGATTTCCATATCAGAATGTCCTTCATTTTAGGGATCAGTCCCTATCGTTTTGTTTTGACTGTCAGTTATTGTTTTAGTTGAATTAAATAGATCCACACTTTTAGGATCTGGAAACAGTTTTGTAAAGGCTTTAAAAGCCTATGAACTCATACTGAAAAGAGGGGATCGAGCTTGGAGACTTTGGCCTATGTCTGATTGCTAGTCTAATAAAAATCACAGTTTTCTCTTGTTGTTGTACTCAGATTTTGTTACCCATTGTTATTCTGCACTCTCTTGGATTATTTTAGCTCATGCTCATTATTTGATGGAGGAACTTCTTGATGCTTAGTATAGCCCTGCATGATGTATGTACTTGGTTGTATAAACCCTGCAGATTTGATGTATTTGGTTGTCTGAGCATTATTCTATATGTCTGTTCTATTATTGATCATCTGATGTGCAGTTTCTAAGAGCACTGGCTCATTAAATTGTTTGGATTAGCAGTCTTTCATTTGTGCCATTCTTGTATCCCCTCGATCCACTTATTGAAGGTAAATGAATTTCTAAGTTACCAAGCGTACTCATCCATAACCACTGAGTAGTTTCTTGGAGAGCTAACAGGCCTCATCATTCTAATCATTGATATGTGACATATAAATAAGGTGTGGATGAGGGAAACTAAACGTAGATGCACTTTGATGTGAATATGTATGGCTATAAAACAATGTGAGGGTAATTTGAGGTAAAGTGCAAGGTTTGGAGGTGACTATGGTGGAGTGTGGAAGTAATGGTAGAGAAGTATGAGGGTGACAGTAATAAGTGTGCAACATCTACCAAAGTTTGAGGTTTATCTCAGGTCTAATCAGATCAAAATAAGTGGATTCTACCTCAAGTTTAAAGAGCATAAATATTGCTACAGTCCAAGAAATAACATGCTTGAACTAGTCCATTCAAGGTATGTTTTGAATGGTTGCATCTATTTTTGTTTGGAGCTTACAATCCTAGAGTTAAGAATGTTTTGTAACATTCTGAGGACTGGTTGATAAATTTTGATAGTGACAAGTTGGAATCATCTGTAACAATCAAAAATAAAATATTAAGGGAGGTAGGGAGGTGAGGGGAAGGACTTTAGTCCTTGACAGGTAGTATCCTATCCCAAGAATGCCATTACACCCTTCCAGTTGTAGCTAGAAACTTACAGGGGATGTAACCTCGTGAGATGTTGGAGAATCTCTATCTATGTAATATTTAATCAATTGATCATTTGAAATTATTTATAAGATCTTGTGTCTATTGTATTTTCACACACTTCTATTTTTTAATCTGACAATATTTGGAAATCTGGTATTTAAGTTTACAATATTGATTCACCCCCCTCTCAGTATTGTTCATGTGTTCTTCAATTGGTGTGAGAGCAAGGTGCTTCATAGAATCCTGGCAGCTTGAAGGAGATCCTCAAGAACACATAAATGGTCGGATCCAAGTTCAGAGATGTTCCCAGATTTAATGCAAGTAACTATGCATACTAGAGAAAAAGGACGAATGCTTATCTAATATCTTTAGGGTTATACATATGGAAATTAGTAAGGGATGGATACAAGGAAGCAAAATATGGTCCTTCTATAAATATCGAAGTAGAAGGAAATGAGAACAACACAAGAGCTGTAAATACTATTCTAGCAGGCTTAAATGAGTCTGAGTTTTTTAAAGTCATGAACTAAAACACAACAAAGGAAATGTGGGATAAAATATCCACCATTTATCAAGGAGACTCCAAAGTCCAAGACGCCAAGTTGAAAACCTGTAGAAGTCAATTTGAAAGTCTCAAGTGCCAGAAGAAGAAGATGTAGCAACTTACTTTCAAAGAGTTCAGGAAATCGTGGACACTATGAGAGGTCTTGGTGAAACAATGGAACCAAATTTAGTTGTTCAAAAAATCCTCATAACTCTAGCTTCCAAATTCAATCCTAAATTAACTGCTATTGAAGGAAGGGAAAAATTGAATGATCTGAAAATTGAAGAGCTTCAAGGGATTCTAACAACATATGAGATCAGGATTCATGAACCTAAGAAAAATATTGCAGCATTCAAGGAAACCAAGAACATACATCAGTGTCATGAATCATGTTCATCATATCATGAGATCTCTGATGAGGAAATGGTCAACTTTGTTAAAATGATTCCAAGAGGAACTGGAAGGTACAAAGGAATTATTCCATTAAAATGTTTCAATTTTGGAAATATTGGACATTTCGCTGCCAATGTCCTCTCAAGAAGAATAAAAAGAAAACAAATTTATGAAGGAATTTTGAATATCAAAGGACAATATATAAGCAAATAAAATTTACCAAGGCAGAAGAGGAAGAAAGTGTTGAAGATAACAAAAATGAGATTTTGTTTCTAGCACAAGAAAACAATGAAGATTAAATCGAACAAGAAGAAGGTATTGTGGATCTCTAGGAGGAACTGGTTACAACATTAGAAAAAAATGGGAACCTGAAATCATTAAATGAGAAGCAAGAGCAACATCATCAAGTTGCAAAAAATCTCCTTGCCAAAAGTTTAACATAATCCATTCAAAAAAGGGAAGCAGAAATCAAGTGTCTCAAGGAAGACCTTAAGAGGTCAAGAGTGTTAAGTCAAAAGTTTCAAAAGATTTCCTCGAACCTAGACAACATCAGGATAATTTTTAGGGGCACAATTTTTCCAATTGGCTATTTTTTGGGTTTTTTTTCAAAAAATAAATTCGCTATTTGGTAATTTTTAGTGTCTAATATTTCCTATATTTACATAAAATATGTTTTTTTATCATAATAATCACCAAAATTTACACATTTCAGTGTTAATTTTATGTTTCATATTCAATATTCACCTACCTATCTATAAACATGTTTTTTTCAATCTAAAACAATCGGCTAGAATATTATACTTAAGTATAATATTGGAATCCTTAAGAGATACCCTGGACAACATACTTTCACAACAAAAAATATATGTAGATACAAGAGGATTGGCTTACATCAACAAGTCCAATGAATGAAAAATGGAATTTTCCTTGAACCAATAGGTTCTGTTAGTAAGAAGAACTATCAATCAATTGAAGGTGAGTTTAGGAAAGATTCATGAGCCCTTAAACAAAGCTCAAAGACAGATAGACCTAAGAGAGAAAGAGTGTGAAAGAATTCAAATAAACCCAATCAACCTGAAGAAACCTAATGATTCACAAGCCAACAAGAGAATTGATTATGAAGACAAAGAAGCCACAAATAACTTTCAGTTCACAAGAAGACAAGTTCATACCAGGTATCAAAGTTCTTTTTTGGGTCATTGTTTTATCTGCTACAAATTCGTTCATAAGGAAATTGATTGTAGAGTGCCCATAAGAAGGACATTAATTCATCCTAGAAAGTAGTATGGTGAAAAGAACAATGCTGAAAATCAGAACCCTCTCTCGATTCACTTAGAGGAAATAGAGTGCTCAAAGTGCAACAATTGTGGACTCACTATGGAGCAATGCAGGTTGAAGAATGGTCATAATGATGACATAGAAAAAGAAATTTGTGATTTGTCTCTCTATGCTCAGAAGGATGAAAATAAATGGTACATCAACAATGGATGTACCAAGCATATGAATGGAAATAAAAATAAGTTTATCACCCTTAAAAAGAACCAAGGAGCTGATGTATCATTTGATGACAATGGAACAACAAATTTTTGGGGAAAATGAACTGTACCTCTTAAAGAAAGTGCAAAAGATCAGAATGTTCTCTATGTTGAGGGATTGAAGAATGACCTACTAAGTGTTGGACAACTTTGTGATGCTGATTTCAATGTCACCTTATTTACACAACATTATGAAATAAGAATAAATGGCTCCAAACGGATCATAGGGAGAGGAGAAAGATCACCAGGAGGTGTCTACACGTTGGAACAAATAGAAGGAGAAAATAATTTATTAGACAAAATGATAATGGTTGGCTCTAGCTTAAAATTTTATCCCATCTAAGTTTTGACAGCATTGTAAATATTAGTCAAATAGAAGTTGTTCGAGGGATTCCAAAAAATTCAAAATTTGTGAACAAACTATGTGGATCATGTCAACGTGGGAAACATGTAAGAAGAAACTTCAAGACAAAAGTGTACCAGTCCACATCACATCCTCTAGAAATTGTCCATACAGATCTATGTGGACCAACGAGAACTAGTACTATTGAAGGTGAGTTTTATTTCATGTTGTTTATTGATCATTATTCTAGAATAACTTGGGTCATGTTTTTGAAGAGAAGATTAGATGCTTTTGAGAAATTTAAAATTTTTAAAGCTAGGGTCAGAAAATGAGAGTTGACATAAAAAATTAAATTCCTTAGATCAAACAAAGGAGGATAATTCACACTAGATGAATTTAAGAACTTCTGTGAAGAAAATGGAATCAAAAGACAGTACTGCAAAACTCACACACCTCAACAAAATTGCATAGCTGAAAGAAAAAAATTGAAATGTTCAAGAGGTTGCAAGAACAATATTGCCTGAAGAAAATTTGATTGAAGCCTTCTGGAGAGAGGCAGTAGGAGAATTTGTTCACATTATAAACATAGCACAACTAAGGACCAACAGTGATAAGACCCCCTATGATTTTTGGATAGGAAGAAAAAAATATATAGACTACTTTAAAAATTTTGGAAGCAAATGTTATATAAAAATCATTGATGACAACCTAGGAAAATTTCACTCCGTAACTGATGAAGGGGTATTTATGGGATATTCAACTGATAAAAGAGCCTACAAATGCTACAACAAACATTTGAAATAGATTGTTGAAAGTATTGATATTGTAATAGATGAAAGACTAGCACAACAAATGAGTGATTCTGAATCTGGTGATGATTACTTGTCTGATGAAGAAGGAACACCAAATGATGAAGAGGTAAAGAAACAAATTGATAAGGGTGAAGGAACAAAACTGCTCACTACTCATACTACAAAAGGTAAGAAACATTTCATGAAGTTTATAAAATATAATCATCCCGAATATATCATTATTGGAGATATGGAAGAAGGTATAAAACTTAGACCAACACCTAAAAAGAGAATCTTATCCCTGCTTTCAACAATTGAACCAGAAACCTTTAGTGAAGCCTTTAATGAAGAATGTTGAAAAAATGCAATGAAAGAAGAGATAGACCAAATTTAAAAAGGTGAAACCTAGGAATTGGTTCCTAGACCAAAAGATAAAAACATGATTAAAACTAAATGGGTCTACAGGAACAAGTTAGATGAAAATGGAAAAATTATTAGAGATAAAGCAAGATTAGTTTGTAAAGGATACACTCAAATGGAAGGAATTGGTTTTGAAAAAAAAAATTCTCCGATGGCTAGGATGGAACTAATCAAAATATTTTTGGCATTCTCCTATTACAAGAAATTCAAGGTTTATCATATGGATGTTAAGTCAACCTTCATAAATGGAGCTTTGAAGGAATAAATATGCATCGAGTAACCCGAAGGCTTCGAAAGTCTAGAGAAACATGTATATGCTTTATTAAAAGGGATAAACAAAGTAATGAGTGGAGGGAGCTATAGGAAAAATAAAGGGATGATATGACATTAACAACAAAGGAAGGAGAATCAAGGAACATAGAAAAATGGAAGCAAAAAGAACATTAAAGGCTCCCTTTTTAAAATTTTACAATATGGATAAAAAAGTACTTAATTGCATAGGGATGGGGAGTATCTTTTATTTATTCTAAAAATTGGATGGCATTGTTCAATTTTCACAGGAAGAAACCTAGGTGGATATGTTCAACTTTCTAGGCTTACGTATGATGGGAAGACTGGTGGATGAGCGACTAAGTAATTAATGGAGGACACAAAATTTGATGTAATTTTTCTCAATAAAATGCAAATAAATCATCATGATGAAACTTTAACTAACTGTTGCAGGGGTCAAACGACTATGGTTTTTTCTGAATGAAATACAAGCAAAAAAGGTGCTCTAACTTATATGTGATGGTACAAAAATTGTGACAAACGATTAAAATCCAAGAAACGATGTCGAATGGACTAAGACGACACTTGTCACAAGCGACATGAAGACGAGATGATGACTCAAATAACAAAAGTGAGCATTGAAATATTGTGTACATCACCATGGACACATCTATGTTGATGGAATGATCATCCAACAAAGTTTAATATGCACCCTAGTCATTATCTTCCAACACTTATGAATATGTAGATGTTGGAAATCGATATCTAGCCAAACCAAAAAAACAAATGAAACACAATGAAATAGGAAAACTCAAAAATGGATAACCAACATGACAAAGTCATAACCATGAAGTAGGTACATGCACTCATTTTCATCCATGAAAAAGGGCAAGCAGTGAAAAGAGTAAGTCTATTATTCCATGATAAGCAAAGCATAAGTATAAGAAAAAGTGTTGGTAAACCAAAATACTTAGAAAATAACAAGTCAACATACCCCATGCCGATCACTAGGAACCATCCGATAGTTCTTCTCTCTCCACATCACGTTCTCTCCTATTTATCAAAATTGTTCATCATCGTGTCATAGTTTAACAAAAAAACAATCTAATGAAAGAGAATAGTGGTGCAATGTTTTTAAAGTTGTAAAATTCCATGAGAACTTATTTGAGAAATTGTAAAAGAATATAATAAAAAGAAGACCGACTAAGAAAATTAAAACGCTAAACTGGGAAGAAATATACACCGAGCAAACTGAAGGATTGAAAGTCTAGAGAAAGAATACTATGTTTGGAAACTAAGGAAGGATCTCTATTGGCTCAAACTGGAACCAAGGGCTTGGTTTGAACGCTTGGATAAATATTTAATTCAACAAGGATTTCATAGAAGTAGCAAAAACAACAATCTTTACCTCAAATTTAAAGAAGATAAATTATTAATTACAGTTGTGTGTGTTGATGATCTAATCTTTGGGAGCAATGAGGAAGGTCCCATTCAAACTTTTGCTAAATAAATGGAAAAATAATTTGAGATGTCAATGATAGGAGAATTAACTTTCTTCCTTGGTCTAGAGATTTCAAAAAACTCCACAGGTATTTTTATACCTCAATCTAAGTATTTAAAATAAATGCTTCAAAAGTTTGGCATGATAGAAAACTCCCCTGTATGTGGTAACTGGCTGTAAGCTCAACAAAGAAGAAGAATCTCTTGTTGTAAATAAGACAACATATATATCTATGATTTGAAGTTTGTTATATCTTAACGCATATCATCTAGATATCATGCAATAAGTTGGACTAGTGGCAATATTTCTTGCCAATCCAAGGGAATCTCACATGACAACTATAAAAAAAAATTCATATACCTCAAAGGAACAATGGATTATGGACTGAGGTATCCCAGGGATGAAAGTTTTGATCTCAAAGCATTTTATGATGTAGATTGGGAATGTAGTATCAATGATAGAAAAAGCACAAGTGGAAATGCTTTCTTTCTAGGAAATCGGTTAGTGACATGGTTAGGAAAAAACAATATTCCATTTCACTATTAACCACTGAAGCATAATACATATCAGCGGTTCAATGTTGCACTCAACTCTTGTGGATGAAGAAAATAATGGAAGACATTGAGATTACAAATGATCAACCACTCTCAATCTACTATGATAACACAAGTTCTATTAGCATATCAAAAACTCATGTTATGCACTCTAAAAATAAGCATATTCCCATCAAGTATCATTACTTGCGAGAACAAGTACATAATCAAAAGAGAAAATTGGACTATGTAAACTCTAAGGAGAAAATAATTTTTTACTAAGCCACTACCAAAAGAGACCTTTGAGAACCTTAGAAACAAACTGGGAGTAATTCTACCTCCCCAACAAAAGAATGTTTTATTGCATATCAAAAAAGATGGCTTCCATGTGGCAAGCCAAACTATAGGTCTTTCAAAGACCTCAACACACCTTCAGTTCATGAAGCTGGAGGATGGAATCAAGGGTAAAATATGATTAATTAAAGCAAAGAAACATGTCCTAGGATTGTGATTTCAAACATTAACAAAAGGAAATCTAATACAAGGAAGGTATGAAATCTAATAAATCAGAGGTGATACAATTTGGCATTAAGAAGACACATATTAATAGGGGGAGAAACTCTCTAAATATCAAGCTATTTTCATAAGGCATCACACATCATGGTCGAAGCTTTGGACTGATCTAGATGTTAGTCACAATAGATAATTGAGATCTGTTGGAGATTCAGGAGGATAAATGCTCGCATATCAAAAAAATGCTTGCAAACCAAATGCAACGCCCACAAGTTTAAGTGAAAACTCACAGGTGATGTGACATGGAAAATGATGAGGTGGTTAAGAATAAAAAAGAGCATCTATAGATTCCAAAGTGGCATAATAAATTACAACAAAATTTCTCAATGATGATCAAGGACTTACGCGATCTCATGATGATTATTTGGGTGACAAATCCATGTTCAGTACATGTGAAGAGAAAGAGAGAAGGAAACAGAGATAGGGGGAGCATGTTGGAAACTTCAAATGAAGACTTGAGAAATGGAAGTAGTTTACTTGACAGGGGGAGAAGCAGTCTACATGATAGGGGAAGCATGGTTGAGAAAAATTCCCTTGATGTTGATGTCAAATGGGGAGAATTAGAAGAAAAACAAGCTAAGGTGGAATAAAATGGTAGCAATGTACATTTGATCAACTTATTTTTCAGATGGTTGATGTCAATTCCAAAGGGGGAGATTTTTGGAAACTTCCTTTATTGGCATTGATGTCCAACCTAGACATTCATGGTTGAGGATACGAAACAAATGTTAACCCCTCCTTGCAAACTAGACAAGCAATTTTAAGTCAAAATTGTGTTGTGAAGTCGACCCAAATGGTTTTTATTAAAAAACAAGAAGAGACAAGTTGGCCTCATCATTCTAAGCATTAATATGTGGCATATAAATAAGGCGTAGATGAGGGAAGCTAGATGTAGATGCACTTTGATGTGAATATATGTGGTTATAAAACAATGCAAGGGTAATCCAAGGAAAAGTGCAAGGTTTAGAGGTGACTGTGGTGGAGTCTGGACGTAATGACAAGAAAGTATGAGGGTGGTAGTAAGAAGTGTACAACATCTACCACAGTATGAGGTTTATCTTAGGTCTGATTAGATCAAAAGAAGTGGATTCTATCTCAAGTTTGAAGTGCATAAAGACTGCTACGGTCCAATAAATACTAGGTTTGAACTAGTGCATCCGAGGTATGTTTTGAATGGTTGAATCTAGTGTTGTATGGAGCTTACAATCCTAGATTTAAGGATGATTTGTAACCATCTAAGGAATGGTTAAGAAATTTTGATAGTGACAGGTTGCAATCGTTTGTAATTAGGAAAACCAAATATTAGGGGAGGTAGGGAGGTGCAGGGGCAAGAATTTATTCCTTGACAAGTAGTATCATTTCCTAACAGTGTGATTGTGCCCTTGGATTTGCAACTGGAAAAGTACAATGGTTGTATCCTTGTGATATGTTGGAGAATCTATATCTATGTAATATTTAATCAATTGATCATTTGAAATTATTTATAAGATATTGTGTATGTTGTATTTTTGCACACTTCTATTTTTGAATCTGATAATATTTGGAAATATGATATTTAAGTATATAACATTGATTCACCCCCCCCACCTCAGTATTGTTCATATGTTCTTCAATATGTGTGTTTCATTTTCTTCCATACATTGCTTCAAAATGACTTACTTTCAAAGAAGAGTGATAACCATTGTTATAAACAAATTCCACAAGATGCAAAGAAGTTTTCCATTTAGTAGGTTGATTCATTACATGCATTCTTAACATGTCTTCAATAACCCGATTAACCCTTTATGTATGTCAATATGTTTGAGGATGATGTGAAGTACTCATATTCAAATATGTTCCAAAACCTTTAAACAATCCTTTCCAAAAATGACGTGTGAATATCATCTATTTCAATTGCTTTATGTGTAGCCTCAACTGGTATAAAGTGAGTTACTTTAGTTAATTTTTCTACCATTACCATAATAACATCATGTTGTGACCTTGTCTTAGTTAATTTCATGATAAAATTTATACTTACTACATTCCATTTCCATTCTCGTATCTGTAAAGGTTGTAACAAACCTGCAGGGTGTCTATGTTCAAATTTTACTTACTGACATTCTAAGCATATAGCTATGTAATTTACAATTTCCATTTTAATTCTTGGCTAGTAATATCTTAACTTCCGCTACTCTCTTTTGATAACCATAGTTACCTACATATGTTAATCATGCATTTCTTTTAAAACCAGTTTTTTTATGTTTTCTAAGTTAGGAATGCAGATTCTGATCTTATACTTAAGTATTCCATCTTCCAATTTATAGTGTTCAAACTTATGTGTTGTTCCCTTTTGTCTTGTGTAACACTATTATTATCCTTCAAGTTCTTATGTTCCTTATTCTTATCCAAATTATACAAATGTTTTTCCTTCCCGATTACTTCTTTGAGGGTCTTGGGCATATCATATTGAATCTTATCCCTGCAAAATGTTGGAAGTCCACTTAGAAATATTTGAAAATCAACTTTCACATATTTTATATAGTTTGCATAAGTTATTAGTTCAAGAAATCTCTTCTCGTATGCATCCATAGTTAAATTTCCCAACTTAAGATCAAATAATTCTTCCACCTTATTATCATAGTATTTTTTTTAAAGGTATTCTTGTTGAAAATAATTTTTAAATTTTTTCCAAGTGATATTTTCTTCATTAATATATTTCATTCTAACCAAATGTTCCCATCAAAGAGAGGATATTCCCTACAAATGATACATATCTATTCTTTATCCCATGGTTGATGAAAATTTATGCAATTGGAAAAGCTTTGAGAGCCCTACTAACCATGTTATTGCTTATTCACCATGTTTAACTTCACCATCGAAGGTTGGAGGTTTAACATTTTTAATTCTCACATAAAATAATAATGTTCATACCTTCTCCTTCTACTATTACAGTCATTTAAAAAATTTCCTATACTAGTCTCAAAACTTCTAGCTCTTTTTCTCAAGGGAGGTGTACGGTAACTGTCTGATGGAAAGTCCATCCTAGAGTAAGATTTCCTACTTTTCCTTTATTTCTTGTCTTGGGTAGTCTTTAAGGATCTTAGTTATTTCATGATATGTTCGTGAAGGTGAGTGATCATTTCATTAACTTTCTTAACCGAGTCTTCCAATTCAAGGGATGAACTACTTCTCCTTCCTACGTACTCCTCTTCAAGGCCATAAGGGGTTGTTTGTTTAACTTCCATCCTCTATTGTTTTTTATGTGGGGTATTCTTGGGTTAAATTATTTAATGTGATATGAAACATGTTCATTCTAATTTTTGTTAATAGATGATTATCGTATTTATTTATTTTCTCACATAATAATTAATTTTCTAGTTAAGAAGAAACAAAGCATACTATACTAGTCTTCAATTTTTGAAATAAACAACTAAGAAAAATGCATAAAATGATATTATTCTTTTCAAACAACTTCTAAATATTCAAAATAACAATTTTTTTTTTCATTTTTCACAAATATATAAGAACTTTCATAATTAAATTTCATATGGGAAACATTTAACTTGTATTCAAGCAAGCAAATTTAAAGCGACCAATAGGCCCAACAGTCGCAGTGTTGCAACCACATCTCTGATACCACTATATTGTCCCCTGGGGATATCAAAGGGTCTTAGAGACATATAATGATCCCTCTAAGGATAATTAGATAATTTTATCACAATGGATTAGTCAAACATATATTTAATTTCATTTTTCATGATTTAATTTCAATAAAATCCCTTTAATTACAAATAAATTAAAATAAATTCAATAACTATTCCAACAAATGATCCAAGGTATGGAAAAGTTTCTTAAAATCATATAACATCATCAAACCCTCAATCCAATCCATATCATAGATGATAACCAATTATAAAGGCTAATTATTCTTATTCACTATTAATTAGTAACTAAGGGGTTAATTACAACTCTTAACAATACTCAATGCACAAATGACAACACTTATCCCAAATACAATTGTTTAAAAAAAACCATTGATTATCATTTTGAATCGATTAATAACATCTAATTACATGTAAAACAGTCCAAATGTCCAAAATTATAGTATTTAAGCATGGTAAATACGAAAGAGAGTCCACAAGACTTAGTTTTCCAATATAAGCAGCTAGTCTTACACAAAATTAACTTGTAACCATGTCATTAAACCAAAAATAAATCCTATAGACATTAATTTTTTTTTAATCATGCTCCTATTTTGAGTTGAAATTTCCTCTAATGCCTGTGCTTGCTTCTGGATGTTGTAGATTTGATCGCTGAACTTCAATGCTTTCTCCACTACTTGTCCTTTGAATTTGATATTGTTTGACTATGTTGAGTTACTGATTAAGTCGATAAGCACTGAGGGTTGAAATCTGTAACAGATATCAAATGGACTCTTTCCTGTAGAGCTATGTTGAGCACGGTTGTAGCTGTGTTGTATGTATGGAAGGTTGTCATCCCATGTTCGATGATGCTTGTAGTTGTACATGTGAAGCAATTGTATGATTAAGCTATTTACAACTTCCATTTTTTTGTCTGTTTGCTTATGGAAGGATGTAGACAAAGAAAGTCTCATGTCGAGCTATTTCCAAAGAATTTTCCAAAAGGTGTTGACAAATATAGCATCTATGTCAGAAATAATGGTCGTTAGGATGCCATAATGTTTCCACACATGTTCAAAGAAGAGCTGAGCAGTCTATTGTACTGTCGTAGTCTTCTTGCATGGTATGCCTATAGCCATCTTAGAAATTATCTCGAATACTACTAATAAGCGTCATGCTGATGTTTATTAGTAGGATATCGCGTCAAGTAGTCCATAGAAATAAATTCCCATGGTCAACTAGGAACTAGAAGGGGTGTGTACAGTCCTTGTCATCGATTCAGTGGTTTAGCAATGACACAAACCACACACAATCAAATATACTTATGGATGTCAGATTTAAGTGAAGGATAGTAAAAATAATCTTGGAGGATAACAAGTGTTTTTGCAACTCCAAAATGTCATGCAGTCTTGTTGTAGTGCACATCCCAAATGAGCTTATGTCAGTGCTCATTAGTTGGTACAAAAGGTTGTCCAAGCTTGTATAGCAAGGTGTCTTTTAGGAAATAGTCAGTAGTCGAAAACTTGTCTGTCTGAACCTGTCGATAGATTGTAGAAAAATCATAGCCTACCGAATGCAATTGTGGCCAAGTGGTGGTGTCATATCCTTGCATACTCATTACTATAGACAATATAGTAATGGGTGTTCTACTGAGACAATCAGTGATGACATTGGCTTGTCTTTCTAATTCTTAATTACCAACTGAAATTGTTGCAGGTAATTAATCCACTTGAGTTGTCAGGTTCTCTGTAGTTTCGACAGAGTCAAAGCGAACTACAAAGGTTTATGGTTAGTGAGGATGACCGTTTCCTTTCCAAGAATGTAGTGTCTTCATTGCTTGAGAGCTTGCACAATGGCGACAGTTCTTTTTCATATGTCGAGTACCTTCTGACAGTGTCGTTGAAAGTCTCAGAATGAAACACGACTGGGTGACTTGACTGAGTGATCACTGCATCGAGGGCATAAATTGATGCATCCATCTCAATAAAAAAGGGTTGATGCAAATAAGGTAACACAAGTACTAGTGCAATACAAAGCTTGTTTTTAAGTTGTTCAAAAGCTTGTTGTTGTGTCAGTGTCCATTTGAAGACAATTTTCCCATTTCCTTTCGTCAACTGATTCAAATGTGATGTGATGTGACTGAAGCCAAGTATGAATCGTCTATAGAAATTCTCTAAACCAAAAAAAAATCTTAGTTCATGAATGTTTTGAGGAATGGGTCAATATTTGAGGATCTGTACTTTTTATGGGTCGACATGAAGTCTTGCAGAGTTGTTGACATGCCTCTATGACTATGCACGCAACGGGGGAAGAAAACCCATACTAGGATCCTTAGATCAGGCTCCAAGCTGTTTGGGATGGTTGTTCCCGACAGGTTTAAAGGCTCTGTTAGCCTGGAATTTTAAAAGTCTAAAGGTTAAAACTAATGCTACTGATTGTTAATCAGTCCTACACTTATGATTACCAAGGTTAATTCATGTTATATATTACAGGGTGACAAACTGTTATATTTAACTTACTTAAAGCAGTTAATTCTAAATACAAAAATAGAAAAATAAAAATTAACAGAGTTAATGCCCTACAGAGATGTATAATATACACATTGTACAGTAATTACAACAGAAATAATCTGAATATTTGTAATTCCTATAAAAGGATCTGATTCAAATAGATTTTTTCGAATAATATAATCAACAAAAACTTAAACACATATTATCCTAATCTACACACTATCCTGATCAGGAGCAATGGAAAATTTAACATGTAATCGATTTATGCTGATAAGAACACTGCATGAAGACACTTGATAATATTTAAAGAAATTTAAACATTAACAAAACCATACAAAAATCTTTACATATTATATAACAATGATATCAATCATTAATTACAAAACATGACATATCAGCAAGACCGAAAACAGTAGCAGTCGATACTTATAAATAATATTTGCACAATTCTTCAAAGAAATTATCACAAACATTTATAATATAGAAACGAGTGACAAAACCGAGAGATATCATAAATCATATGTAAAGTGTAAAAACTGTATATATGTATTAAATATCACCAGTTCAAATGCTGTAGCTACAGACAGTTAACTATCTTGAGTCACAGATAGATCGAACAACGGTCTTGTCCTCCCCTTCCCAGACTATAGACCCCCCTATCCCCTCTGCTATCTGCCCTCTAAATACATTTTAATCTCCCAAAATAAAACCTTCTAAGAGCTGGAGATAATCAAAATTGAAATCCTTAACTGATTTTGCATAAAAATGACAAGTGGGAACATGTCATTTTTCAGCATATGCGAAAATACTCAGTCCATAACAGGAGATCGAGGACACAGATAAGGTAACGACACCTGGAAAACAGTCCCTGCAAGATCGATTTGCTTCCACATATACAGGGATCATCCATACAACCGAAATCATCAAAATCGGGGGAGGAAGATATCCATGATACCACCTGCGATGCAATAAAAGAAAGAAACATAATTAAAATGTAATTAAAATAGAAAAACAAATAAAATAATTAATCAACAATTTTACACCAATCAAATACCTGTAAATCAAAACCTGATCATCAAAAACTTCAAACCTGTTATCAAAATAAACGCACCGCCAAAACATTACAAATTTACTGGAGCATTAAAGACCTGGATATTTACACCACTTGACGGGTTTGGTGGATGTCCCTTAAACTACATGAGTGCAATCTGAGCATTGAGCTCTCGAAGCTTCTCTTCGTTTTTGTCATTCTTGTTCTGCAGTTTAAGAACTCGTCTGATTAATTTATTCTTATGATTTCTCAAGCGTAAGAGCTGCTTATCACTGAAAACCATTTTCTCCATTAACTCAGCATTATTAGCCTTCATCGAATCACGATTTGTTGCTACTTATTTTACCCTCTCTTCCATTCTACGAATCTTGTCTAAAATACAGTTAATGAACAGGGGATGCATCATACCATCAATGCAGTAAGAACCAGGTGAGCTTAACTCTACATGCTTCTCTTCAGTTGGATGACCAATAACAGGATTTACCTGAACTTCCTTATCAACCGGAGGAGAGTTATCATGGTCAAAATTCAAATTGAACTCATGCTCGACAGACCGATCATTCACAGGCAGGTCTTCGGCTTCATCATCAGTCACCACAGTATCAATACAAGCATTATCAGACACGGGGGCTTTGACAGTATTCCCTTTTGCCATGCTCCTGGTAAATCTACCCGTAGGCTTGGCCTTTGGTCTGTCTCGACCACGATTACGAATTTTATCAGTATTGTTGTGTGGCGTAATCGGCGACAGACAGGGAGATTTCCTTATGCGCTTCGAATTCAATGGAGTATCGACACTTCCTGGTAGAGTAGGCATGGGATCTTTGCAAGGTTCGGGGCTCATACGGCCAGGGATTGACAAGGATTTACAGGAAGGAGAGACCGAAACTGAACTCGGCTCTTTGTGCTTGTTGCACTCCTCAGGGTTATCAAACATACAGTGACAAAAACAGGAGAAGCCATTGGACTCAACGAATTCATCCCAAGACCGGTTCGACTTCGACAACTCTCTATCGATTAACATATGGACTAAACCATGGTGGAAGAGACCGTGACTGACATGTTTTGGACCCCTTTTGATCGCATTAGACATCTTAAACAGACTATGCAAAAGATAATAAGGTAAGTTCAGCGGGAAACCAATGAATGTAGACATGAGCCTGAGATGATATACGTACGCTGAAGACAAGCGGCCTTCGCAAGTGAGGTATCGGTGGATCAAGTCAAGAACAGGACGCCACTCCCTTTTAAAGTATTTGCGAGCTACCCCGGTTCGAAATGAAACATCTTGGCAGGGGTTTTTTAAGCAGCTGCCACCACTCTGTTATATCCATGCGCTTATATTTAAACCATCGCTCACCTTCTAGTGGCAGACCTGTAGCAAGCGCCACTGATCTTTCATCAACCCGGAAACAAAGGTCACCCACTTCAGCTTGATAATCGTCCAGGGAGAGAGAGAAAACCATTGTGACTTCGGGGTTCGAATCAGAGAATTTACTTATGAATGACATCCACCCCATAGCCTGAACCTTTGCTGACAGTTCAAGGTCCGAATCCAGCAGTTTCATTTCGCAAGGCTCTACCCTCACCATAGGTGCCATGAACGGCCGTGTCAAAGCACGTAAACGCACACAAAATAAGTACCACAGCTCAGCAAATGACAGAAAACCAGATAATGAGCACTCGGGATAAAGCCTGAGCAAGAATGAGAAATAAAACTCAGACCCATGATAAGGAAAATAAGCCATGAACAAACGTGGACTGCGCCCCTGTAACTTCGGCATGGATGAGAGCATTATCACTCAAAGAGGTTATTAATTAACAAGGAATGACGGTTGAAGACCCCGGGTAAGTCATGTTATCATTATTCAACTGACGTTAATGATACATGACCCTTCATAGTACCCAAAACAAGTGTCCAATTGACAGACAGCCACGACGGAAGACAAGTACTCAGACTTAAATGCGAAGGACAGGTTTCAGTACCATTGTCATGATTGCATATCAACTTCGCGCCAGATGGATCAGGGTGGAGGCTACGACATAGTTTTTGATCTGACGCTGGACCATAATACATATCCCCCTACTTTAGCCTCGACTTACCCTTTAAAGGTGGCGGATAATAAAACATAATTACAAACCATTAAATCAAAAATCGACTTTGCAAAACATACCATATAACAATGATCATCATAGATATTTGTGGTAATATCAACCATGGTTTGTGAACTTAGGATATGTCAGAGATGGCTTGAAACACATTTGGTCTTTGATATTTTGGGCTTTATCGAAGTTATAGCAAAACGACCATCTATAACCATTAATCAACTTTTGCATAAGAATTTATGGTAATGTACCCAATCATACCAAGACTAACCATTCCAATATTTCAACCTTAGTAATAATTATAATAACAAAATCAACAAAATCAATTCATAATATTTTGGATTAATTTCTAGATTAGGATAAGGCGAAGGATATAAAAATCATTAATATTTATCCCTTGATTGCAAACCCAAAGACAAATAATAACTCACTAGTGATGATTTTGTTAAATAAACTATAGTTTTAAAGGTTTCTTTTTAAAAACAAAGAATTTCACTGGTTCAATAGCTGTCATAATGGTATTGTTTCAGTAGCTGTAACTCTTCTTTATTTTGCACTGAGAAATTCAAACATTTCATCAAACAAAATAGGATTTTTTTTGATGAAATAATGTTTTTTAAAGGCTGTTGAGCCAGGGAACAACAAGAGTCAATTACATACCCCAAATATTTGATGTTGGTCATTGCAAATGAGCATTTGTCCATGTTCAGATATAGTCAATGTTCCCAAAGAGTGTCAAATGCTTATCGAATATGTTTGACATGTTCTTCCCATGATCTACTGAAAATTAAGATATCATCGAGATAGGAAATGGAACATTTACCGATGAAAGGTTATAGAAGGTCATCCGTATATCTGATGAAGGTGGTAGGTGCATTGGTTAAGCTAAAAGGAATGACCAGCCATTCAAACAATCCTTCCTTGGTTTTGAAAGTCATTTTCCATACATCGCTGGACTCGATTGGAATATGGTGGTATCCCAACTTGAGGTCGAGTTTCATAAAGAACTTAGCACTTTTCATATTTTTGATGAGTTCATCAATCCGTGGAAGAGGGTATATGTTCTTCACTAAAATTTTGTTGAGATCCCGATAGTCGATGCACATGCGCTAAGTCCCGTCTTTCTTTAGAACTAGGACAAATGGACTTCCACAAGGAGAGGAGATGGGGTGTATATGACTCTTGTCGATCAAATCCTATATTTACCTACGAATCTCTTCATTTTTTAGAATGGATCTTATGTAAACAGATGCGCTAGGTAATGAAGAACCAGGAACAAAGACAATCCAGATTGTTTTACCTGACATTACAGAGTTACTTCGTCTGGTGCTTGAAATATGTTCTGATATTCCTCAAGCATGTTGTCGATCTATTGCAGTTGTCGAGAGCTACACTAGTAGGTGAGTCGAAGTGTTGCTACAGTATTCTTGGAATGTTGATGCTTGATCATGAATTAATGTGAACTTTTGAGCATGATTGATAAGCTTTTGTTGAGGCCTGGAAATTTGCAGGCCACAACAGGAAGGGATTCTCCCTAGTCAATGTTCCCAACTAGACCATGACTGTTTGGTGTAGGGAATCCGTCCAGTTTGCAGTCTGGCTACTGTAGGTCAATTAACAAAAATAAAAGGTTTTACCAGTTGCGGCCCGATCCACCGTGTATATTTTTGTTTTTTTAGTTTTAAGTATGACATGCAAGTGCCTATCTAAAATGCAGATTGATTAAGAATTCAAGGAGTGGTCACAATGTGATGTGCAGGTTCTTACCTCTCATCTTAGACTCTCTTGCATCTAAATCACACACAGCAAGAAATTAAAACTAACTACCTAACCTATCCCTAGGGAGCAAGATTATCATTAATTAATGAGTAATGTATCTTCTGCATGCATTATGAAAAGTCACGGATAGCTGATACTTCTTTCAAAACACATGAACATTTAAAGATATTTGAACAACCAGATAGCCAATTGTTTATGAACAACATTCATTACTCATAGTGGAAAATTTCATAAAATAAACCAAAGAACATTCACACAAGAACATAGGTTCAACGAGTTAGAACAATCTCACAGTTAATGGACGCAAAGCTGAAAATGCAATAGTTCCTCTTCAGCAAATCCATAGCACAACATTTGAACATTCCACTAAGCTTTCTCCAATAGGCAAACTGTAATTATCTATTGCAAAAGGAAATAGTTATTCTTACAATATGTCTTCACCAATCTAACTGGGAAAAAGTCCCTCTCTTATCTAAATCTTATATATTTATACAAAAAGAACAAAACTATTTGGCTTCCCACGAATGACTCTTGGGCTTCCCCAACTCTTCACCTCCCACACTTTTCTTTCATTCAGTGCTTACATAATTTACAATATATTACAATAAAATAAAGTGCTTATGAGGAGGGTCCCGCTTGACTATTCAAGAACTTCTTCCATGTTGAAGCCTCTGAGGCAATGCTTTCAAAATCGGAAGGTTCTAAGAAACGAATATTTATTTCAAATTTAGTAGCCTGATTTCTTATTACTTCTATTCTGCCTGAGCTCAGGTGAAGTTGGTCCTTTAGTAATTGCACACTAACTGCGGAATGAGCTACTTCCTTTCGCAGGGTTTGCTCGTCTATGGCTTTGATTTGTTAAACCCTTTGTTCATCTTCCTGATATTTTCTTTGCAACATCTCCAAAAACAGGTTATGCTCTGGAAAGGTGTCCATTCTCTATTCAACCTCAACCTGGCAACGATTATAAGTAATCAAAATCCTCCTGAAGAACTCTACACAAGCCCCCTTTGTCTTCTTGATAGCCTTTTTGAATTCTTCGGCTGTATTTATGGCAAACTCCAGTAAATCATAGTCTTGCCTCAGGCCTTGTTGATCTTTTGCTAGCAAATCTACAGGGGTCTCCTCATTTGCTTCTAATCGGGCCATCCTTCCTGTCAGGACTTCTAAGATGTCCTGCGATCTGTCTACAAAATATGAAGAGGTTTCCAAAATATCTTCCAGCCGATTATCTACCTGCAATATCTTGCACCTTTCTTCCTCTATGGCTACTTGCAGCTGGTGCATCTTGCTCCTTGAAAGGCTGAAGATTGACTTGATATTCCTTGGCCTCTTCTAGAGCTGTTGTTAATGATGCAACCTGTTCCTTAATCTCCGCAATATGCCCCTGAGATTGCCTCTCAGATTCCTCCAAGGTAGCTTTCTGTAACTCCAACTCCCCTATCTTTCCTAGCAGCTGCTCCTTTTTTGTTCTTAACTCTTAACATTCATGCTGCAATTTCTATAGACTTCCTTGGGAAGCCTCCATAGATCTCTTCTCTAATTGGAGGAAATGGAGCTCAGTTTTTGAAGACTTTATTTCATGTTGTATATCTTCAAAATTTCTTTTCAATCTACCACTTTCCTCTCTCTCTCTTCTCAGGGTATCCTTTAGCTGGGCATCAGACTTCTTTGACTATTCAAGATAAGTCAATATCCGATCTACATTGTCCTCAGAAGCATGAATCAATGCAGCCCCAGCTCTGATGGTGAATCTGGGGTCCTTGTCTGTCCCATATACTACAGTTTTATCATTTATCATTTTACCCGACTGCCCCCCAGTCTTGACCTTTCTCTCGGTCCTTCTCACTATTCTTTACCTTTCCTTATCATAAAAAATAGTGTTGAAATCCGGTACCTCCTCTCCTTTCTTCTCCTAAAAAGTGATTAGCCTAAGGGTAGGGACCATAGCCTATCCTATTATGCTGCCAGCAGCTACCTCAGGATATTGAATATCAGGATTACCCAAATCCTGAGCCTGACTTTCTACAGGATCGAAAGCTGATTGCTCTATCACTGCCCCTGTCAGTTTTAGTCTTTCTGCTTCCTGCTTCCTCAGTTCCTCATCCATCTTTCTTTTCTTTTCCTCCTCTTCACTCTGGGTAGCTTCTTTTGCCTTTCTAGTTGCTTCTTGTTCAGCTCTTCTCTTTTCTTCCTCCTCACCTTTGAGCCAGCTTTCATCTTCCTGTGATAGTCTCCTAGCATCTTCATCTCTTTTTCTAGCCTCTTCCTCCTCTGCCTTTTCCTGCTCGTCCTGTCCTTTCCCACCTTTGGTGGTGATTGTCTTTTTAAATCTTCTTCTTAAGGCCGTTATATTTTTTTCACTGCAAAAAATGGATTCATCTTTATCCCAGTGGCTTGTGTATTCAAAATGTACATTTGCCTCCTTGCAGTGCTCTACTACTTTATTATGGGAATCGTTCCTGTGGAAATTTATTTCCCTAAAATGGAATTTCCCCAATTCTTCCACAAATTCATCAGCTTTCTTCACTCTCGTGAACTTATAGCTTCCCAACCTGAATGGTAAGGGAGGATAAGCCGCTTTCTTATGTTCGAATAAAAAACTACCTATGCCATCTAAGAAGACTTACCTAACTGCCTCCTTGTGCACTACATAGTCAGTGGCATATTTTGACAGTAGTGAGGGTGCTTTGGAGCATCCATACATTCTGAAATACAATCCATCCTCTGTTAAGTAGTAGTTTGCATACTCTTCAATAACCTGCAATGCTTCCTCTGACATGAAGTTTCACTCTTTCAATAAAATCAATGTATGTAATGGCATGATTAAGTGCTCACACACTTCTCTATAGTGACTATGGTACTTGTGTGCCCACAGTGGCTTGTAAGCTAAGTAGACTGGTGTTCTCTCTCAGTCCCAGATACACCTCAGGTTTTGGAAGTGTTGGTTGCATAGTATGCAATCAATCAGTATAGAGCTCATGTAGAACTCTGATTTCTTTTAGGACACCCCTCCTAATGCTGAAGCAATGCAGGTTGAGAGGCTATTGGACACAATTTTTTCCCAGTTGAACACTATCCCTTGTGTTGCAACATAGAAGATGATAGGCACCCACTCCAACTTGAATCTTTAACCATGGTCCCTCCTGAAAATCATGTTCAACATCAGGGCAATGAACCTGTAAGGGGTTCTTAAAGTGGCAGTATCATATTCCCCGGATGGCCTAGTCCTAAAGTTCTTTCTAGGCACCAGCATTCTCTTCAGTGTCTTGACTAGGTCCAGCTTAATTACCTTTAGCCAATCTTCAGTCAAGTACACTTGTGCTTCCGGTAAGTGGTAGGCCACTGATACATACCCAAGGCTATAAGCAGCATAACCCTGTTTTTCAACATTTGCTAAAATCATGGTGGTTATATCTGCCCTGGGCAAAATCCATCCAATAACCTTTGAGCATGGAAAAAGCTCAGGTCTAGTAGCAACTCTCATCAGTGTAGATCTCTCTATATTTGCATATATGGTTTACTCCTCAAAACTGGTGTCAGGTACCTCCCGATTTGTTATTAGTATATAGACTTCCCCCCATTTATACTCGCGTTCCATACCAACTATGCATTTGGTATCCTCGTAAGTGTACTCAACTCTGGTGACAATTTCAACCTTGGGTTCCTCCTCTACTACGGGAGCCTTCTTCTTCTACAGTTTAGACATCTCTGATTCTGAAAAATTTCCTTGTCATACACAGAAATTGCTTTTAGGTTCTGTTGGGCCATTCCTTAATACATTCAAAAATGGAGACAAAATGTATGAGCATTTTACCTCATTTAGGATAAACATGATTGCAACTATGAAATTAAACAAACAATACTCAAAACCGAGCGTTCCTACGCAAAACCAATCTGCTAAAAGAGCTAAAACCAGCACATAACTAAAGATTTGCAAATAATATCATGGCTTTTCTAAAACGAAGAATATCCCCCTCCTCTCGTCAAGTAGAAAACAATCTCAAAACCCCCTCTTGGTGCTATGAACTAAATTGTTCCATGGAAAATATGGTGCCTAATCCCAATTGAAGGATACTGCATGTGATAGTGCATTTGACTCACCGTGTGTTCAAATTTTAACAGTCTCATCCTAAGGGGTGTAACCTCCACATTTCGACCCCGATTCCCAAAAACGAGGGTGACCAGACTATGGAACCAACCTCGGCATCTCTAAAGTAAATAATAAAATTCTCTCCCCAGACGGCCACACGTAGATTGGAGGATACTGGTGCGGAAAGCGTAATGGCTGTCTGCACCGGTTTCCCCAGCAGTCGAACGCAGGCTGCAAACTCATAACGGCCACGAATGTAATCATTAAGCAACAACAAAAACCCCTCACCGGGCAGCCAGACCATTTACCTAGATATATATACACATCAAAATGGAAACCTAGGTAACCACTAACCGCCGAGACAAGAGCTAACCGAGGGTGACAGAATCAGTTTAACCATTCGAATGGAATGGAAAAACGGGCATAAGGGCCTACCTGGCAATGTGCTATGCGACTGGTGGAGAAAAAAATTTGCAAACTTCAACAGCGGGGCCACCTAGGAGTGAGGTACCAATAGCGAGTGCATTAGTCTGCTCAAGCGATAACGACAACACGGGAAAATAACAATAAAAAATCATAAAACCCCGACCCCAATATATACGTCGCGATCGACACATAATCAACGGGAAAAAATAAACCAATCGAGAAGCAGAATGGTTACGGGATCAATGATCCTGTCAGTATCACCTCTGCAACGGCGGATGATGAAATGGTTAGGCAACCCTCAATGGCGTTGGTAGGAGAAACAAGAAAAACCTCACATCAGAGCCCACCAAGCTAAGGCCTCGAACTAATAGCTAGCTGAAAATCCACAATGGCGGAAACAATAAAGGAACCGAGTTCCGTAGACCAATCAAAATCGAAGCAAAAATAAACATGGCTTCGGCCAAAAATAATGGTCACGTAGAAAACAAAATCAAACTACATCGAAAAGATAGTGCCTTCCAGAGCCGCAACGATGAAAACTGAAATCCTAAAAATCTGCGAATCAAAACGGCGGGGATCGGAAGAGGATCATACAACCATCGGAGAAATTCACGATACTTCCTCCACAACGACGGAAAACGTAGGGACAAACGTTCCTATGGGACCTTAATACAGCTACCGATAAAGAAAAACACATCAGAGACCAATAACACTTGAATCGGACTTGATGTCCTGTTCTTTTCCACAACGGCGGGCGTGCAAATAACAAGACTCCCGACTCAATAGTCTAAAACATTTCCAATGGCAGGGAAAAACCAACAAAAACCGTAAAACATGGATGGCATAAAAGTAAATCTTTGTGCAAACATCAACAAAAACTAGGAGCTAAGCAAAAAGAAATAAAAAGAGGGTCCCAAATTTTTTTTGAATTTTGGGAAAATATTGCAGCTGCAACAATTGGCGACTACCTGGTGAACCCCAGATTTCTGAATCAACTTCTTCCCAGTAAAAGACTATTTAATCATGTAGCTCATAAGTTGAATTCTTCTAGATGCTTGTATTCCTAAGATGGCAAACAGATGCATTTAAATCATTGATGACAGTCCATTCTTTGGAAATGGGAACACCCAAAACATTTGAAAGTCCGGATAACTCTTTTGAGGCTTGGTAGGTGAGTTTTATTTTACCTCTGTCTTTGGGTAGTTTCTAGCTTGGACACCACAGGATCGTAACATATGGTAAACAAAGCTATTCATTTGTTCCTCATTCCCATGCCAACTGCACTTTGTGCCCTTTTGAACTTTTGAGTCCTCCATTTGCCTTTCTTTCTAAATTTTATTCAGGCTCTTCTATCCATAGTGTCCTTTTGTGTGAGATATGTATTTACTTTTCAGCTCATGGACGGAGAAGAACTTTTGGCAGATTTACTTTCACATTTCTGATACTTAGTTTTGATATGTATTGCTTCTTTTAGGAGTTTTGACTCGTAACAACCTTTAGGCTTTTAAAATCATGGCATGGGATCATTTATATATAATAAACTATTTACCTTGCTTCCTTTCCATGGGTCTTTTTCTATCACTCCCTAGGACATCATTAGATGTGAAATGGATGGAGCCTCGAAATAGTATTCTAGACCTCTAAATTCTGAGTTATTTTCAGGGGTTAAGCAGGACTTCAATGGGTGCATAGCCATTTAGGAAAACTACTTACTAGAAGAAATTCTATCATTTCAAAATAAAAACACACAGTCTTATCCCAAAGATTTCAGTTAATTAAGAACCTTGATGCTTTCCATGCAACCAAAAGTTTGCCTCTTTTATTAAAAAACAAACCAAAATAACCAGAAACAAAAGCGGTAAATCAAAGTAAAACTGCCTCAAATTATTTATGTACAAGGTCATCAAATCAAAAGATCAAAATAAAATTCGAGAACCAACCACTACCTGATCAGTTCTGTGCCCACCCCTAAAGATCTATCAACTTATGAGTCAAGGGGCTAGGCTAGATTGCAGACATGAGATACCTAACCGTGATCTAATTCTGCTATTTTTGAAACCGAAACTATGTCTACCAATTTACAATCACTCTCATCAGCCTATGAACATTGAAGGAGATCAGGCTGAGTGTCAGTCATACTGCTGCCTTCTTCTGATGCATGATATCTTAGTTCAAGCTCCGTTAGATAATTCCCCAAAACAAAATCTGCAAATTCATTTCCTTCTTCCAACTTAGTGATAGTGTGCTTCATGTAAGGTTCCCTTAAAATTTTGATCTGATTTGGGACCCCTTTATGAGGCAACCATAAATGTGACCAATCTGAAGCAAAATACCCCTTTAACCTTGTGGACTAGTCTCAGTTCAGAATAAGTCCATATCCATCTGGTATGTCTGCCACTACAATATCAATAAATTGACATATCTTTTCATTTGCAGATAAACGAATGAGAACATTTTCCATTTCCCTAACTACTTTGACACTAGTTTTGTCTAATTGAGTGACTTCCCAAGCAATAGGTTTTGGCTTCCCATTAATTTTTTTGCAAACTACGAGTGGCATAACATTCATGGATGATCTAGAATCTACCAGACAATTATGCACCTTATGGTTCAAAATTTCCAGAGTCAAAAGGAAAGGTGGGGTTCTAGCTTTCCCTTCCCCAATTGATTCGACATCTTCCTCCACAGGTTGGTTTTCGGTGGGTATCTCTTCCTCTGGTTCTTCAGGCCTTTTAGTATTTTCTTCATTAACACCTACTTGTTCTTCCATAGGCTTAGCAGGCTTCTTGATTTGCTCCGAATCTTGGCTGATAATGGTAATTTCGGGTACTTTGTCCGCAACATTATTTTTTGGTTGTTTCCTGACACTCTCTTGCAACTTCTTAATTTTTGAGATTATTGAATTGTCTTTATGTACCAAATTCAGGTCTTTTGTTGTCATTGGTATATTCTCAGGTTTCATAGTACTTTTTTCTGTATCAAACAGCGAGACACAATCCCATAAAAACATGGTATCATTCTCTTGTTTTTTCGTGGCCTTACAACCTTTTTCCTCTTCATCACTGTCCTTAGTTAATTTAGAATCCAAAATCTGATTCATCACCAACATCATTGAATTTAACCATTGAGGGAAATTCTTTTCAGAATGGGGTTGTTGGTGAAAAGTGCAAAAATTATCCATCCCTACCTCTGTCAGATTTATTGATGCTGAACCGTTCGAAGGGGTCTTGAATTGGTCGTTATCTTCTCTTTTTCTGTAATAAGGCTTATAAGATTTATGAGCTTCTTTTTCTTTCTCCAAATCTATTATTCTGTTGGAAATATTTTGCATTATCTTTAACATCCCCTCAAAATCATGTGATTGCTCTTCTTTAGGTTTAGATAGCAATAAGGTTCTCTTGCCAGAAGTTTTTTCTCCAGATTGCTCGGGATAATCTTCAATACTTTCCTTTTCAGCCTCTACTCTTTCTACTTCTTCATATGTCTCTGCTAACGTAGGCTTCACTTGAGATTTTGTGAACATAGCCAAGTATGGACCTAAATCTGAGGTATAATACTCAATCGGGACTTTATCAGAAGGCTTATCAGTTGAAGAGAAGTTCTTGAGGTAAGCAGAAAATATTTGAGTGAAATTGTGTACCTTTTCTTTCCTTTCTTTTTTTAAAGCACCTAAGCCTTTCATTAGTGATGCATGTGTCTTTTGGGATGCATACTTACTTCTGAAAATCCTTTCAAAGGTATCCCAATCTGGGATAGAGTTTGTAGGCAAACCAAAGTACCACGATGATGCTGCTCCTTTAAGGGTGTGTGGAAAAAGTCTACAAACTACATCCTCGTGTTCCCTAGCCCTTAATCCTTCTATTTCCAAATAGAAACTTTTCAAATGGTCATCTACTACAACCTTCTCATTTGGATCAAACTTAGGAAGCAACTTCTCAAAAGCTTGAGGTAAGTCATGCAATGGAGGTGTTAGGTTCAAGGGTGATCTGGCTTTCCAAGCCGGTGGTGGATTTGCATTTACACCTGCCATGAGTCTAGGTGGAGAGTGAGGAGGTGAAGGAATAGGAGTCTGCACAGGTGAACAGTAAGGTGTGTTTGGGCCTACTTGATTCAAAGCCTAAACAACCTCCTGTAATGCTACTTCTACTAACTCTTCCAAATCTCCAACCAACACTGAATCTTCCAAGATGCGACGGTCTTTATTCTTGTATTCTCTTCGGGGTAAATCAGGGATAATGGGTAATCCTCCAATATTCTTTACATAAGCTTGTGTGTGTCTTCTCATATCATTTACTACTTGGTTGTCCACAGCAAACAAATGTTCTGTGTTCTCTTCATTATTTTTTGGATTAGGAAAACTGCTTTCAAAACTATCACTGGTGGAGTTATTTCAAGGAAATGGATTTCCCTAGCCAGCCATGCATTGGCGGCCCTCCTTCTAGCACTAGAAACTATTGAGGACTGGAAATTCACAGGCCACAACAACAAGGGATTCTCCCCAGTCAACGTTCCCAACTAGCCCATGACTGTTTGGTGTAGGGAATCCATCCGGTTTGTGGTCCGACTACCGTAGGTCAAGTAACAAAAATAAAAGGTTTTACCGGTTGCGACCCAGTCCACCGTGTATATTTTTGTGTTTTTAGTTTTAAGTATGACATGCAAGTGCCTATCTAAAATGCAGATTGATTAAGAATGCAAGGAGTGGTCACAATGTGATGCGCAGGTTCTTACCTCTCGTCTTAGAATCTCTTGCCATCTAAATCACACACATCAAGAAATTAAAACTAACTACCTAACCTATCCCTAGGGAGCAATATTATCATTAATTAATGAGTAATGTATCTTGTGCATGCATTATGAAAAATCATAGATAGTTGATACTTCTTTCCCCAAGCTCCTCAAGCTCCGCAGTCTGCCCCTGATATTTCCTCTCAGATTCCTCCAAGGTAGCTTTCTGTAACTCCAACTCCCCTATCTTTCCTAGCAGCTGCTCCTTTTCTGTCCTTAACTCTTGACATTCCTGCTACAATTTCTCCAGACTTCCTTGGGCAGCCTCCAGAGATCTCTTCTCTACTTGGAGAAACTAGAGCTTAGCTTTTGAAGACTTTATTTCATGTTGTATATATTCAAACTTTCTTTTCAATCTACCACTTTCCTCTCTCTCTCTTCTCAGGGTGTCCTTTAGCTGGGCAGCATACTTCTTTGACTGTTCAAGATCAGTCAATATCCGACCTACATTGTCCTCAGAAGCATGAATCAATGCAGCCCCAGCTCTGATGGTGAATCTGGGATCCTTGTCTGTCCCATATGCTACAGTTTTATCATTTATCATTTTACCCGACTGCCCCCCAGTCTCGACCTTTATTTCGGTCCTCTTCACTATTCTTTTCCTTTCCTTATAACAAAAAATAGTGTTGAAATCTGGTACCTCCTCCGCTTTCTTCTACTCAAAAGGGATTAGCCTAGGGGTAGGGAACATAGCCTGTCCTGTTGTGCTGCCAGCAGCTGCCTTAGGATCTTGAATATCAGGATTACCCAAGTCATGAGCCTAACTTTCTATAAGATCGAAAGATGATTGCTCTGTCACTGCCCTTGTCAGTTTTAGTTTTTCTGCTTCCTGCTTCCTCAGTTCCTCATCCATCTTTCTTTTCTTTTCCTCCTCTTCACTCCAGGCAACTTCTTTTTCCTTTCTAGCTGCTTCTTGTTCAGCTCTTCTCTTTTCTTCCTCCTCACCTTTGAGCCAGATTTCAACTTCTTGTGCTAGTCTCCTAGCATCTTCATCTTTTTTCTAGCCTCTTCCTCCTCTACCTTTTCCTGGTTGTCCTGTCCTTTCCCACCTTTGGTGGTGATTTTCTTTTTAAATCTTCTTCTTAAGGCCATTATATTTTCTGCACTGCAGAAAATGGATTCATCTTTATCCCAGTGGCTTGTGTATTCAAAATGTACATTTGCCTCCTTACAGCGCTCTGCCACTTTATTCCGGGAATCGTTCTGTGGAAATTTATTTCCCCAAAATGGAATTTCCCCAATTCTTCCACAAATTAATCAGCTTTCTTCACTCTTGTGAACTTATAGCTTCCCAACCTAAATGGTAAGGGAGGATAAGCCGCTTTCTTATGTTCAAATAAAAAGCTCCCTATGCCATCTAAGAAGACTTGCCTAACTGCCTCCTTGTGCACTACATAGTCGGTGGCATATTTTGGCAGTAGTGAGGGTGCTCTGTAGCATCCATACATTCTGAGATACAATCCATCCTCTGTTAAGTAGTAGTCTGCATACTCTTCAATAACCTGCAATGCTTCCTCCGACATGCAGTTGCACACTTTCAAGAAAATCAATGTATATAATGGCATGATGAAGTGCTCACACATTTCTCTATAGTGACTGTGGTACTTGTGTGCCCACAGTGTCTTGTAAGCTGAGTAGACTGGTGTTATTTCTCGGTCCCAGATGCACCTCAGGTTTGGGAAGGGTTGGTTGCATAGTATGCAATCAATAAGTATAGGTCTCATGTAGAACTCTGATTTCTTCTGGGACACCCCTCCTAATGTTGAAGCAATGCAGGATGAGAGGCTATTGGACATAATGTTTTCCCAGTTGAACACTGTCCCTTGTGTTGCAACATAGAAGATGATAGGAACCCACTCCAACTTGAATCTTTTACCTTGGGCCCTCCTGAAAATACTGTTCAGCATCAGGGAAATGAACCTGTAAGGGGTTCTTAAAGTGGCAGTATCATATTCCCCGAGTGGCAATATCATATTCCCCGGATGGCCTAGTCCTAAAGTTCTTTCCATGCACCAGCATTCTCTTCAGTGTCTCGACTACGTCCAGCTTAATTTCCTTTAGCTAGTCTTCAGTCAAATACACTTGTGCTTCCGGTAAGTGGTAGGCCAGTGATACATACTTAGGGTTATAAGCAGCATAACCCTATTTGTCAACATTTGCTAAAATCATGGTGGTTACATCTGCCCTGGGAAGAATCCATCCAATCACCTCTAAGCATGGAAAAATCTCAGGTCTAGTAGAAACTCTCATCAACGCAGATCTCTCTATATTTTCATATATGGTTTCCTCCTCAAAACCGGTGTTAGGTACCTACCGGTGTGTTAGTAGTCTGTAGACTTCCCCCCATTTATATTCGGGTTCCATACCAACTATGCATTTGGTATCCTCGTAAGTGTACTCAACTCTGGTGACAATTTAAACCTCGTGTTCCTCCTCTACTATGGGAGCCTTCTTCTTCTACCATTTATACTTCTTGGATTCTGAAGAATTTCCCTGTCATACACAGAAATTGCTTTTAGTTTCTCTTGGGCCATTCCTCAATACATTCAAAAATGGAGACAAAATGTATGAGCATTTTACCTCGTTTAGGCTAAACATGATTGCAGCTATGAAATTAAACAAACAATACTCAAAACCGAGCGTTCCTGTGCAAAACCAATCTGCTAAAAGAGCTAAAACCAGCACATAACTAAAAATTTGCAAATAATATCATGGATTTTCTAAAATGAATAATATCCTCCTCTAGTCAAGGAGAAAACAATATCAAAACCCCCTCTCGATGCTATGAACTAATTCGTTCCATGGATAATATGGTGCCTAATCCCAAGTGAAGGATATTGCATGTGATAGTGCATTTGACTCACTGTGTATTCAAATTTTAGCAGTCTCATCCTAAGGGGCGTAACCTCCACATTTCGACCCCGGTTCCCAAAAATGAGGGTGACCATACTGTGGAACCAACCTTAGCATCTCTGAAGTAAACAATAAAACGCTCTCCCTGGATGACCACACGCAGAGTGGAGGATACTAGTGCGAACAACATAATGGTCGACTACATTGGTTTCCCCAACAATCAAGCATGGGATGCAAACTCATAACAGCCGCGAATGTAATCATTAAGCAACAACAAAAACCCCTCACCAGGCAGCTAGACCATTTACCTAGATATATATACACGCCAAAATGGAAACCTAGGTAACCACTAATTGCCGAGACAGGAGCTAACCGAGGGTGACAGAATCAGTTTGACCATTCAAATGAAAAGGAAAAACAGGCATAAGGGCCTACCTGGAAATGTGCTACGCGACTGGTGGAGAAAAAAAAATCGCAAACTTCCACAGCAGAGCCACCTAGGAGCGAGGTACCGACAGCGAGTGCGTTGGTCTACTCGAGCGATAAAGACATCACAGGCAAATAACAATAAAAAATCACAAAACCCCGACCCCAATATATACGCCGTGGTCGACACATAATCAGCAGGAAAAAATAAACCAATCGGGAAGCAGAACTGTTACGGGATCGGCGATCCTGTCAGTATAGCCTCCGCAATAGCGGATGATGAAACAATTAGGCAACCCACAATGGCGTTGGCAGGAGAAACAAACAAAACCTCACATCGGAGCCCGCCAAGCTAAGGCCTCAGAGCAATAGCTAGCTAAAGAGCCGCGACGGCGGAAACCATAAAGGAATCGAGTTCCTCAGACCAATCAAAATCGGAGAAAAAATAAACATGACTTCGACCAAAAATAATGGTCACGTGGAAAACAAAATCAAACTACATCGGAAATATAGTGCCTTCTAGAGCCGCAACGGCGAAAACTGAAAGCCTAAAAATCTGCGAATCAAAACGCTGGGATCAAAAGAGGATCATACAACCATCAGGGAAATTCGTGATACTTCCTCCGCAATGGCAGAAAACATAGGGACAAACTTTTCGACAGGATCTTAATACAGCTGCCGATAAAGAAAAATGCATTGGAGACCAATAACACTTGAATCAGACTTGATGTCCTGTTCTTTTCCGCAACGGTGGGCATGCAGATAGCAAGACTCCCGACTCAATAGTCTAAAACATTTTCGATGGCAGGGAAAAACCAATACAAACCGTAAAACATGGCTGGAATAAAAGTAAATATTTGCGCAAACATCAACAAAAACAAGGAGTTGAGCAAAAAGAAATAAAAGGAGGGTCCCAAAAAAAAATTGAATTTTGGGAAAATGTTGCAACTGCAACAGCTTCTTTGTTTGTTTGGAAGATATCATAGAAACTGTTTATGTGGGTTGTCACTCTGGTATTCCATACCATTGGTTTTGAATTTTGACAATCACCTTCTAAGTTCATGACTGATATGTATCGTGTCGATCCGATAGGTAGGTTTTACCAAATAGAGCGTTGGCTACGGAAAGCGTTGCCACATCATAGAGTACTTTATCTTCAAACGACTTAATGAATGAGGCGATTTTTCATTTTCAGGTGATCCTCAGTTCCTTCCCAACCTTCATCCAAATGATATTGTAAGGCTATGGATGTGGAGTGGTGACAAGACCTAATTTCTTCACAAGATCTTCAGAAACAAAGTTCTTCTGGCTACCATTATCCATAATCATATGTAATGGATTTTCCTAAACCCATACCCGTGTATGGAATAGGCTCACTCGTTCCTCCTCATTGACGATGGTCAAGGATGTCAGAGTGGTTGAGGTCGAAGCCAAGAGAGTTATGCATCTAGAGAAAATTCTACTAGGGTTTTGTCGGGAAAGTCAGATGTCGACAATTTTGCCAAAAATTTCTTCTGAGCTTTGGATTTCGACGTATCATGCCATGTTGAACTGTGGTAATCACACCATTTCTTGGTAGGGGATTTTTTGTTGCGATCCCTCTTGTATTTCTAAAAGTTATTCTTTTGATGATCGAGCTTTCAAGGAGTGGGCTAAGAAGGGTTCTTGAACTTGTCGGAGTCAGCTGGTGACTTCTTGTCAAATGTTCGACCTTTTGGCTTGTTCGCAAAACATATTTTTCCTTTCTATTTAGCTTCAAGATTGTTGGCATAATGAAATGCATCTACAAACATGCTGATAGTCAGAAACTCCATCTCTTGCTGAATGTATGGGGATAACCTGCTGACATACTTCAAGACAAGAAATTTCTCTTCTTCTTGGATGCCAAGTCTAGCCATGAGTCAATAGAAATCGTCAGTGTAACTCTGTACGGACTTGTCTTTCCACTGCCTTAGTTACTACCACTTCTTATACTGTTGTTCAAGATACTTGGGCAGGTAGAATTCCTTTCGGACATATTCGAAAAATTTTACCCATGTGTCGATGGCGTCCTCTTATTTTTCCATCTTTGTCGATAGATTCTCCCACCAATAGTGTACAGAGGTTGACATATTTAGGGATGCAATGGTGATATTTTCTGCTTCGGACAGTTGATTCACCGCACAGTAAGATTCTAGTTGTTTTACCCAATTGTCAATGGATTCCACATCAATCTTTCCTTCAAGTTTTGGTATGTCTAGATTCATTTGCACTTTCAAAGGGATGATTTTATTGGAGTGATTTTGCGTAGAGGATTCCCCGGAGTTTGAAGTGACTCACATGAGAATCTCACTGAACTGGGCGAACATTTTGGTTCGCTAGAGAGCCAGCTATTTTTCTATGAGTTTCTCTGTCTCATCAGTTGTATGTCTATTGTCTGCTTCTTCGACCATATTTTCTAAATTCGAAGGAAGTGTATACTTGTGTTGCTGGGTTTGCGAGTGTGTTTGAACAGTCATAAGTTAAATAACTTCAATGGAAGTGCTTATGTAACTTAAGCTATGGACAAGATCTTTCTCTTATACCAATGATCTAGGTCATGCTTACATGCATGCTGGGGACAATAGTCGACTAAATTAGTCGAGTTTTTTTAATGGAAAAAGCATATAAAAAGAAAAACAAAGCAGGAAATATACTCAGGTCGATAAAAAATATACAAATAGACAAAATGCAAGAATTAGAACCAATTTATTACTTCTTCTCCCTGAAAGATGGAGGAATCAGAAATCTATATATTACATTAGTGTACATGCTTATATAGGATGTTGGGATGCTTGGGTTACTACCCATTATGTTCATTTATAAGAAGTTATAATGGTTCAGAAGTTCAACCGTCGAGGAGAACCTCTCGAGGAGAACTTGTCAAGGTGAATCTATCGAGGCGGACCTATCGCGACGAACCTGTCGAGGCAGACCTATTGAGGAAGTTGAAGTAGTCGAAGTGATAAAATTTGTCAATTCTTGACAATCTACTGACTATTGGTTGGATTAATTTCATCTAGGACTTTGTCATTTACGAGCCTCCTTCTCTTTAGCGCTCAACAAAGAGTTGTGACCTGATTTTTGGGAAGATGCCTCCAACACCTTGAGTTCTCACTCAGCAGCTTTAGCCACTTGTCTTTTCCACTTATGGGTCAACAAATACTTTTCAACATTTATTTTATTTATGTCCCCTCCAATGTATTTTATTAATAAAAGAATAATCCATTACATTTGTTTTATTTATGACTTCTTGTCAAAAACATTTAAAATAATAAAATAAAATATTCTAAAAGAATTTAATAACCATGTATTAAATCTTGGTGTATCACATACACCTCCCCTTATAGTATAACACCATCCTTGGTGTTATTATCTTTTTGTCTTTATTATTCCATCTCTTCATCTTGAAATAGGATCGGATATGCCTCCCGCATATCACTTTCCAGTTCCCAACTGGACTCTTCTGAACTAAGGTGCTTCCATAGCACCTTGACTTTTCCAATGGCACGGTTCTGTAGTAAAATTTCTCTGTTGTCGAGAATACACTCTGGTCCCACCAGAAACTCTCATTTGGGTTCCACTTGTATAAAATTGCAATCAATCACATGAGTAATATCATGAACATATTTCTTCATAATTGAAACGTGGAAAACATTATGTACTTTAATAGTAAGTGGTAAGGCTAACTGGTATGCTATCATCCCTACTTTAGCCAAAATTTCAAATCGCCCACAATACTTGGATGCTAATTTTGAATACTTGCCAAGTATTAGAGATATTTTCTTTGGTTTTACCTTTATATACACATGCTCGCCTACCTGGAATTCTCGAGGAGTTCTTTTTAAGTCAACATAACTTTTCTTCCTGCCTTGGGCCTCTTTCAAATTTTTTGTACTTGTTTCATGGTTAGTTCTATATTATTTAACAATTCAGGTCCTAACATTAACCTCTCAACTAGACTGCTCCAAGAAATTGGAGTATTACATTTGCGTCCATGCAAAATTTCAAAAGGACTCATACTAGCTGATACTTGAAAATTATTATTGTATGTAAATTCCACTAAGTGCAAATAATCTTCCCACTTACCCGGTTTGTCCATTACATACATTCTAAGCATGTATTCTAGGACTTGGTTTACCCTTTCAGTTTTTCCATCCGTTTGTGGATGATACGTAGTGTTGAAATTCAATTGTGTGCCTAGTCCTTTAAACAAAGCCTTCCAAAATTTTCCTATAAATTTTACATCTCTATCTGAAATTATTACCTTTGGTATGCCATGTAGCCTAAAAATCTCTTTCATAAATATATATGTGATGTTAAGAAACTTATAAGTATATTTTACTAGAATAAAATGAGTTGCTTTACTTAATTTGTCGACTACGATCATGATTGAGTCATGCTGCCTACAATTTTTAGGTAGACGTGCTGTAAAATCCATGTTGATTATTTCCCACTTCCATTATGGAATGGGTAGTGGTTGCAATAAACCTATCGGATGTTGGTATTCTGATTTTACTTGTTGGCATTCCATGCAATGAGCTAAATACTCTACTACCTCTTTTTTCATGTTAGGACAAAAGAAGTCCTTTCTCACCATGGTGATCATCTTTTGGTATCCAGGGTGTCCTGAATAGGGTCGCTTGTGTAACTCATTCATAACAGTTAATTTGATTTCTAATGTATTTGGTATGTACAATCTATTTTTATGCAGCAATAATCCTCTTCCATTCAGACTAAAATATTCTTTTATTTGGTTTCTTTCATTTTCAATAGTCTTTTCTTTTAAGATTCAGTATTCTTTATCATAATTTTCTGCATTTAAGATCTGATTTTCTAAATCTGATTCGTAACTTCTACTTGTAAATAGTAAATTTGCATGACGACTTAAAGCCTCCACAACTTTGTTTTCTTTCCCTTTTATATGTTTTATTTCGAAGTCATGTTCACTTAAGAATAAAAACCACCTATCTTGTCTAGCATTTAAATTTTTTAGATCAAACAAGTATTTTAAACTTATGTTATCTAACATTAGCAAAAAATTTCTTCCAATGAGGTAGTGTCACCACATCTTTAATGCATGTATAATTACAGAAAGTTCTAATTCATGTGTAGCGTAGTTATTTTCATGTTCTTTCATTTTTCTAGATTCATAGGCCACGACGTAATTCCCTCGAGTTAACACCCCACCTAATCCTTCCTTACATGCATTGGTGCATACGACGAAATCCTTAAAAGGATCAACAATTTTTAAGATATGGGGGGTGGTTAACAAATTTTTTTCATTTATTAAAAATTTCCATACACTTCTCATTCCAATCAAACTTTTTTCCTTCCTTCTATAGTGAAGTTATGGGGTAGGCTATCTTAGAAAATACTTGAATAAACTTTCGATAATAAACTGTAATCCCCACGAACGATCTTATGTCAATTACATTCTTAGCAACTGGCCATTCAGTGATAGCCTTAATCTTGTCGAGGTTGACAGATATTGCATCCTTGGACACTACGTGTCCTAGATATTGAATTATGTCTTTAAAGAAGTTGTGTTTTTTAAACTTAGGAAACATTTGTTGTTCTCTTAATACTTGTAAAATTATTCTTAGGTGTTCTTCATGTTCCTATTTATTCTTCAAGTAAATCAGTATATCTTCGATGACGATGACTACAAATTATCTAGATAGTTACTCAAAATACTATTCATTAAGCACATAAAGGTTGCAGGTATGTTTTTTAACCAAAAAGGCTTTACGAAAAACTCGTATTGACCAATGGGTTCTAAAAGAAGTTTTAAATATTTCTTCATCTTTGATCCATACCTGATGGTATCCAAACATTCAATCTATTTTAGTGAAGATTGTTTCCCCTCAAAATTGATCAAACAAATCGTCTATCTAGGGTAAAGGATATCGATTTTTAATAGTCATCTTATTTAATTGTCGATAATCTATGCATAATCTTAAAGTTCCATCTTTTTTCTTTACGAATAAGACCAGTGCTCCCCACGGGGAAACATTAGATCGAATATACTTCTTTCCAATTCGTTCTTGCAATTGTGACTTAAGTTCTATAAGTTCTATTATATTCATCCAATACGGAGCTTTCTATGCCAGTACTGCTCCCGGTATCAGATCGATTGTAAAGTCTATGTCTCTTTTCAGAGATAGTCCAAGGAATTCTTCCGTAAATGTGTCTTTAAAATCCTTTAAGATAGATATATCTTCTCTTTTAAGTTTGTTATCATTATATTTGTCATCCATTACATAGATGGAAAAAACTTTACATCCATTACATACATATAATTTCATTTGCAAGGAAGATATCTCTCTGATTGTAACCTTTTTAGGAATTCCTTTTACTTTAATTGTGTTTCTAGTATCATCTATGCATGTAAACATTTTATCATAAAAAATCAACATTACTCTGTGTTTTTCTAACCAATCCATTCCTATCAACATATCATAGGAACCTAATGGTAAAATATTTAGATCAGCTTGAGTATTAAATTCATTCATCAATATTTCATAAATTTTCACATAACTAGTGACCTTATGTTTAGTACCTGTGGCTAACTGTACCAGCCAATATTTTTCAAAATTTTTGGGTAATAACTACATAACTCAAAATTTCACCTGGATCAATTAGTATGGAAATAGGTTTACTTTTTACCATACCTTCGATTTCGACCATTGAAGTTTGATGGTCTACTTTTTGATTATCTAATGTAGCACTAATTCTGGGAATGCTTATTTCCATATCTCCAACTATAACAACTTCCAGAATGGAGTGAAAATTATTAATTTTTTTCTTTCTTATAGGATAGTCTTTAAAATAATGTGGCTCACCACATTCTCAACATTTTAAGGGTTCCCTTTGTGCAGTGTTTTTATTAAAAGTAGTGGGAGGTTCTCTCTCTTTTGCTGCAGGGTTTTGTGGTTTAAAACTTTTATAATTACTGCCTTGATACCCTTTATAATTATTCCCAGTATTTTTGTAAAATTTATTATTCTTATTTCTTGGATCAAAGCTATCCCATCTTTTAGTTTTCCAATTAGGTATATTTTCTCTTTTATTTTTTTTCTGATCATAACATAACTTCGCTTTTCTCGTTGCTTCTTCTAGTGTCTTTGGATTGTCATATTCAATCCTTTCCTTAAATGTAATGGGAAAGCAGTTGAGAAAGCATTGTATTTTTGGGTTTGCATCTATTTTATATGTACATAACAAATAAGACTTAGGAATTTACTACAGAGTTCCTTCACGGTCATAATACCTAACCTTATTCATAGAATTCCTTAGCCTTTTCTTCATAGTATTGTTCTGAAAGATATTTTCATTTAAAGGACATTTTTAAGGTTTTCCATGTTACGTATCATTATTTTATACCTTTTACCTTTTTTATGTATTGCCACCAAATATATTATTTTATATTTAAGTTATAAAAGGGCATTTTCTCCTTCAGTTCATCAGAGTAGTTATAGATTTGGAAGTATTTATTCATTCCCGATAGCTAGGATTCTGCCTCTTCTCCTTTTTTGATTTCACCGTTAAACATAGGTGGTTTAATTTGTTTAAATTCCCCATAAATATCTTCATAAGGTTTTACTTATTTTTATTTTTATTACTATCACTACTTTCACTAGAATCCTATTGTTTTTCTGTGTGGTGTTTAGATGATTCCTCACTGGAAGTTTTAGCCCCATTACTAGAAAATTTCAGCTTTCTTCCCTTACGTTTGTAAGGTGTAGTTTTTGGCATATTATGTTCAGGTTCTTAGTGTTTCTCTTTTTCATCATTATGTATTTTATCCAGCAAAATTTTATTTAGTTATTCTTGTGCTTTCATGATTCGTTCATTATCTTCCCTGACTCTTTTTAATTCTAATCTTAGTTTTTTAACAATTATTTGTAACTCTGATGGGTTATCGTTTTGACTCTCATTAAGGTTTACCCAAATTTCATCCTCCTCATTGTTCACAGGGTTTCTAAGGTGATATTCTTCTTCTACATACATTCCTACACCTACCATAGTTTCTTGCAAAAAATAAAGGTATCCTTCTCTTCTTGTTTTGTAAGAGAATCAAACCCAAAATAAAATAAAATTATTTTTTTTTTAATAACTTTAGTGATGGGTTGGTTTAGGCCAAGTGTTGTAACTATGCTCTGATACCATTATGTCATGGACCTCTAAATTCCATAATTAAAAAAAAATGATGCACATATAACCATAAACACATATTTATGTTCCTAACATGCATTAGTTATTATGGCATGAGTCAATTGTATTTTCTTTGTATAGTCGCTTACACAATCTCAAAACTTCTCTATGACATGTTGCACAAACTATGGATGTTTAAAGAGTTCAATGGCATGCTTTCTTCATATCTAAAGGTGACGTTTTTATTCTTTTTACATATTTATATTGTTAATGGTTTAGAAAAGGATTTCTTATCCATAAGGCTAATTCTTTGTCTCTGTCTCTCACCTTAACTCTTAAATCGTGATTCTTTGGTTATATGAGAACACACTTGGGAGACTAAGGGTATAGTCTTGATCCCAAATTTACATGTAATAATTCTTTAAAGGACCCAAGGCTTAACCTTGGTCCTAAAGCGCAAGGTTATAATGCATAATATTGGAAAGGACCCAAGGTATAACCTTGGTCCTAATGCAAAAGGTTATAACATAACATGGTTTTATTGTATTGATTTATATGTTTATATAGTAATGGTTATGGGGTTTACACCATAGTCAAACCTTAGCATAAATGAAATGATTTAGGGGTTATGATTGATATCAACAGTGTGTTATGATGGTTATAAATTTTGTACTGTGTTTTGACATGTGAATTAAAGTGTTGTCCTAGCTGCGAGTTAACAGCACAACTAGTCCTTAAAAGATGGCTTGAGAATGAATCTATAGAATCCACCTATATAGGGTGAAATCAAGGGTTTTGTTAGGGTTTAATGTGTCAATGGTTTTATCTAAACCCTTCATTGTTATGGTTATTCGGTCTGTAAACTCGAAGAGGCAAGGATCTGCCCTCTCATGGCGATTTTTGTGAGGTTCTTGGTGTAAAACCTAACATTGTTAATGACATTCTTCCTGGTTGATTTCCAAGGTGTAAAGGAGGTTCTATCGACACTAATGACCACCCATAACTTGTTGGTTTGATGTGAATCTAAACCGGCCACCATATTTAGCCTCAAAATCCCTCTTACAAGGTAAAGAAATAACTTCCTAACTCTACAACGAGGTATTAATATGTTTTAAGATATTTTGGTTGTAAATATTGATGTTTATAAACTTTCTTGTAGGAAGAGGAGGGATAAGGGCATCTAGGGGGAGACGAACCCTGGCCCTCTCTGCAATTCAAACAGGGTAAGGGAACTACACAATTTATACATTGTTCAAATTCTTTTTATCATTATTATGGTTTTGAATGTGGGTGGTAGTTGCAAGTTTTGGAGCGTCGACGAGGATGGAAACAAGGTCACCTCCTCTCAGGCCCGCGTCTTAGAATTCCAAGGTAACAATATGAATCCTTACTCTATTTAATACAATTTAAACTTTACTCTTGGTTGTTGCTTTTTTTGTTTGTTGTTGAAGGTGGCTCTTGGATGGCTCTTCCAGTCGTGAAGAAGTTTCTAGATTCCACCTCTTTACAAGATAAGTTATTGGGTTTTGTTTCAACCCTTAGGGTTTAAACTCTATCTGACAGAGGGATTCGTAGCATCTCTATTCTAGTGTTTTTTTTAAACTTGATGTGTGCGTAGTTGTGTGTTCCAAGGATTAAAATATTTTTGTGGGTGCCATTGTGGATGGACTTACCACCATTTCGATTAACCTATAAAATTTATTTAAGTTTTGGTATTTTTAATAGACGGTGGATTCCATCATTGATGGTATTATAGCCACAAGGATTGCAAATTCAATTTTTTTAACCTTTACTATTTAATAGAGCAAGACTGGTGCCAAATTCTTATTTATGCATTTTGGTAGTTTGAAACCTGTCATAATTTTAATTCTATAATTGAGATGGAATGACTGCTCTTGGTCTGGAGTATTTAAGTCGTATGAGGTTTTTGGTTATTTCTTGATTGACAGTTTTATGTTTACACAATTTAAGTCAACACCTAGGATTCCATCTACGATGGTCTTACTGAGCTGTATGGGGTTTGTTAGATTCGTTGTTTTTAAATAATATTTTGCATATTGTAAATTTGATTTGGTTTCTAAAATGTAAGGAATAAATCCTGGGTGTAGCAGGGCAGAAGAGCTCAGTGCTTAAAGCATTCCTAGCTTTGATGTTGAGGCATTCGACTTAGACATGGATTGCTATAAGTTAATTATTAAATGTGATATTTTGTGAAATTGTGAATCTCAATACTTAGTATAATTTAATATTTATGGTTTTATAAATTCCATAAATATATATTTATAATTCTATGTAGGATATCCGTAGATGTTTCCTTAGATCACGATCGGTCTCGATGTGAGCATTCTTGATATGTAGTGGATATTTATGAAAAGAGATACATTTTAATATGTTATAGTTATGGGGAATCCTCTCAGATCTTAACATGTTTAAGATACTACACTAAAGTATCTTTGAATATTATTTTAAGCAGAGGATCACTTAATTCTATTATTCGATCTATATCGGGGGTTTATGAAATGATATGTATTTAAAATGTTTGTAATTTTAAGGAGGCCTCTCAGCTCTTAACTAGATTCTTATACTATTGATTATTAGTTCAAACAAAAGAACCCATAGTTGTATTATTCAATCTATTCTATTTTAATTGTTTAATCAACACATAAGGTATCAAGTCTCTATCCAGGTATGAAATCCCAAATAGAGATTCATAAGGAACCCTATAATACTAACTCAAATTTATTTTACATGCATGAATATAATAGCATGAAAGAATATCTAGAAATGATTGGGTCTGCAATTGTCGGAGTGATAAAAAATGGTGAGGTAGGGTGTGGCCAGGTAGATCTGAGTGCAGGAAGCAAGTCAGGGGGAAGGGGGGATGCAAATACCTCGGCTTCAGATCATGGAGGATCTTGATCCACGGAGTCATGAGCCTGAGGGTGAGGAATCTAGAAAAGCAAGCAAGAGGCAGGATGGAAACAGGAAGGGTAAAAGATCAATCCCAAGTGGGTGCTTGCCGAAAACCCTCTCTATCCCTGCGATCCAGATAAGGTCTGAGAAGGTGAGAGGCAAGATTGAGTTATGGAAGGAGACAGCCCTTATTGGGAAATTTCTAGGATTTGGCCCAAGGAGAAGGATCTGGCTCGATGCATCAAGACTGTTTGGAAACCTAAAGGACATTGCGATCTGCATATGGGATCCAAGGGTTTCTTCACTATCATTTTTCTCAACCATGAAGATAGAGATAGAATCCTGGAGTGAGGCCCCTATTTCTTCTTCTCGGCTAGGTTATACCTCCAACCTTGGAAGGAACGTTTTAACCCAGAAACTGAAGACATGACGATTGCACTAGTATGGATCTGCCTTTTTTCAATACCTAGAGAGTATTGGGATTTCGAGACCCTTAAGGACATATGGAATACCCTAGGGGAATTTATGAAGGTGGCTGAACAAACTAATATTTAGAGATACACAACTTTTTCCCACATCTATGTTTATTTGAACCTATCCAAAGAACTCCTGGAGGAAATCAACCTAAATTGGGAAGATGAGGAATGGATTCAACCCATCAATTATGACCAACTACCCTTCCACTGTAGGAACTCTCATGAATATGGGTGCCTAGGGAGGGACTGTCCAAAGGTGAACCCACCATCGGGAAACCCTAACCAGCATCATGGAGGTGAATTAGATGGGGAAGATTTTACTCAAGTCAAGAATTGACAAAGAAACAGAGAAGGTGGGCCATCAAAAAAAGGAAGGATCCTATGACAACCCCCCCCCCCCCCCAAGGAAGGTGGTACTTGTGAGGAAAAAGAAGAACCAAAGAAACAGGATGGAAAGACCAAGGAGACAGTGGGAGAGGTTGTGTAGCAGATCCCAATGGAAGTTAACGAGGAAGATGAGGTAGAAGAGATGGAACTGGGGGAGCTAGATCTGGATGCAATTGAGGTAGAATGTGGAAAGACACGACATGGTTATGTATCCTGGAGACATATAGAGCTTATTCAAGAGGAAATAATCAGAACGAGGGCCCACCAGAACTTGGGGATTAATCCAGACCCACAAAAAGGAAGTAAGTGGAAATCCCTAGAAGAGGAACTACGAAGAGGAAGAAAGACAAACAAGCAACACATTGCTACGGTAGGTGTAAAAATCATTGAGTCAGGCCAGTACCCCACGATTAGGGCAGCCTTTTCGGAAGTTAACAAGGTTTTCCAATGAAACTTATCTCTTCGAACATAAGAGGGTGCAATCAGCCTAGGAAGTGGAAGACTCTAAATAGAAAAATAAAGCAGGAAGGACCAGATATATTGTTCCTTCAAGAAACAAAATGTAGTACTAAGGGATTGGAGAAAATTAGGGAGAATATTTGGAAGGGTTGTCATATTATGGCCCTTGATGCTACTGGACAAGCTAGTGGGATTGCAGTCCTTTGGCAGCCAAGTGTTGTGGAACTTTCTGAATGGAGAGCTAACCAGTTCTCTCTTATGGATAATTTTCACCTTCTAGATTCAGGAGTGATGGGTTCATTGATGAACGTTTATGGGCCTAGTGGATTTCCCCAAAAACAGGATTTTCTAGATTTCCTAAGTTGGGTCAAGAGCCTAACAGAGGTAGGAAACTTGGTAATAAGAGGGGACTTTAATCTCATTGCCAACCTAGGGGAAAATAAGGGTGGCAGATGATCCTTGGACAAGTACCAAGAGGCCTTCGACAACTTTTTGACCCACAACCCTTTAGTAGATTTGGATATGGGTAGTGGATGGTTCACTTGAAACAATAAGAGGGGAGGGGAACATCTGGTTGCTTTTCGACTCGACAAATTTCTGGTTTCAGAAAATATTGTGCATGGTAGGGGGGATATATTGGCCGACGTTCTCCTAGCGGTGGGCTCAAATCATTGGCCTATCTGTCTCAATTGGGATTGGCCGAACTCCATTCTAAGTAAACCATTTATATTTGAGAAGTTACGGCTGGAACACAGGAACTTTAAGGAGCTGGTCACTCAGTGGTGGCAAGATTTGTTCCCCCCTCCAGGGACTATAATGTACCGCTTCTAGCAAAAACTTAAATCCCTAAAGGCCAAAATCCATATGTGGAATAAGGAAGAGTTCAGGAATATTTTTGAAGATAAAAACTGACTGATAGGTGAGCTTGAGATTATCAACAAGAAAGGTATGGAAGATGGATGGGATCAAGACATGAAGGTCAAAGAAAAAGACCTTTTATGCCATCTAGAGGGCAGGGAAAGGCAAGAAGGAATATTCTGGAAACAAAAGTTAAGGGTAAAGTGGATATAGGAGGGGGAAAGGAACACTAAGTTCTTCCACATTTCTTTTATCTAGAACAAAAGCAACTCAAGAATTCATAAACTCAAGAAAGAAGATGGAAGCCGAGTGGAAACTAGAAGGGAGATAGAAGAGGAGCTCACCCATCATTTCTATGACATCCTAAGTGAGGATGGGGTTGATAGAAGGACATCCATATAGAGTAGTACACGAATAATACCATGAGTGTGACCAGAGAAAACAATGAGATGCTCATCAAGCTAGTGGCTATGCAAGAGGTTGAGGAAGTGATCCACCAGATGGCTCTGGGGAAAGCACCAGGTCCAGATGGATTTACCTAAAATTCCTTCCATCACTTTTGGGATCTAGTCAAGGAGGAGGTTCTAGAGATTGTTAAAGAATCTAGAAGTAGGAGGGGAGTTCTCAAAGCATTCAATGCAACCTTTCTGTCTTTAATTCCTAAGGAGGTTGGAGTAGTCAGCTCGAACAAGTTTAGACCAATATCTCTATGCAATGTGATTTACAAGATCATTTCCAAGGTGATAGTGAACCGCCAGAAACCTCTCCTCCCCAATCTTATTAACCCTAAAAAATCATGGTTTGTGGAAGGGGCAGATTCTGAATGGTGTCATCCTTGTCCATGAGGTGATTCACTCCCTGAAAAGCACACAACGGTCATGTGTGCTGATTAAAATGGACATAGCAAAGGCTTATGATAAATTAAGTTGGAAATACATGGACAAGATGCTGGAGGCTTTTGGTTTTGGTCCTGAGTAGGTGGAATGGGTCATGAGTCTGGTTATGACCCCTTTTTTCAACATCCTTTTGAACATATCTCCAACAAAAGTGTTTCATCCCACCAGAGGTATTAGATAAGGTGATCCTCTGTCACCCTTTCTCTTCATTTTGATGGCAGAAGGACTAAGTCACCTTCTTCAGACTCAAGCTGGGAGTGGGGAGTTTTGGGGGCTCAAAGTTGATGAGGTAATGGACCCCCAAACACACCAGCAGTTCGTATATGACACCATGATCATGGGGCACCCTTCAGTCCAAGAATCTCAAAGATTCAAAAATATCCTGAACCTATTTGCTAAGGCTTTAGCTCTAGCAGTCAATGCCAATAAATCCCAGGTCTTTTTTCATGAATACTGCTCCCATTGTCCAGAGGAACATTATCCGAATCTTAGGGTTCTAAAGAGGGGTGATTCCTTCAAAATATCTAGGAGTACCTCTTAGGGTGGGGAAGCTGAAGAAATCCTATTGGTAGGAATTCTTAGACAATGAAACATAAGCTTTCTAGTTGGGTCTTATGACCATTAATTTTACCTAGCAGAATGGTCCTTGTAAAAGCAGTTCTATAGGCTATGCCAATTTACCTCTTCTCGATCCTCTCGGCCCTAAAATCGGTTCTTCGGGACATTCGAATTATGGAGAGAAAAATTCTTTGGGGTAGCAGGGAGGTGAGGCTAAATTCTCCCTGGTTAGCTGGGAGGGAATCTCTCACCCAAAGGAGTAGGGGGGATTAGGGCTCTGGGACCCCAAGATCATGGCTAAGGTACAAGGAGAAAACGTTTGGTGGTGATGGTCCAATTACTCGGATCAACCCTGGGATAGGCTATGGCATATCAAATATGCTCGAGACAAACCCAAAATCAACTAGTCTGGATCAATGAGGATCTGATTGAATCTCCCATATGGATGAAAGAAGTGAGTGGGCGGTGGATTGTGCAAGAGCACAACTTCTGGGAGATAAGGGAGGGGGGTAGTGCATAGTTCTAGGAGGATTCTTGGAACCAGCTTCCCAAATTGGGGACAAATCCGAGATGGAGGCACATACGAGAAAGAGGAATAGAGGAAGGCAAGGAAAAGGTGGGTCAATACTTGAGGGATCAGAATCTGGAAGGGAAGAGGCAGTGGAATTTTTAGGTAATACCTGACCTAACCAGTGATGATGAGTGGTGGTATTTCTAGGAGGAAATCCATAAGCATTATATCCGGGCCAAGGAGGGACCAGACTTATTAATATGGGGCTACTCGGAGAGGGATTCTTTTAGCATAAAGGAGGCCTACAAGATCATTATAGGAAACCAGGTGGATGAGGAAGGGATTTGGAGGAAGCTCTAGGCTTTGAATCCATGGCCAAAGGTGGTTCTATTCACTTGGTTGGTTTTCAAAGCTATAATTATTACATGTGAGAACCTCCGAAGGTGGGAAATCCAGGGGCCATCGTAGTGTTTCCTCTATCTTCAGGATGAGGAAAACATGGGCCATATTTTGGAAAACATCCCCTTCACAGGGACCATATGGGATAAAGGTACAATGGGGTTCAAAAGGAGCGATAGGAGGAGAGGTTGGTCGACTCAAAATTTGAAAGATTGGCATCCTAAATCCTTCAAGAATCGAATCATTCATACCCTATGGGAGGCATTTCGAGGAATGTAAATGTGGTGCATATGGAAGGAAAGGAATGGGAGGATCTTTCAAGACAAACAAAATGATACTGATGTAGTCTGGAAAACGTTGAAAGAAAATATTCTATCCACAATTTGAAGCATGTAGTGGCTTGACCAAGATAATATCATCCCAAGAGAGGATACGGCATGTTGCAGAAAGCCGGGGATTAGAAAAATATGAAATGGATGGCTAATGATGAAGAGAAAGGATCTCCAAGCCATCAAGTCTGAATTCATGGTCTCCCTCCCGTTCCAGGTCTTCAAGCTAAATTCCGATGGGGTTTCTCTGGGTAACCATGGGCCTGCTAGTTATGGGGGGGTTTTCATGACCACATAGGAAGGATCATTACCATATATATGGGAGCAATTGGAACTGACACCAATAACTCAGTCAAACTGGAGGGCTTGATCTGAGGTTTCGAGTGTCTGGTAAGGGAAGGTCGAATTCCTGTGATCATTGAAGGAGATACCCACATTTTGATTCATATGGCTAGGCGGTTGGCGAGTGGATAGAGATGTGAGAAGGTCTCTTCCAGCTGTAGCTTGGCAAGTTGACTAGACACCCTTCACTCTCTGATTGTTGAACACTCGGTGGTTACTTTTAGCCACGTCATGTGCGATGCCAATAAGGTGGCTGACGTTTTAGCCAGTGTTGGTGTGGATGGTGACACATGTTTCCTAAATGGTAGGATGGATGAATTCAGTGCGGAGGCTTGGGCCCAACAATGTCAGCAAGTGGTTGCGTGAGACTATGATGCAAGGCCACAAGTGGAGCATCCGGAGTATGACCTCGAGGGAGATGGTAGGGGCATGAGCATACCTAGGACAACCAAGAATTATGTCACACGGGGTCACATGGTTAATTGGTCTTTCCATATGCTTCCTGGCCATTGATATCATGTCTAGATACAACATTAAGGTCGACGAGATGGGAAAGGAAGGTAAGGATCAAGAAAGAGATTGGGTTTTAAATGTAGAAAGGATGTCTAGTGCAAGCGAAGGTACGAAGGATGTTATTGGTATGATTGGAATGATGAGAATGGAGTACAAGGCAGTCTGGGACATTATGAATGCCACCTCCATTTATTCTGGGTAGGATCTTCCACCCCTCATCTATCTTCGTAGAAGGGCGTTAGTAATTCCATATTTTGAGCTGTGTTTGGTGCTCTTTTAGGTGCTTGCTCTCTGAACTGGGGTATTCCCTCAAGATTTGTGTAACGATAGCCTCATTAGCCCTAGGCGCATGGCTCCTAAACTCTCTCTAAAGGTGATATGGGTCCAGGGGAAGCTTCCAATTCCTTGGACAGAAAGGGGAACGGAGTCATGAGGAATAAGCGTCAAGATTTGAGGACTCAGTTATAGGCCCACGATGCAGTGGAGTTTTATAAGGAGCATGTGCCTCTGAAAATTCAAATGGAAATTGAAAAGGTGGTCAAGAACTTATGGGAGGAGGTTAAACTCATGTCTGTCGAGGATCTCCATAAGGAAGTGGCTAAATGGGTTGTCAACCCTGGCACCACAGTGGGAAAAGCTTCGGATTATGACCACATGCTTATGATTTACTAAGTGAACATGAGTTTGGTTGGGCACTCTTATGTCTCGAGGGAAGCCAAGCGTGAAGGTGATGAGGAGCCAGTGAAGGCCTGGAAAGGTCATAATGGTGATTCTTGCCTAATGCATAGGAAAATCGATGTCATGGCTGCCTATTTGGGCATCCCTTTTCTATCCATTGGGAGGGATGTCGGAGGAGATCGCAAGACTGTGTGAGATGGGGAGTTAGCATGGCAAGGCGCACTGTGAAAACACGTTGGGAACTCTGGTTAGGGCTGGCCATTAGGGCAATCCTTCTGTCATGACCGCTACTGCATGTTCCAGACTAGGAAAGACTATCCAGGATTGAGTTTGAGATCAATTTTTTTATGTTATGTGTATTTTATTTTATTTTATGGTTGATATGTATAAGGGTACTCTTAGTTTAGTTGGACTCTATATGTTTTTTTGGGGGGTTAGATACAACAGCTTTAGGTTTGTCTTTGTGGGCATGGGGAACCTACCTGAACTCTCAATAGTGGTGAATGTAAATAGAGCTGGGGTGTTTTGGGAAGCTCTGTCATTTTGGCTATCAAGAGACTTATCAGAATTGTAATGAAGCTTGTTTGAAGTAATATAATATTTTATTTACAAAAAAAAAATGAAAGAATATCTAGATTTGAAACATAATAGAAAAGATTATATGAACATATGCATAATAAATCCCTATTCTATTTATACGCATAATGGATCAATACTTAAATCATATGCATAATAGATCAACACTTGATTCATATACATAATATATCATTACTCCATACATATGCATAATACATTTCTTCTTTAAATAAAGTAATTGTGATTCAAATTTAAAATAAGCATCCTACTGTAACTAGATCTAATCAATTAAGAATTAGGACAAGGAACCTAACACTGTTGTCGAGAAAACATAAATGGAATAGTTGTTCCTCCCAACCAACTCTTAGAGTATCCAAGTCTCACTTGCACTAGAACCCCTGAGCTTGTTCGCTAAACCACAAGAGAAAAAATACACCTAATGTGCCATCTCTTTAATTATCAGATTCAATTCATGGTCCAATTTTATCCTTCTGTGTGCTAATCGACATACTATTATATAGTATTTTTCCTAAGACTTGGTCATTTATGAGCCTCCTTCTCTTTAGCACTCAACAAAGAGTTGTGACCTGATTTTGGGGAAGATGCCTCTTGCACCTTGAGTTCTCACTCAGAAGCTTGCATAAATATATATTTATAGTTTTATGTAGGATATCCGTAGATGTTTCCTTAGATCATGATCAATCCTGATCTAAACATTCTTGATCTGTAGTGGAGAATTGTGAAAAGAGATACATTTTAATATGTTATAGTTCTGGGGAAGCCTCTCATCTCTTAACCTATTTAAGAGAATATACTAAAGTATATTTGACTATTATTTTAAGCAGATGATTACTTAACTTTGTTATTTGATCTATATTGGGGGTTTATGAAATGATATGTATTTAAAATGTTTGTAATTCTAAGGAGGCTTCTCGACTCTTAACCAGATTCTCGTATTATTGATTATTAGTTTAAACAGAACAAAACATGGTTGTAATATTCAATCTATTTTGTTTTAATTGTTTAATCAACACATAAGGTATGAAGTCTCGATCCGGGTATGAATGCCCGAATAGAGATTCATAAGGAACCCTATAATAGTAACTCATATTTATTTTACAGACATGACTATAATAACAGGAAAGAATTTATTTAGATTTGAAACATAATAGGAAAGATTATTTGAATAGATGCATAATAAATCCCTATTCTATTTAGATGCATAATGAATCAATACTCAAATCAGATGCATAATAGATCAACACTTGATTCAGATGCATAATATATCATTACTCCATACATATGCATAATACATTTATGCTTTAAAGAAAGTAGTTGTGATTCAAAGTTAAAATAATCATCCTACTGCAACTAGTTCTAATCAGTTAAGAATTAGGACAAGGAACATGGAACCAATGTCGAAAAAACAGAAATGGAATAGTCATTCCTCCCAACGAACTCCTAAATCATCCAAGTGTCACTTGCTCCAGAACCCCCAAGCCTATTTGTTGAACCACAAAAGAAAAAATCGACTTAATGCAACATCTCTTGCATTATCGGATTCAATTCCCTATCCAATTCTATCATTTTTCTTGCTAATGGACATACTATTATATAGTTTTTTTCCTAGGACTTGGTCATTTATGAGCCTCCTTCTCTTTATCACTCAACAAAGAGTTGTGACCGGATTTTGGGGAAGATGTCTCCTACACCTTGAGTTCTCACTCATAATCTTCAACCACTTGTCTTTTCCTCTTGTGGGTTAGCAAACATTCTTCAATAGGTATTTCATTTCTTTCCCCTCCAGTATCTTTTATGAATAAAAGAATAATCCATTACATTTGTTTTAATTTTTACTTCTTATCAAAAGTATTTAAAATAATAAGATAAATTATTCTAAAAGAATTTAATAACAATTTATTAAATCTTGGTGTATTACAAAGGTTCTTCATCATCATTATTCTCTTGTTTTGGGTAAGGACTCTTTGAGTTATTATGACCAATCTTTCCATAGTTTAAACATTTCAGGGGTAGATTTCCTTCATACTTCCCGATACCTCTCTCAAATTTCTTGATAAAAAGAGCTTCTTCATCATCTGAGTTCTCTTAGTGGTTCTTGGATAAGGTGTCCGACTTCTTTGGCTCTTTTGAGTCTTTAAATGTTTCTTCTTTTCTTAATGGTCCATCTTTTCCTATCCTCATCCATAGGAAGTAAAGATCCCATGTAGTTCATCTACTGGAATAAGTTCAATATCATCCAGTTCTTCTAAAGTAGACACCTTTGAGTCGTACCTCATTGGTAGGGTTATTAGTACCTTTCCAAGAACTTATTTCTCCTTTATTTCTCCTCCGAGGCTTCTAATATCATTGACAATTTCATCTACTCTTATAAAATAGTCCACAATGTTTTCCTCTTATTTCATTTTTAGACTTTCAAACTTCCCTTTGTATATTTGAAGTTTTGGAGTTTGGATTGTTTGACTTTAGAAGCTCCTTCATAAATAGTTTTTAATTTCTCCCAAGCATGTTTCGTTGTCTTACATTGCATAACCTTAACAAATGTTGAATTTGTTAATCCATTTAATATTGCATTCAAAGCTTTTGCATATGATTCATATTTATCTAGTTCATCTCTATATGTAGGTAGGTTCTCTAGTACTTTATAGTCTTTTTCAACATAACTCCAAACCTTGCATCCAAGAGACATTAGATGGAATCTCATTCTTAAACTCTAGAATGCATATTTTTTTCCTATAAATAATGGATGTATGTTGGTAGCTAATCCTTCTTGTTGATCCATAGTGATTTTTAATAGGATATTCCTTTTAGTGATTTAAACTATAGTGAAGGATCCTACTCTGATACCAATTGTTGGAATATAAAGCAATAATGAGCGAGGGGGTGAATCAATATTGATCTACCTTATTTAAATGTTTACCACATAAAGATAAAATCAACAATAAAAACAAAATACACAATATTATCATGGAATCCCAATTGGGAAAACCACCAACACTTTTTATTACTGCAAAATTATATTTACAAATATTTTGCGAGAACCAACTTGTTGGATGCACCAACACCCAAATTTTCCAGCTGCAACTAAAGGATGCAACAAAACCATGTTTACCAACAACAAATGGAAGGAGGATATGACCTCCTACAAGTTTGCAGCCTGTCCTTTGCGCCTCCCAACCACCCTTATATTATAATTTGATCTCTAACTTTTGTACACCTATGGATATTTTAGTCAGATGTATAAAGACACTTGTTTGAAAGTTTAAAGCTTAGATTATATACCCTCAACCGTGCATATTCATCCAACAGTCACCTATATTTATTGTGACCCTTTAGAAATAAACAAATCATAAAATAAATTCTTTCTTACAAAACTATTAACTAACAGTGCGATAATGCATCATTCTGACTCTACAATATCCACTCTGACTTCTGACTTTCAGAGTCTGACTTTTGAATTTCTGAATTTTTGACTTTCTGAATCAGAAACTTCAAAAAGTTAGTGTTGGAAACTAACACTTTTGACTCTGAATTTCCTATTTTCTGACTTTCTGACTTTTCGACTTTCAGAATCGAAAACTCTAAAAACTTAGCATTGGAAACTAACGTTTTCGACTCTGACTTTTCGACTTTTCAACTTTATGGATTTCTGACTTTCTGAAATTTTGGAATTAGAAACTCCAAAAAATTAGTGTGGTAAACTAACGCTTCTAACTCTGACTTTCTAACTTTTCGAATTTAGGGATTTTTGACATTCTGGATTTCCAATTTTCGGAATTGGAAACTCCTAAAACTTAGCGTCAGAAACTAACACTTCTGACTCCAACTTTTTGATTTTATGACTTTCCAAATTTCGGAGTTGGAAAATACAAAAACTTATGTTAATAGTTCTGACTCCTCTTTGTTGATTCGACTATGGTATTTTGTTAGGAATTTTAAATATTTCAGCTCCATCTTTTTGGCATTTTTCATCTATCCCTATTTCATCAATGTTTCCTTATGATCTTATTATTTACAATAATGCCAATTTAATGAACAACAAGTTAGAAAATAGAAAATAAAAATATATAATTATTACATTCCACTTTATTTATGTATAGTATAGTATCCTAAATGAAAAAAATTATAAAAATGACGTCAAAGTTGAATGAAAAAGAATGGAGGAAAGACATAGATATGCCTAAATAAAAAAAATTATTAATGGAATGAAATTTGATGCTCATCTAGTGCAATAGGTTATGGCTTGTAATCCTTGAGAAAAATAGATTTGTGAGACCCTACATAACTCTCAACATTTTGAGTTTTACCGAGTGAAACTGAGACAGTAGAAGTACTCCCCACTCAAATTGTGATGATGGTAAACTATGCACATGGAGACATTAGTCATAAAAATATAGCCAGGAAAGTATGAATGTGTATGGGAAAACATAATGTACCTTCGATGGAAGGACACTCTTCCTTCACCCTAATGGGTGGATCTAAAATGTTGTCTTATCTGCAATCGTCACCTATAAGGTTCGTGGACAACTGATTATGAAAAGGAAATTTTAAGAAATGGAACTTAAAATTACCTACCACTTACCTCCAGTATGATATATTCTATTGTGGAATCTTTATTTCAGTTTTAAAGGCTAGGTATAGTTAATACAAAGTGTTATGGAAACCTTTAATCTCAATTGTTTAAGTGTCTTCATTTGGCATTTGGTTTTTTATGGACATCTTGACAAAGGTGGATCACAAGAAAACAACATCCACCTCCACCAAAAAATGAAGAAAGGTTTTGAAAGACCAAGAGTGAAGATGGAATGTCATTTTTTTAATTGTTTCTTTCACTCCTCAAGGTTAAAATTTACTTGGAACTTTGGGTGCATTCAATATTTGTAATAGTTTCAATATTTTAAGGTGCTTCCCAAATGAACGATTTTCAATCTATTTCGTATGCCTCTTTTAATTACAATAAGTTATAACTATTATCAAGGATATAAATGTTGAATTTTTATCTTTGATCTTGATTGCAAGGTTATATTACTACTTGAAATCAATGAACAATCATACGCATGAGGGAGAAAACCCCAACAAATATTCCTTATTATAATGATAGATAGTAGAGAATGTCTTTACAATGATCATATTACATCCAACACCCCTGGTGCAATATCAAGGATAAATACAAAGCACCCTAGGAGCAATCACAGAGAAAGAGAGAATAAATAATGATAGAGTAGCCCAACTATATTCCCATCACATAATCAATTTTCAATTTTTGGTCTCATGCAAATAATAATGAATTCTTGCATGGGAGAATTCACTCTTCACCTTGATCTCTCAAATCTTGGATAATATCTATGAAATACTTTCCATTACTAGAATATATATTTAATATTCTGACTTCAAGATGAACTCACCTTCCAATTGGATGTTAGACCACTTAGTTAGGATGCTCACTCAAGTGTCGCCATGCAAGTGTTGTAACTCAAGTGTCATATTTTAGTTTAATTTAAGTGTCCTCATGAAAAACACTTTAGTTAACTAGAACTTATTTATTAACACTTAGTTAAATCTTTTAAATTAAGTCCTTGATTATATCATTGGAGTAATCAATTTGATTTCACCTTTAATTCACTGAATTCCTCTATATAACATCACTAAAGTTAACAATTCGAGTTCTCTTTTATTTAACCCGAGTCTTTATCATCACTAAAGTGGTCAATTCGATTTCTGTTTATTCTCATTACATCTTATCTTTATTTCTTGACTTATCTACATGGTCCATGTGTTCCAACTTTAATAATATCTATCATATCAATTATACTAAAGATATTTTTCCAATGATGTGATCATATTTTTTTATTATCCTTCCAAGTGGGTATATGTTAAAGTAATTCACTCTAAACGTGGCTAATATCTAGAGTATATTTAATAGCTCATCCATATCAAGGATCATGGTTACTGATACATCACACATCATTCATGCTTCGAAATGCAAAGCATTACCTCAACACATGAGGATTTTTCTTGACACACAAGACTTTAGCCTTGACAAACAAGATTGTACAACATCATCACTTTGACATACAAAGTACCGTTCCTCAAAACATAAGGCCAAAATTTTGCACATAAGGCTTAGTCATTCTTGAGTCCAACTCAAAAATTTACTTCAAGTTTCTTGAGCCCAACTCAGTCTCCCTAAGGCAGTACTACCTCAAAACATGAGGCTCAATCCTAGTGCACAAGATTGACTTGGAGAATGACTCATGATGTTGTAACTTTAATGCTCCCTCTCAATGAGGGAGTCATTCTCTGCCATACCAAGATTGTCTTAAAAGTACCTATACTTCATTAAGGGCATAGGCTTAGTCAGTATATCTATAATATTCTCATTTGTAACAATGTACTGAAGTCTTACGACACCTCTCTAGACCATGTATCTGATGTAGTGGTACTTCATCTCAATGTGTTTCAACTTATCATGAAACACTAGGTTTTTTTAGAGCTTAATGAAGCCCTCGTTATCAGAGTGAATGACAGTAGTCTCAAGTTTCTCATTGTATAACCCAGCAAGTAGATTCCTAAGCCACATAGCTTCTTGAAGGTTCTACTAGATGCAATGTACTCTACTTCTGTAGTACTATAGGCTACAGATCCCTAATTCCTACTATACCAAGAGATCATAGTTGATCCCAAGCTAAAAGAAAATTTGGATGTACTCTTTTTGTCCATAATTATGCCACCTTAGTCAGAGTTTCCATAACCAAGTATAATAACTCCTCCACTAGAGGCATATCTGATTCCATAAGCAATAATAGCTCGAAGGTATATAAGCACATGCTTGGAAGAAACCCAATGTCTATGTCTTGTCTCATACATGAACTGACTCAAGATAATCACTACATAACATATGTCTAGTCTACTATATATCAAATACATCAAGGTACTAATTATATCTCTATTAATGGTAGGATCCATTAGATATGATCCGGAATTTGAGTAATGCAGTTTTCTATTATTAGAAATCATTAGTGTAGATATCGATTTACAATCCATCATACCAAACCTGCGCAACACATCAACTGTTTACTTTCCTTATGAAAAAAATATCTCATCTTTCCTTTACCATACTTCCATACCAATAAAATAGTGCATAAGACCCTAGTATTTCATTTCAAACTCAAAAGTGAGCTCCCTCTTGCACCAATCTATTTGTTGTTCCTGTCCAGTAAGGAACAAGTCATCAACATAGAGAACCAAGATCAATGGTTGGTTCTTCACAAACTTGAAATACATGTTGGGGTCAACTTAGCTTTTGGAGAATCCCAAGCTCTACATATAGTTGTCAATCCTTGAAATCCAATCCCTCGGGACCTGCTTAAGTCCATACAAGGATTTCTTAAGCTTTCATACATGGGACTCCTTCCCATGAACTACAAACCACTCTGCTTGTTGTATGTATACTTCTTCCTCAACTTCAACATTGAGGAAATAAGTATTCACATCCATCTAGTGAATATTCCAACGTATAACTAAAGCAAGGGAAATCATGGCTTGAATATTGGTGTACCTGGACACAATAGTCAATGTATCATCATATTCTATGCCTTATTTCTGTGATAAACCACGAGCCACAAATATTGATTTATACTTTTCAATACTACCATGAGCTGCATGTTTCATTTTATAAATCCACCTCGAAGCTACTATAGAATTCCCTTCAAGTTTAGGAACCACTTCCCAAACATCATTATTCATGATATATTTGTATTCTTATACCATGGCATCTTTCCATACTTGCTTCTTAGCAGCTTCCTCATAGGTAGAATTTTTTGAATCACCGATGCGACTCATCTGTGCTAGATATCTTGGACATTTCTTAGGTCTCCTTCACCCTCTGTATGTTCCTGATGGTGCTCCATGAATTTCTTTGTATTGTAGAATTTATCTGCACCATGAAGATCTCCTCTTAGCAGGAGGTTCATTAATAGATATTTCAACCAGTTCTACTAGTTCTTCAGGTTCAAGCGAATCTAAGGAATCTTCTGGCTTCTCCCTCTCAACATCTAAATGAGGAGAACCAGAACCTGGATCCTCCATCATGGGAGTCTCATGATCCTCAATATACAAATCACACTGAAGTTATTTAGAGTGCTTGAAATCAACCTCTTAATGAAATGTCACATCTCTGCTAACTTCAATGTGTCTTTTTCCCAGAACATAGATTCAATAATATTTGGAGGATTAGTTGTATCCAACAAATGTCCCTTTATTTATGAATGGCTCCATAGTTGTCCTTTTTTATTTTGGCACATGAAGGTTGACAAGACAATCGAAATATTCAAGTGTCCAACATTTGGTTTTTCACCAGTGAAAAATTCTTCTAGGGTATTTTCTCCCAAGATAGCATGAGGGTTTTCATTCAGAATATAAACAGTAGTGTTGGAGGCTTCTACCCATATGGAGGTAGGAATATATTGATCATGCATCATACATTTTGAAGCCTTACATATTGTTCTATTATTCCTTTCAGCAACCCCATTCTGTTGGGGATTGTAAGCTACAGTGAAATGTCTTATTATCCTTGCATCAAAACGGAAATATTTAAATTAATGAGACTCGGACTCTCGTCCATTATCAGATCTCAAAGAACAAATATTCTTTCCAATATGATTCTCAACAAATGATTTGAACTCTTGAAACTTGTTGAAATTTTTACTCGTTTCCTTTAGAAAATTGATCCATGACTTGTGAGAGAAGTCATCTATGAAAACAACATAGTACAAACTTCTCAAGGATGGTGTTGACATGGGACCACATACATATGAATGGATTAATTCCAGGATCCCTTTGTATTTTTGGTACTTCTTGGGAAACTCTTCTTGATGTTCTTCCTAAGAGTGAACCCTCTAAAGAGACTATCATGCTCAGATTGAATTACATGCATACCTTTTACCATCTTCTGCAAGTGTTATACACTAGAATGGCACCTCTCCGTCCGAGTGCCGACTTTCCTCATGTTGGCACACAAAAGGACACTTATGGATTGAGGTTTTCCCAGAACACTATAGCTTGGCTTATTATGAAATACATTCTACCTCCATCCATCCAGCCTCTGGTGTTCACGCTGGTGGGATCCTTCCAACCTTTCTAGGTCATGTCCGATCCTATCACTCAGCCTCTGGTGTTCACGCTGAGTGCACTCATTCAACCTATGGTTTTCAAGTTGAACCTCACCATTCAACCTCTGTTGTTCACGTTAATGGTGCTTGTCCAACCTCTACAAGTCATGTTGGACCCAGTCTCTCAGCCTCTGTACTTCACATTGGAGACAATTCGTCAACCACTGCAAGTCATGTTGACACTGTTGACAAGTCTACCCGTTCAAAACACAAGCTCAAGTTTCCTTGTAAGCTTTGTGAGGGAGACCACCTTACTTATAAATGCCCTTCTATTGCGGAGGTGCGAAGAGTTTGGATTCATGGTCATCCCATTTTTGAACATTATGGAGTCTCTCAACAACTAGCCTCTCTTAGTGAGGTTGGACCCAGTCACCCAGCCTCTGTTGTTCACGCTGGGG
>LPNX011215245.1:145398-179568 GCA_001517045.1 Pseudotsuga menziesii | reverse complement strand
TGAGAGATTCACCTTATTGAGAAATATCTTATCACATTCATTCATATAGGGGGGTTTTGAATTATGAAAAATAAGGTCAATATAGTGTAGGTATTAGGGGGCGGGGAATAGGGTATGGGGCGTTTATAGGTATTGATGGGGTATAAAAAGGGGTCTATTTTAAAAATAAGGAATATATTGTAAAAATAGGGGATTTTAATTGAAGACATGTATTGGGAGAGGAGCTCAACAAAAGTATTTTTGTAAGTAATTGTCAATATCTAGTGAAATTAGGCGTATTCTTTAATATCCCGTGAACGAAGGTGCTATGACATGGTTTCACTAAGTGAAGACTCCATGGCTTTACCCATCAGATAGAAAGATGAGTCTCAGAATATGGATTCAGTTGTAGAATACTCCACTAACAATAACCATCAAAGAATGTAGTTTAATATTTGTGTAAATAATTGTTACATCATGTTACACTATTAGCTCACATCCAAGTACTCGAGAATGACTATTTCACAAGTCTGATCAATTTATGATTGGGATAAAGTTGTTGGGTTATTGAAAATAAATAGGAACATGATGCAATTAGTTTTTGTGATGATCACAATTAAATTCTTAATGCACGTACTAATTTCCTTTGAACAATTAAATGATTCCTGCTTATTGTATTGAAACCATACATGACTCACTGAGAATCATACATTCTAGATGACACCACACAGAAATGATGTCATCTTGGATGGATTTTGTGCTTAGTGGTAGCTCATTATTTCAACAAGAAGAAAGAAAAAATGAGCACAAAGGTGTACATACTTTATTTTTTCATATTTGAGTCTATGATATTCTATAAGGAAACTGTTGATGTATTTGTAACTTTGGAATGTATTCCTTTATGTATCTTATGTATTGTAACCCGATGTTTATTTGGGATGTATCTATAATGTAATTGAGTCATGTTGTCATGCCCCGATGTTCCAATCAGGAGAATCAATAATGTAAAAAAGTCATGTCAAGTCATAGTGTGTAACCCTCCGATTGTCTAAGGGTTAAAGTCGCTGAAGTTCCAAGGCACTAGGGTTATTAGAATCTCCTAGTAGAGGTCAGCCCTGGTAGGGTTTTAGTCATGTCAAGATTAGTATAAATAGAGAATTGGAGTCCCTATTTATCACACAACTCATCCACACTGAAGTGTAGCACATGTTTGACGAAGGAGAAGACACTGGGGCTAGATAAGAAGAAGATTACTGCTGTCGGGAGATCACTTACTGTTTTGGTGCTGATTCTATCTCTAAGGAAGTTGTGGGGTTTTCTCCATTTATGGTTTCCCAAAGGATAAACACTGTGTTCATTGTCTCTTATGTTTGATTGATGTGCTTGTTATTTTCTCAGTAAAGATCCTAATATAATGCTACCTTAATGATGAAATTCTAACATGGTATCAGAGCTAACCTGAGAAGAAGACACTATGCAGCTGTGGGAACTAGGGATTCCTAGTTTGTGGATATTCCTCCATAGATTTTCAGCAAAATTAAGGGGGAATAACTCTCCTCCCTAGGGAGCATCTTTCTGTCGAAGCAAAATCCAATTCTGAGGTTTTTTAGTTTTGGACCCAACACTACTGCCGAAAATTAGGGCTTTTCACAGAAGAGGAATTTTTCAGTGAGCCCAGGCCTAGATTGATCTCCTCCCCAAAATTGAACTTAGGGATAAATTTAAAGGCATTTGGGTGAATAGATCTCTGAAAAAGAAAAACCCTAATTTTCTACTAAACCAGCACTACGGGATTTCAACTCAAGTTTTAGATCTGACATCTTGAACCTGGTAAGATCTAAATATTTTGTATTTCCATTTGAGGTTCTCAGTTTAAGATGTCTCATCATACCAAGCTTGATGAAAAGCTTGAGGGAGCTGACAACTTCCGATCTTGGAAGTATAGGATCTCCCCGGTCTTGGAAGAGAATGAATTAGACTCCTATATCAATCAGGAGGTTCCATTTCCAGAGGGAGATGAGGCTAAGGCCTTGCATAAGAAGAAGTTGGTTATGGCAAAGAGAATCATTGCTGATTCTATCAAGGATCATCTCATACCACAGGTGTCCTCCCTTAAGACACCCAAAGCTATGTTTGATGCCCTAACCAAATTGTTTGAAGGGAAGAACATTAACAGGAAGATGTCCTTGCGAAACCAATAGAAGAATGTGAAGATCCATAATGCTGAGACTATTCAGTCTTACTTTACAAGGGTTTCTCAGATCAAAGAGCAGCTAGAAGTAGTAGATGAAGAAGTGGAAAATGTATAAATTGTGATGACCACCTTGAATGGTCTCCCTAGATCATGGGACTCTTTCATTCAAGGAATCTATGCCAGAAAGAAGTTAGTCAAGTTAAACAGGCTATGGGAAGAATTATCTCAAGCAGAAGCTAGGATAGTATCTCGAGAAGAGAAGATGGGTAGTGAAGATCAAGCCCTCATAGTTCACTCCAAGAAAAACAGGAGGAGCAATTATCACTCCAAAGGTAATAACTCACACTCTAGAAAAGATATAAATACCATTAGATGTTACACATGTGATGAGAAAGGTCACATATCCAAATTATTCCCTAACAAAGGAAATATAAGGAAGAAGGGAAACAATAGAAAACATGATGCCCATGCTGCAGATGATGATGAACCTTCCACAAAAAGAATCAGACAAGAGAGTGATGACTCTTCAAGTGAGGATGAATATGTTCTAATCTCTGCTCTCACAGTGGTGCTTCCAAGCACATGACGGGATTCAAATAATCATTTGTAAGTCTATCTGAACATGAGTCACCTCACAAGGTGAAACTTGGGGATGACTACCAGTATCCAATAAAAGGTAGTGGTGAATCCTTCTATAAACTAGACTCTGGAAATTCTTTGAAGATGAAGAATGTATTATTTGTTCCAGGACTAAAGAAGAACCTCCTCTCCATATCTGCATTGGATGCAAAAGGAATGAGGGTTGCTTTTGTAGATGGCCAAGTTCTTATGCGGCCAAAAGGAAATACTTTTGACAATGCAATTGTGATCAGAGAAAAAGAAGGAGGCATATACAAGTTGAAGGGACAACTAGATCAAGCTTTGGTTTATGACACAGTAGAACCAAATGAACTATGGCATAGAAGGCTTGCACATGTGCATTACAGAGCACTACCACCTGCAAGCAAAGCTATTGAAGGTCTTCCAAAAATACAAGCAACACATGAAGGGGTATGCAAAGGATGTGTGAAAGGAAAGAATACAAAGAAGACATTTCCAAGTAGCGAAAGTAAAGCAAAAGGAATATTGAAAATCATACACTCTGATGTATGCAGACCAATGTCATCAAGCTCACTAAGCGGGTATGTGTACTATGTTTCTTTTATTGATGACTTTTCTAGGAAAACATGGATTTACTTCATGAAGAATAAATATGAAGTGTTTAGCAAATTCAAGGAATTCAAAGCCTTGATCAAGAACTAGAATGAAAAGAAGATCAATACTTTTCGATCAGACAATGGCAGAGAATTCACTTCAAATGAGTTCAAGGAACTATGTAAGGACTCAGGGATTAAGAGGGATTTGTCCACTCCTTACAATCCACAACAGAATGGGATTGCGGAGAGGAAGAATATAACCATCATGGAAGATGGAAGAGCTATGCTTCATGATCAAGATCTTCCTATGCACCTTTGGGCAGAAGCAGCCAGAACAATAGTGTATGTACAGAATCATACTCCACACAAAGTACTCGAGAACAAGACTCCTAACGAAGTCTTCTCTGGCAAGAAACTAGAAGTCAACCATCTCAGAATATTTAGCTTTCTTGTGTACATACACATTCCAAAAGAGAAGAGAAAAAAATTAGATCCTTGAGGAAAGAAGGGTATATTTGTGGGATACTCTGAAAGATCGAAGGCTTACAAAATATACTTCCCAGGATTAAAAAATATTGACATCATTAGGGATGTAATATTTGACGAAGATTCAGCCTACATCAAATCCACAAAGAAACCTGCTAAAGAACCTGAAGAAGTAGAAGCTCCCAGAATTCATGATACAATCATGAACGAAGAAACTCAAGAAGAATATCGAGAATTTGAAGAACCACAAAGACCCATAGATCCACCATAGGAGAAGAATCCTCACAAGAGGAAACCTGCTTGGGTACAAGAGATTATCCAAGGTGTGGAAAGATATGGGGTTCTAGAAGAGAATCTCAAAGAAAGAAAGAGGACTAGATCCTATTCTAGTTATGTAGCTTTACTATGTGACTTCATTGATAAAGAAGCTTCCGAGTATGAAGAAGTAGCAGAATGGAAAGAATGGAAGAATGCAATGATCGAAGAGTATCAATTGATCGTGAAAAATGATGTTTGGGATGTTGTCCCAAGACCAAAAGGGAAGTCAGTAGTAAATTCCAAATGGATCTACAAGATCAAGCATGCTATAGACGGTAGCATTGAAAAGTATAAGGAAATATTTGTGGCTCGGGGTTTCTCCCAAAAAGAAGGAATAGACTATGAAGAAACTTTTGCACTTGTAGCCAAATACACTTCCATTAGATCGGTACTTGCTCTGGCTGCAGTGTTGAAATCGAAGATACACCAAATGGATGTCAAGACTGCTTTCTTGAATGGTGTGGTAGAAGAGGAAGTGTATGTAGAACAACCACTCCAATTTTAGACACATGACAAGGAGTCTCATGTGTGTAGACTGAAGAAAGCCCTATACGGTTTGAAACAGGCACCCAGGACATGGTACGGTAGAATTGACAGCTTTCTATCCATTTTGGGCTTTACCAAGAGTAAAGCAGATTCCAACCTTTACTACAAGGTGGAAGGTGGCAACCCAGTGATACTTCTACTATATGTAGATGATCTGTTTGTGATAGGTATGAATGGGTTGATTGCTGATACGAAGAGAAAGCTTGCTGCTGAGTTCAAGATAAAGGACTTGGGAATGATGCATTATTTCCTAGGTATGGAGGTGTGGCAAACTACAGATGGAATCTTTCTTGGACAAGGAAAGTATGCAGTAGATATCCTAAAGAGATTTGGGATGATGGACTGCAAGGCATTAACCACACCTATGGCATCAAAGCTGAAGCTATTAAGTGATGCTTCATCAAAGATAGTTGATGTCACGATGTATCATGAGATGATTGGGTCCTTGATGTACCTGACAAACACGAGACTAGATATTTACTTTGCTGTGAACACCTTGAGCCAATACTTGACAGATCCGAGACATGTTCACTTGACTGCTGCAAAGCATATTCTGAGGTACCTAAAGGGTATGGTTGATTATGGGCTCAAATATAAGGCTGATCAAAGGATTAACTTGGAGGGTTATGCTAATTCAGATTGGGCAGGAAGTGCCATCGATAGGAAGATCACTTCAGGGTGTTGCTTCAGTATGGGATCAGGTGTGATATCATGGTTTAGCAGGAAGCAATCCCGTGTAGCACTGAATACAACTAAAGCAGAGTATGTTGCAGCCTGTTCCTCTAGTTGTGAGGTAGTATGGATAAGGAAGCTACTGTTTGATTTGTTTGATCTCCAGTTAGATGCTACTTGTATATACTGTGACAACCAGAGTAGTGTAAAGTTGTCAGAGAATCCATTATTCCATGACAATTCGAAGCATATCGAGATCAAGTATCACTATATCAGGGATATGGTGCAGAGAGGATTAGTGAAGCTCCAGTATGTTGCGACGGACGAACAGATAGCTGATGTGTTGACTAAGCCATTCGCTAAGGTGAAGTTTGAGTACTTCAAGGAGAAGCTTGGTGTTCTCTAGATCAAGTTTCCTCCCAAGAGAAAGTGATGTGTTCGTGCTGTGCCCTTCTGACATGGTGAGAGGATTGGTTCCTTCCATGGTCAAATGTAAGTGTTGTGCCATTCCGACATGGTGAGAGGATTGGTTCCTTCCATAGTTGGATGTAGGAGTGGTGACATGGTGAGAGGATTGGTTCCTTCCATTGTCAAGTATATGTGGATGACACATCTAGCATGGAAAATGGCTGGCTTTATGAAGACACATCTAGTATGAAAAAGGACTAGCTCTATGTAGATGACACATATAACTTGAAAAAGGGCTGGCTCTATGGAGGCTCATCTAGTATGAAAAAGGACTAGATCTGAGTAGCTGCCACATATGGTATGAAAAAGGACCAGCTCTATGATTCCTCATCTGGTATAAAAAAGGAACAGCTCTGTGATGCCCTACCTAGTATGAAAAAGGACTAGCTCTAGGAAGGCTCATCTAGTATGAAAAAGGACTAGCTCTGAGTAGCTGCCACATTTGATATGAAAAAGGACCAGCTCTGTGATGCCTCATCTAGTATGAAAAAGGACCAAATCTGTGATGCCCTACCTAGTATGAAAAAGGACTAGCTCTGGGAAGGGTCATCTAGTATGAAAAAGGACTAGCTCTTAGTAGCTGCCTCATCTGGTATGAACAAGGACCAGCTCTGAGATGATACATCCAGTATGGAAAAGGACTGGCTCTATAGAGGTTCCTATGATGAGAAGAATCAAGAGATAGCACCTGTGACGATTCCTAGTGATGATCCAGATCGAGTGATGGTGATCCATATCCAATGATGATGATCTAGCAGTGATGATCCAAATCGAGTGATGATCCATATCTAGTGATGATAGCTAGTGATGATCCAAATCGAGTGATGATCCAGATCCAGTGATGATAGCCAGTGATGATCCAGATCCAGTGATGATGTCCCATGATGATCCAAATCAAGAGATGATCCAGATCCGATGACTTGAAGATGAAGATGACTTGAAGATGAATATGACTTGAAGACTCAGAAGACCTGAGATGCAGACGACGAAATGATCCAGTTGATACAGAGAAGAAGACCAATGCTGAAAATTATGTCGAAAGAATACCTTCCTAGTTAAGAGTGAGTGTTGATGTATTTGTAACTTCAGAATGTATTTATCTATGTATCTTATGTATTGTAACCCGATGTTTATTTGGGATGTATCTGTAATGTAATTGAGTCATGTTTTCATGCCCTGATGTTCCAATTGGGAGAATCAATAATGTAAACAACTCATGTCAATTCATAGTGTGTAACCCTTCGATTGTCTAAGGGCTAAAGTCCCCGCAGTTCTAAGGCACTAGGGTTATTAGACTCTCCTAGTAGAGTTCAGCCTTGGTAGGGTTTTAGTCATGTTGAGATTAGTATAAATAGAGAACTGGAGTATATATTTATCACAGAACTCATCCACACTCAAGTATAGCGCATAGTTGAGGAAGGAGAAGACACTGGGGCTAGATAAGAAGAAGATTACTGTTGTCAAGAGATCACTTACTGTTTTGGGGATTTTACTATTTTGGTGCTGATTCTATCTCTGAGGAAGTTGTGGGGTTTTCTCCATTTATGGTTTCCCCGAGGATAAACACTGTGTTCATTGTCTCTTGTGTTTGATTGTTGTGCTTGTTATTCTCTCAGTAAAAATCCTAATATAATGCTAGCTTAATGATGAAATTCTAACAGAAACAAAGGAAACGCTTGTTTTTAATAGTTATCCCCACTAAAAATATACATACTATTTTCATGACATATACACAATGGTTGTATATATTAAGTCTACTATGTTTTCCATTTGAAATTCGTGAAAAAGGTTATGGGTCGAGGTAATGCTATCGGGGGTATAGTTTACACACTAGACCTTCTTCCAACCAAAAATATGTACTAAAATTGAGAAGGGATTAAAAATATCGTGAGCCCCATATTAAACATTTTCTTGACATGAAACAAATTTAATTATATGAGAGATTTGATAGATTTAGGTATGAAGATAATGAACTTAGCTTGGGACAAAGATCTTTCGAGAAATGCTAATCATGGTATGTTAAAATAAACACAACTCGTAACACATGTTTTGAATACCACATTGAGTATGATTATTATTGTGACACATATATACATATATTGTGTGTATTGCATAACACTCTTGTGCAGGAATTCTCAGCTACATTGTCACCAACATCATCTAGAGACTTTATTCATAGAATTTTGTGTATAAGGAAAAATATGTTACACATTTTATAAGATATCTTGGATAGAGGGGACATGCCTAGGTTGTGATGGTATGGTATTATTGTAAAAATGCATAAAAGTAACTGACTAGCAAGAACATGGGAGGAAGGAGACGAACTTGCATCCTTCATTCAAATATGTCACATATGATATTGATGGAGGGAATTAAATAAACAAAATACAATTGGTCACTTATCAGGTTACTAATGAGTTTTTGAATACTATTTTTTTCTTCAAATTGAAACTTCATATGTAACAATGTATTGATATGTGCATTTAGTATTCAGACTCCAATTTCATATGTAAAAATATATTGATATATTTCTTTATTGTTTATCTACCTAGTATGTTTTTGCAACTTCATGGATGGATTCTTTGAAATGAAAAAACAATAAGTAAAGCATGTACGCAAGGCTTGTTGGAAACATGACAAATTTAGAATGTCCAGGGATACATTTTCTATTCAGACTATCTTATTAGTGGTTGATTTTGCAGAAAACTACACTCTTCAACTGCAAAATGAGATTTGGGGTCAATATTATCACTTATATTAGGTTGGCATAATGGTCCATATGACCTATAAACATATGGAATATAGCACTGAAGACAAAAGGATTAAATTGAAGGAGTATCACTTCTACATAGGTGATGAAAAGAGTCATGAATTTCCTTTCGTACAACACAACATCCAATATTTTTGCAGTCACTTGAAGGATAACAATATACATATGGCACAACATTGGATTTTGTCTGATGGTTGTGGGGGGGAATTAATAAATTCACTTTTCTTCCAATTATTGTGTATGCTCCATAAGAGTCACAATGTTCCACATATTTAAAACTATTTTGAGTCCGAACATGGAAAAGAGGAACAAGATGGAGCAGGTGAGCGCATTAAGACAACATTACATTAGAAATAAATGAAGTTCCAACTGTTTATCTCATCTATGATGAAAAGAACATTGTTGAATGGCATCCTTCAGTAACAGGGGAGGGGGAAAGAAGGAAAGAAGACCAATCAACTAGAAATCATCTAAGGAATGATAACTTCTTCCTTACTCCAACCATGAGACATTAAGGGATAATGTTGGTATTAGAGGTGATCTTGATGGTTTAGTTGAATGACCACAAGTAGGTATTTAGGTATGTGGTATGCATGGTAATTGTGTAATATATTATAAGTATGTAGTGTACATGTACATGTCATGAATTTGTTTCATGGTCTCATTTATTATTGACATTAATATTTTGAATATTATTTCCATACGTTGTCGTACATTGATGGCTTGATAGATTAATAGATTGCATAACATTATACAATTTATACACTCTAGGAGGTGAGATTCAACGTTCCATATAATGATGATAATGTCTTATATCAATGAGACATCGACTCCATTGGATTTAGGACATCGATATGTTAAGTTTTAATGGTTGTACCAAATCTGATAACATTTAGCATTATAACATCATAATCATATGCAAAAGGGTCACTAAAATATAGACAAGTACATAAACAAAAAAGAACCAAAATATTTACTCTGCGAAACTCTCATGGGGAAGAAAAACCAAAAAAAAATCCTCTTTATAAAATGCATCAAAAGTACAAGAGAAGACCCCAAATAGGTGGGCCTCCCTCCAACAGAGATATATACATATATATCTCTCCTATGTGCTATATAAAAGTGAGTGTGTGTTCAAATGATGAACAAATATCCTATGTTTATACTCTTTTTGTCACTTGATTTTTAACCTAACAAGTTGTCCTCACTTAACTAGCTAGACTAACCTCACTTAGGAAGACTTAATACAATATTATATAATAATCATCAGGGTACTATTGACCCAAATTACAATGGAGGATTTACCTCATGACTCTATGATGACCAATTACAATAGTAACACCTCAAAGAAGGAATAATAACATATCGCTTGGGTTACATTAATAAAAATACATTTAGAATATCCTCTGAAGTTACAATATTCAAAAATCCCCCTTAACGAAAATGTTATTCCTTTAACAACATCATCATAGAGAATAGGATTAACAAGAGAGAGTATCTGCAACATCATCGAGGTGATACATATATATGTCATAGGATTTTTTCACAATCAATAACTAGAATAGTACTCTTCAATGTCTTCATCTTTTGCATCACACAATCACTTGATCCTTTTACAGAAATGCTTAGACCTTTTGATCCTTCATAGCAACACTTCGATCTTTTGATCCTTTGCAGAATTACTTAAATCTTCTGATCCTTTGTAGCAACACTTCAATATTTTGATCCTTTTTAGCAACACTTTGATCTTCTCGATCCTTTGTAGCACCGCTTCGATCTTCTTGATCCTTTGAATAAACACTTCGATCTCCTCGATCCTTTTCAACAACGCTTTGATCTTTTGATCCTTTGCAGCCACACTTTGATCTTTTGATCCTTTGCAGCAGCAATTTGATCTTCTAGATCCTTTGTAACAACACTTCGACCTTCTCGATCCTTTGCAGAAACACTTGGATATTCTCGATCTTTTGCAGCATCACTTCGATTTTTTGATCCTTTTAAGCAGCACTTCAAGCTTTTTATCCTTTGCAACGAGACTTTGATATTCTTTAACCTTTGTAGCAACATTTCAATCTTCTTGATCCTTTTTCCACCACACTACTTGCAATACACATGATCTCCTTGTAGTATGATCAATCCCTATCACTTTAGGACATAATGTCAAGGATGATGTAATCCTTAATTAGCCTAGTCCATGATATCGACCAACTAAATCATCTACAAGTAAATGTAGATCTTGACCGCACCTAGTGCAAGACCTATCATCTGTGAGGACTCATCATAGACCATCCATACGACTAAGGTTAGGACCGCTTCCAACTGAGTGTTACTACTACGCTATGTACACTCACGCATCATTATACTCTTTCATGCAAGAGTATTTTCTATAAATCATATCTCAACCATATAAAAAATTTTGTCCCTCATTATAGAACATCCATACCACTAAGGTTAGGACCACTCCTAAGTGAGTGTTATACTACGATGTCAATGAGGGATCATCATAGAGAATCCATACCACTAAGGTTAGGACCACTCCCAAGTGATTTTTATTCTATGGCATCTACATATGAATGTAGGCATACTTTCCATACAAGAGTATTGTCTGCAGAGTATATCTCGACCGCATACCAATGTCGGCCCTGTCATCTGTGAGGACTCATAGTAGAGCATCCATACCGCTAAGTTTAGGACCACTCCTTAGTGAGTGTTATTCTATGGTATCCACAAATGAATTTGGAAACTCTCCATGTGAGAGTAACGCCAGTAGAGAAGATCTCGACCACATGTAAATTTCATCCCCATCATCCGTAAGGACTCATCATAGAGAATCATTACCAATGAGGTTAGGACCACTCCTTAGTGAGTTTTATTCTATGGTATCTACAAATGAATGTGGGTAGTCACCATGCAAGAGTAACATCTGTAAGGCCATCCTTAGCTAGCAAGGACCACTCTCATGCATAGAGTGTTATACCAGTTGTCCTCAAGAGAGGATACTATCGTACATAAGTGAATGTAGTACCTTGTCCGCATCTTTAGGAACACTTAGCCTATTTCACCTTGAAGCACCACTGTCATCCCATCATCGATGTCAGTCTCATCATCACTCCCCATTTTTCAAGAAGGATCCATATTATCAACCTTCTCCCCCTTTTTCCAAGGATGGTTCATATCTTCTACCTGCTCTTTCTTTCTGAGTGGAGTCCATATATTCGACTTGTTCCTCCTTTTCGAATAAATTCCATATATTTGACTTGTTATTACTTTCCGAAGACACTGTATATCTTTGACCTGTTTCTCCTTTCGAAGAAGGGTCCATATCTTCGACCTATTTCTCCTTTCCAAAAAGGGTCCATATTTTCTACATGTTTCTCCTTTCCGATAAGTGTCCATATCTTCGACCTGTTTCTCCTTTTCAAGAAGGGTCCATATATTCATTGTTTGTAGTTCCATCACTATTCCTACTTATGAGGAAAGTCTTTTCGAACTACACCAATATTGTCAAGAAATCTTGGTCAACATATCATCAACTTGCTCATCAGTACTTAGATACTGCAGTTTTATATCTCCCTTAACTACCATATCTCCATGGGTTATTCACTTATTGAATCCATGTCATAGCTCCTTCGTTCATGGGATATTAAATAATAACCCTAATTTCACCAGATATTGATAAATATCTACAAAAAACCTTTTGTTGAGGCCCCCTTCCAATACATATTTCCAATTAAAAAACCATATTTTTATGATATATTCCTAGTTTTACTAGAAACCCCTTTGTATACACCCCGAATACCTATAAAAAACCCCATACCCTATTCCCTCCCCCCAGTACCTATAATACATTGAATTTATTTTTCAGAATTAAAAAACCCCCTTTATGAATGCATGTGATAAGATATTGCTCAACAAGGTGAATCGCATGTGCATATCCCCCTATATTCTTTGTCATCTTTATCAAACTCTGGCTGTCACAAAGAGTCACTGTGGTATCCAACTCCATTTCAAATAGTCCTGACATCAGTTCTCTAAATCCATATCGCTTCATAACTAGCGGGGCAAGCTACAATGTACTCTACTTCAGCTATACTGAGGGCTGTGTTTTTTACTAAACCAGGTGATCATGGTGGATCACAGATAATAAAATCCACCTGGGTTTCTCTTCCTGTCTGCGACAATTTCTTCGCAATATGAATCTGTATATCCATATAATTTGTAGTCATGTTCTCTACCATAGTAAAGTACCAAGTCTCTCATACCTTTCAGGTACCTTATCACATGCTTTGTAGCTATCAGGTTAACAAACATAGGATTAACTAGATAATGACTCAAGGTGTTCACAACAAAGCATATGTCTGGCCTTTTATTTGTCAGATACATCAATCAACCAATAGTATGTATATACTGAGTCATATCCACTAACTCTCATGTCTCAATAACTTCATGTTGGTGTCCATGGGTGTGGCCATGAATTTACAATCCAACATATCAAATCTTTTCAATATTTCTACTACATACTTTCACTAATTCAGAAAGATCCCTTCTGGGCTCTGCAATACTTCCATCCCTAGGAAATCATGCATCAATCCAATATATTTCATCTCAAATTCCTCAACTATATTCTTCTTTCCATATGTGATTTCTTTCTCATTTCTTGTATGTTATCATGTAAAACACTTCTCCATCCGAGTACTGACACCCAATGTGTCAGTACACAAAAGGACAAAATGGATAGAAGTAGCCAAAACATTATAGATGGGCATGACCTTTGATGCATCATTCTCCTACCATCCTGGCCTATTTTTTGTATGGACATTGAGGTGAATATGCGATTATTACCATTGCAACCCACGTATCATGCACAAGTATTGACACTGTAGCTCACGTATATATGATCAAGGTTGAAATCCGTGGGTTTCGTTAATGAAAGTTTTGTATCATACGTGACCTGCTAGTATTGATAGTTGCGTATGCATTAATCTAAAATTAAAAAATATAAACATGATTAGTCAATGACAGTTGGGCCCTTAATCCTAACTATTCCAACTTCCCCAACCATCTCAACCTTCGTAACCCTCTCTTTCCTCATGTATAAATAGAGGGTAGGGGTTGAGGCTAATCAATCATGAATGTAGAGCAACGTTATGCTGGTGGTTTTCCTTTAGATATATTGGAGCAGTAGAACTCAATGTACTTGGTTAGCATAGGAGCACTTGCCTCAAATGTTGGTTTGTAATATCACCTTACTTGTTTATCAATAAAGAGAGTCCTTCCAATATTGTGTCTTTGCACTCTTATATATTATGATTTTTGAATCATTTTATTATTTCATTAATCATTTATATAATATATAAGATATTGTAGGAAATATCTTGATCTTTGTAGGTGTTGTAGATCCCCTGGAAGTTGTGGAAGTAATTTGAAGAGAGGAATAAAATCTAGGATCGACCATCATAAACAAGGTATGCCTAATTTATTCCTATTTCTACTTCAAATTCTGAAATAGTTGATTGTCTGCAAGTTAATTTAGTAGGTTTCTAACCCCAAAGACCCTCATTTATAAGGGTGTGTTTTCTTGAACAACAGAACTGGTGACTCCACTAGGGAGTCAAACCTGTTGTGGGTCCTTTATTTAGGCTTCCTGACTAGTTTTTTCTCTATCTGATTTTATGAGTGATCTGTTTGATTTTACCTTTGATTTCCAGTATTGCATGTTCAGAGCCTATCTTGCATTTGTTTTTATTTTTGAAAAATTTAGACAGTATAGGCAGGGTTCCTTGATAACAGTCACATATTACCTGTAGTATACATGGGTTTCCATAGTGATAGTCATGTATGGTATGTGATCTACCTTGATTATAGTCGCATATTTCCTGTAGGTGTCTATGAGTTCATGAGGTTCTTGCTTGGCCTTGTTTTTGTTATTTCTCAAATGCTTGTAAAGGATCTTTTTGGCATGATATTGTGGTTTTAAATTTGTACATTTCTCTTTTTTCTTGATTAGTCAAGTTTTGTGATGTTTTCGGTTTAACTTCTTCCTATGTAAATGTGTTAGGTCCCTCCTGCTTGGCCTTTGGTCTAAGTGCTTGTGTTTTTGGGTCATTGATGGGTTCTTTGAAACACTGATATAATTTGGACTGCCTTTCTGGTATTTTAATTCAGTCATTCTTTCCTTTTTTGGATCTATTAGTCCTTAGGAATTGATAGTTCCACCAAGTATAGGTTTTGAGCCATTTCATTTTGTTTGGGTGAAGTGTATCATTATAGGGTGCCACTTTAATCATTTATTGTTATATGATCATATTGTTTAAACTCACTCAATTTGCATTAGGTTTCATTTAGTTGTTTTTTTCACTATTTTTTCCAAAAAAATAAAAAAAGTTTAATTCTTGTAGTTTTTTTAAAAATTTCATTAGCTTGGATTTTCAAAGAAAAAGAAAAGAAAAATAGGAATTATAGTTTCATTTACTTTGAATTTTATATACATATTTTTTCTTTCATTCTGCTGATTCTAGAACATCATAGAGTCTCATTCCTCTACCTTTGACTAATACATCCCATTAAAAAGAACGATTAATTAAAATTTTATTAGTAATTTTATTTTTTCTATGCTCATACATCAACTAGTTCAGGAGAGGATTTTGGACCAAGGAACTTTAAACTGTCAAAAAGCATTAGATTTCAAACATAGTGGCCTTTCATCAGGTAAATCCTCTTCTACAAGAGACCATCTAGAAAGCTCCTCTCACATAGGAGTTAAGGACGAGGATGGGTAAGAACGTAGTTGAGGAGATAACCCTCCACTTCCTTATGTGGTTGTACATAAGGTTTTTTATGCGTTTGGGGATCTTTTCAATACCACCTCTTGGGCCCTGTGGAGTGTTGGTGTTGATAGGGTTTCGGGCTCAGTTACCCTGCCGTGCATAAGGATTAGGATTGTGACTATTTTGTCGGACTCTCAGTGTAGATTTGGTATCCTTTAGTTTCTTGACACTGGGGATCATACACAGGTGTTATTGGAAGGAAATTTCCTGAACACCTAGGACAAAATCGGAAGGTAACCCAGGCAAACAGTCTGGGGGAGCGATTAGGTGATTCCAGTGCTTGCACCTAGGAACATCTTTATAGTATGTCAAGTAACCATCCTGCATTCTTTACTAGTTGGACCTAATCCCTAATCATCCTAGGATTTCCTTTGGAAGGTGTACCTTATATCTGTTGTGTCTGTGTGACTTTAGGACATTTTTAGTGAGTGTTGTTTGGTTTGTCTACTTTTATTTTGACTTTAGGTGTGTGTGAGTCAAATTTATAGCTATGGAGGACCAACCTCTTCATAGATCAAGAAGGTTGCAAAATATTCCTCCATCTGTTACAGTGGAGCCTCCAAAACCCCCTCAAAGGAAGAGACTAGATACTAAAGGTTCTTTTCAACTAGTAGGAGTTAGTGAAGTTCCAGGTCAATCAGAAGTTAGGATTAACCAAGAAGAATCATCTGCAATAGAGATTGAATACTTACAAGATGACGAGTTTGCAAGAAATTTTAACCCACCTCTAACTGATTTGAACGATCTTGTGATTGTCCAGGTTCTCCCCTTTAGTTCACCTTATATTGCTATTCCTTTGACCAGAGACATGTATAGCTATGGAGAGGGTATTTCTACCCCAACTTCAGCCATTTTGGCTAGTGGAGTCACACCTCCCCTACTTGGTGCTTGAAGAACAAGTGCGTTTACTGCACCCCTTTCACCAAGTAGTCGAGTGGTTCAACCCTTGTCCCCCTGTAATGTAGTAGACACGTCTAGTTGGGTGGTTATTGATATTTCTAGTGTGCCTTCTACTTCACCTTCCTTTATGCAAACTGCTCAGAGCGGTCCAAGTGGATCCTCCTCATTCGTCTAGGGTTTTCCGTGGAATTGGGGGATATTCCCCCATCCACTCCTTATGTAGGTCCTACCCCTACATATGTGGTAATTCAGTCTGGAAACACAAATGATTTTGGTCATAATTTCCAGACATCGGTTTCATCCCCTTTCACAATCTCTCCCTTTTTCATTTTCAGTGGAGGGAAACCTACTCCTATTTTACAAACTCTAGTTTCATCTGGAGCAGCACAAACCACTTCTGTGCAGCAAAAACAAGTAATCCACTGGCTTTTAGGTGGAATCATTTTTAGAGTATTCCAACTACATCACAACTGATGGTTGGTGGTGACCCTACCTTTTCGTTTGGGAACCATGGGGCAGGTCCTTCTACATCTGAAACTCCTTATTTTTAGACCTCGGTTAGGCCAAATATTCCTTTCCTGAAAACTTCAAAACTTTCCATATTTGTCCAAGTTGATGAATGACCCCATGTGAAATAATGCAAAATGGCCACATGTACCTATTAAGTTACCTTCAGACATTCTTAATTTTGAAGGAAAAGCTGGCAAAGGTCTAGGTGCACACATAACCACTTTTCACCTATGGTGCTCTTCGAACTCACTCAACGATGACTCAATTTAGTTTAGGATTTTCCAAAGAATATTGACTCATGTTGCAACAAAATGGTACTATAGAAATTCCCTCTACTGCATATGACAGTTTTTTCTACATGGAAATTGTGTTCTTCGGTCACTTTCAACTTCATGTCCAGTATGATACCAGCACAAACTTGTTGTCGACCTTTCAAAAAAACAAGGCGACAAATTTATCAGATCACGTATAGGAGTGGAGAATATGGAATAGGCTTATAAAATCCACTATACCTCCCGATTTTTTATTAGAGTTGTTCTTAAAATATTTACTCCCTTATATCGCTAAAGACGTATCCACTTTAGGGGTAACCACAGAAGAAGAGGCTATCCTCAGGTCCCAATAGTTATAATTGATATATGATCAGTCTGGTATTTTGTATGAAATCATACTTGAAGTGTCTGTAATGTCCCCTTTTTGGAATTTTATTAAAATGCCCAATTTTTCAATTTCTTCACAATTTTGGCTCTTGACTAGTTTTGATGTGTAGACCTCCAAATTGACCCAAATGATTCCAAATTTTCTCTAAATGTACATGAATTATAATATAACCTAAATATGATTCTCATTTATTTTTTGTGACCTCCCAATTACTTCTACCAAATTTTTTAATGTTCTGTTCAAAGTAGGAGTCTTTACTAGCAAATTGGGGCTCCAATCCCTCCCGGGTAATTGTCGGAAATGGCTTCACAAATGATCCCAAAGTTACTTGAAATTATGAAAATAGGCTGTTTATGTTTAATGGACCTTTATAAATTATCATATGCATCATGGTTCAGTTTATACAAGCTGTTATGACACTTTCCAAAACAACTCCCAAGTCACAATTTCGACCCTTGGGGAAAATGCACCAATTCTTCTCCCAATGCAATAAAAATGAGTAAAATGGATTCAAATGCTTAATTAATGAAAATTATACTTGAAATAAATATTAATTACATTCCATCCATTATACATGTATCAGAGATACATTCCTCCATTCGAAATAATAAGCATTACCATGGCATATATCAAAATAGAGTGGAAATGGTCATTGTTTGCTCCTTAAAAGTCATTTTGACATACAAATATTGGGAATTTAGACTTGAAAATGTCTGATAATGAATAAAATATAATATTTAACTTATTACAATCATAAATTTACAATGAAAGTCTTTCCCAATTTGAAATCATCAGCATTGCAATGGTTCACAACAAGATAGTGGGGAAATGACATTATTTCTTCATTGTTCAACATTTTTACATGAATTATTTTGGGTATTTCAACCTTATATTCTTATAAACATTAAATACAGATCATATACATCATAAAATAATATAATTGGCATCATAATATTCCCCAAAGAGATCAATAGCTCACCCAAAGCGCTATTGAGAGAGACTGCTGCAATAGAAGAATCCACATGCTTTCCTGTATATTACACCTGAAAATAAGACTCCATTAAATATCCATGAAATACCTTAGTGGCCTTTCAAAACACCAACTAGGATGGGAATCTTTCACCCTCGAGATTGGCTTAAGCAAGAAAACTAGTCATCCACTAGTTCTCACAATTCACAAATGATCAAAAGCTTCTTCTCATGGTTGATCCCTATATTTTACAAAAATTATTGTTATTATAAGGTTTAAAATCCATCCATAAACCAAATCCAAGTCGAATTGGTGTGGCTGCTCATGCTATGCTATGTGGCCTCTCTCTTCACCTTCCCTCTTCTCCCAAATTTGAGTAGGGTCCTCTTGGCCTTCTTCAACTCCCAAATTTGACCTCTAAGATGCTCTATTCAGTCCTGAAATGTTATTATGTCAGTATTTAAGCCTTGATATCTAAATTTTCTCATAACTCTCATAGAATCTCCTTCATTGGTGTCATAAATCTCATAAATGTAAGGGGAATCTAGCCAAGTGTCCATGAAACTCCCATTTGGCTCTTCCTCTCCCATGTAAGTTAAAATTCATCCCAAATTATACCTATGAAGTATATGAACAATTATATTAACCTCATAATCCATCCCAAAACATTAGGATTCCCATATATTCGAATTTGCAAGAGAAAGATGCCATTTAACATAGGAATTCTAGCTAGTGTGGGCCCCATAGTCTCCATGTGTCTTCATGCTCCATTTCCACTTCCATTTCCTCTTGTATTTATTTAATAATCTACATTATTAAATATTTATCCCCTTATAATTTCTAAACATCATTTATCATCCCCCTTATGCCAAATATCAAAGCTTCCACCCCTGACCTAGGAAACTAGTGATTTTCCTCCTTGGCAATTATTTGACTTTTAGCATCCATTTGACAACTTTCATGAATATGGAAAATTTGATTTGGCCATTTTGACCCAATGAAAAATTTGGGACATTAAAATTCCTCCCTTCCCAATATTTCTTGTCCTCAAGCAATTTCAAACATGGTTGTTGAATAACCTGCTTTATGTATGATTCTTTGAAGTTGCCACTAAGCTACCCACCTTAAGTCTTTGAGATTTCATGAAGATTTTAGAGAGGAACCACCATGCTTGCTGCTGCACTACTCTAATTAACATAACCTTATTAATTGGGGAATCCATCTCCCATACTTCTTGTTTCCCAAATAATTTGAAATCAGTGGCACTAAACACTATACCAGGGTCCCATTGCTTGCATTGCACTCCAATAATTAAGAGTGCTCTCCAACCCATACCATTTGGAAAGAGAATTCCTGGATCCCATTTTCTTGTATGCATTCTTACAAACATCATGAGTGCATAATATATATTATCAAAGTATATAACAACATAATAAGAATGTACAGCAAGGATGTGCCTCACCAATAAATCATGAAAGTGCTTATACCTCCTAGGGAGTAGACTACCATTTGCCAAGTGCATACATGCTTCAAGTGACCAATCAAATATGCTCCAATGACATAGGTGAGGATCCCATGTACTATAATGCTTCTCCCAAATAATGTAATATGCATCAAAATAATAATCAGCCATTTTTTCTTTCATCCAAGAACTGAATGAAGAACCTCAACCAAAATATGAACCAAATAAGGAGCAAATAAAACACGAAGACTTCAAGTGTCTCAAAGAAGTCTCATCAATACACCCATGAATATGTATATCATCATGAAATAACATAGGATGTTGCTGGAAATAATAATGTTCCTTAATCATATCCCTCTTCACCCAAGTTTTGGATGAAGTTCCTCCAACATCAAATGAACCAAGTTTTGAGCAAGAAAAACCATGAGTCTTCAAGTGACTCAAATGAACATCATAGGTGCACCCATGTAGATGTGTATAATCATAATGTAAACAAGTATTCTTATGCAAATTTAAATAATATGGTTCTCTAATAATTCCATCATCAAAAGGAGAAATAGAATTTCCATTCTTCATGTGGCACCATGAAAAAGAAACCTTTCACCCATACTTCATTAGGATGATTGCTGCAAAATTTAGAAGTGTAGGATGTAGGAGAAAGAAACAAATCACCCAAATGATCAGTAAGTGAAAAATTTTCATAATGTGAAGGATCCATAGGGGTGGTATTATTCACCTCCCTATAAAATCCAAAAATTTCCTCATGGGTTGGTTCCAAGGTGGTGGAATTATGCACTTCTTCAAAAATTGTGTAACCATTTTCAAGAGGCAACTCAAGTTCCTCTTCCACCATTACTAGTGATTGGATATCATCACTATAATCCTCAAGCACATCAATAACCTGCAATTTTTCATGTTTCTCGTGATGCATCATGTCATGAGAATCCTCCAAGCAATCTACCTTATGAAAATCGGAAACATTGGAGGAAAAACAAGCGTCTTGCAAATTTTCAAGAAGTTGCTCATTTGAATTGTGAGCTTATCAATAACTTCATTATTATTCAAGTATGATTCATGTAACCATTTGATAATATCAATGAATTTTTTTCTATCAAAAAGAAAAGACATGAAATTACCTTTGATGTTATACATTTCTCTTTGGATTTTCTCCATGTCTTCAAGGAAGGATGGATCCTCCAAGGAAGTAGCTCTCCAACAAGAATTTGATACCAATGCTCGAGTGTCATGGAGTATTCTAAGGGTCTCTTATATATTATTTTCATTCATATTTAAGGACCCCTCAATAAAATGGGGCTCTTGCAAATGAACCTCCTCATCTTCTTCCTTCTTGCTTGGACCAACTTCATGCAGCTCAAGTGGTGATGGGGAAGTTGATCTTGTTTCTTCTTCAATTGCTACAAGGTATTCATTTTAATGTTTAATGGAATTTTGGCTTGCAATTTTTTTTTGAAATATGATATCTATTTCACCAACATAGATTTGTGAGCACCCATCAATAGGTACTCCTTCATAGTTCAAGCATCCATCAGTAGATGCTCTTTGGTCCATATCCATAGTAGAATTTGTTTCAGAATGATATTCAATAGTTTAAAGGTACTCTTATTCCTTCTCATATGATGTTTCCTCATATTTTTCAAAGTAATTTGGGAGTGAATTTTGATCATATTCATGTACTAAGTATTCTACTCCACCTATTTCAGAACTAGGTGGTTCATGGGTCTCCTCCTTTTTCTCCTTCAAGCAAACTGATCCATTTTTCCCCTTGGTTTTCTTAAAATAAATATATTTTTCCCAGATTTGGATAGCCAAAAATTTGAATCCTTTCATATATTCCATGATTTTTATTAGCTCCTCACCATCATATGAGGTTCTCTTTTCATGCCTGGTCATTGTTTCCCCCAAAAAATTGCCGCCTTCTCCTACTTTTGTTTTTCCTCTTCAACAAAAGCACTTTTGGTTTCAATATATAACTGTGGTCCCTGAATTAATTTACTCATAAATATCAGACCACATAAGGTTCCAATATCATGCTCTAATACCACTGTAATGTCCCCTTTCTAGAATTTTATTAAAATGCCCAATTTTCCAATTTTTTCACAATTTTGGCTCTTGACTAGTTTTGATGTCTAGACCTCCAAATTGACCCAAATGCTTCAAAATTTTCTCTGAAGCTACATGGATGATAATAAAACTTGAATATAATTATAATGTATGTTTTTTTACCTCCAAATTACTTCTACAAACTTGTTTAATGTTCTGTTCAAAGCAGGAGTCCTTACAAGCAAATTGGGGCTCCAATCCCTCCCGGGCAATTGCCGGAAATGGCTTCACAAATGATCCAAAAGTTACTTGAATTTTTGAAAAGAGGATGGTTATGTGTAAGGTACATTTTAAAATTCTCATATGCATCATGGTTCATTTTATACAGGCTGTTATGACTCTTTCCAAAACAACTCCCAAGTCACAATTTCGACCCTTGCGGAAAATGCACCAATTCTACTCCCAATGCAATAAAAATGAGTAAAATGGATTCATATTCTTAATTAATTAACATGAGACTTGAAATACACATTAATTACAGTCCATTAATCATACATTTATCATATATACATTCCTCCATTTGAAATAATAAACATTACCATGGAATATATCAAAATAGAGTGGAAATGGTCATTGTTTGCTCCTTAAAAGCCATTTTGACATACAAATATTGGGAATTGAAAATTGAAAATTTATGATAATGAATAAAATATAGTATGTAACTGATTACAATAATAAATTTACAATGAAATTATTTCCCAATTGGAAATCATCAGCATTGCAATGGTTCACAACAAGATAGTGGGGAAATGACACTATTTCTTCATTGTTCAACATTTTTACATGAATTATTTTACGTATTTCGACCTGAGAGTATTATGAATGTGAAATAAATATCATAAAAATCATAAAATAATATAATTGGCATCATAATATTCCCCAAATATATCCATATCTCACCCAAAGCGCAATCCCTCCATTTGCATGAATATGGTGTGAAAACTAGAAATAGTTGAGAGAGACTATTGCAATAGAAGAATCCACATGATTTCCTATAGATTACACCTAAAAATAAGAATACATTAAATATACATGAAATACTTGAGTGTCCTTTCCAAACACCAACTAGGATGGGAATATTTCACCCTCGAAATTGGCTTAAGCAAGAAAACTAGTCATCCACTAGTTCTCACAATTCACAAATGATCAAAAGCTTATTCTCATGGCTGATCCCTGTATTTTATAAAAATTATTGGTATTATAAGATTAAAAATCCATCTATAAACCAAATCCAAGTCTAATTTGTGTGGTTTCTCATGCTATGCCATGTGGCCTCTCTCTTCACCTTCCCTCTTCTCCCACATTTGAGTAGGAGCCTCTTGGCCTTCTCCAACTCCCAAATTCGACCTAAAAGATTCTATATTCAGTCGTGAAATGTTAGTATGTCAGTATGTAAACCTTCATATCTGAATTGTGTCATAACTGTCATAGAATATCCATCATTGGTGTCATAAATGTCATAAATGTAAGGGGAATCTAGCCAAGTGTCCATGAAACTCCCATTTGGCTCTTTATCTCCCATGTAAGTTACAATTCATTGAAAATTTGACCTATGAAGTATATGGAAAATTATATTAACCTCATAATCCATCCAAAAAAATTAGGATTCCCATATATTCAAATTTGCAAGAGAAAGATAGCATTTAACATAGGAATTCTAGCCAGTGTGGACCCCATAGTCTCCATGTGTCTTCATGCTCCATTGCCACTTCCATTTCCTCTTGTATTTATTTAATAAGCTATATTATTAAATATTTATCCCCTTATAATGTATAAACATCATTTATTATCCCTCTTATGCCAAATATCAAACCTTCCACCTCTAACCTAGGAAACTAGTGATTTTCCTCTTTGGCAATTTTTTGACTTTTAGCATCCATTTGAAAACTTTCATGAATATGGAAAATGTGATTTAGCCATTGTGAACCAATGAAAAATTTGGGACATTACAGCGTTGAGTTCTACTAATAATGTAGAGAAAACCAAGCCTAGACCCCATGCTGATGGTGTGGCTGGTTGATTAAGTTCTCCCACTGTAGAATCACTAGCTAAGAAACTTCATGATTTGTTAGCGAATCAATCTATAGCGGAGGAAGAAAAGGCTTCCACTTGATCACCTCGAGGTGAAACTATTTTTGCAGAGTATTCTTCGAAGGGAAATCAACAACTCGGTGGGAAAAAGAAGAAAGGGAAGAAGGGTGAGGGAAATCAAAACAAGCACAAACCCACAAACAATGTTGATGGCGGTAAAAAAGATAACAAAAAGGTCAAGTTTCCTTTTAGGTTGTGCTAGGGAGACCACCTGACTCATCAATTCCTTCTTATGGAACATGCTCAGAAGTTGTTGAAGAATCAACAACCGACTATCTAGAAGGATCCATTTCCCCAAGGACAAAACGCAACTTCTGTTTCAAATGTAGCCAGGGGCACCTATAGTGCCCCTCCCGATCAAAATTATATCAGCATGGTATGATATAGCACCTTTCTCCAAACAAGAAACAAGAATTATGAATTGAAGGCTCCCGAGAAGGGTAAGTCTATTGGTGAAACTTATAACCGTATCGTGATTGAAAAACCTGTTGATCCAATGCCTACGATACTGAAAGGTGTCTTTAAAAAATCATTTCACAATCCTAGAGCTAGGTCTGCTTCTAACTATTCTGTATTTGAATATTTTCCTCAAAATCCTTATTAAATGTCAGCATTGGAGGTGTTATAGAGTTTTCCTACTCAACGAGATGCCCTCTTAGCATCCATAGGAAGGATGGATTCATCGATCCTGCTAGTGAAATTTAATCTTTCAAATGTTATTATTCGCCTTCCGTATCATGTGGATTTGTAAATTGATGTATTTAATGAAGGAAAAACCATTAGATGTGCATTTGTTGAAGAAGGTGCTTCAACGTGCATAATTTCAATGTCTTAGCTTAGATTCCCTGGTGCTAGTTCCATCAAACATGCTACTTACTGCTTTCAAAGGAAGGTATTTCCATCTGCATGGTATCCTACCGGATTTTGACATAAAGTTGGCAGGGAAAGCAGTGGCTGTTGAGGTATAAGTGATTGGTTCCCCATTGGATTATAACTTGATGTTAGGGAGAAGTTGGACTTACGCCATGTGTGTGGTTTCCTCGACCATTCTTCGAGTGGCAGTGTTTCCACATGAACGGAAGTTGGTTAGGTTTACCAACTCAGTTTCACTCGAAAGGGTTGTCAAGAGAATAATGAGTCCACAGTACCTTTGATCGATCAGAACAAACCAGCTAATGAGATATTGGGGGTTGGAATGTATGCATCTTTGATGGGAACATTTGATATCCTAGCCCCTATTAACTATCTAGGTTCTACGAGTGTAGGGAAATCTATCACGACGGATGTCGATAGAATTGATCCTTGGGTCCTTCCTTCCTTTCATAAACCTAAAGTCCCCTTATCTATAGTGGAAGTGGGTTATCAAGCTATTGTTAATACCACTGATGATTCTATCACGACTCCTTCTACAGTATCAGAGGAGTCGGAAGAAGCTTATCTGCCTACGTGGGAAGAGAATTCTTTATATTCATATGATGTATTAGACATGGTTTTTCCTTCATATGAATCCATTTTGGAAGATGAGTGGGAAAGATAATATTTGTGAATACCTTCACCAGAAGTCCTACTTTCTTTTAGAATTGAGTAGAATTGAGAATGAAGAGTTCCATGTGAGACCGGTGGAGAATTTTGATTCATCGATTACTCCTTTACTAAAGGAGGCAATATTTGTTGAGGGGAATATGAGAAATATCTCTATTATCATTCTAATCAACATCTTTTCAAACCCTAACATCGTCAAAAATGTGCATATTGGTGCAAACTTCTCTCCAGAGGAGATTTCCATATATACTGCCTTGTTTAAGGAAATATTAAGATGTGTTTTCCTGGTCATATGAGGAGATTCGAGGCATAGTTCCATCTATTGTAGAACACAAAATATGGACTTACCCTAATGCTAAACCTATTCGACAAAAGCTTCAACCTATAGATCCACAAAAATGGGCAACCGTTAAGGCTGAGGTGGGGAAATTGCTGAAAGTGGGCTTTATTTACCTAGTTGTTATGATGGAATGGGTATCCAAACCTATTCATGTTGATAAAAAACAAGGGACAATACGTGTGTGCACTGATTTTTGTGACCTAAATAAAGTGTGTCCCAAGGACAAATACCCCATGCCTTTCATTGATTAGATCATTGATGCTTTTGCAAGTAGCGAAGTATTTTAGTTTATGGATGGATTTTTTGGGTATAACCAAATCCAAATCAAGATTGAAGACCAACATAAAAAAAAATTATTTTTCCTTCGGGTACTTTTGTCTACAAGAAAATTCCCTTTGTTTTGAAAAATATCAGAGCTACCTTTCAATGGGCAATGAACGTTTCCTTCAATGACATAAAGAATATTGTCGAGTCATACTTGGATGATCTTCTTGCCCATTATTGCAAGAGGAGGGACCATTCAGATCAACTTTGCATGATATTTGAATGATGTAGACATTATAAGATACGCTTGCATCCCCACAAGTGTGTTTTCTGTGTCAAGTTGGGGAGGTTGTTAAGGTTTATCGTGTCTAATAGAGGAATTCAGGTGGATCCTTTGAAACTTTAGGCTAATGTAAATCTATCTCCTCCTCATTCCATCATGAAACTTCATATCTTGCAAGGTAAATCTAATTTCCTTTGGCATTTTATAGTCATATATGCTAAGATACCTAAGGGTTTCATGCGTTTGCTTAAGCAGGACATTGCATTTATATGGGATGAAACCACACAACTTGCATTCGAGGCATTAAAAAGGGATTTATTGCCAGCTCCTTTATTACGTCCACTAGATTACTCTAAATATTTTATATTGTATTTGGTTGCATCATAGTTGACTATAGGGGTAGTATTCATTTCGAAGGATGAAAAGATATAAGAGCATGTTGTCTATTATCTTAGTCTTGCACTAGCTAGTTTGGAACTCGGGTACTCCCACGTCGAGAAATTAGCATTAGCAGTTTTCTATGTTTTTTAGAGGCTGTGTCACTACATTTTACTGAGGACAATAATTGTGGTGGCAGATTTAAATCATTTTCAGTATGTTCAACAAGTGGATAGTCAGTCTCCAATAGTTTGACCTGAATTTCCAATATGCTAAATCCAAAAAATCCTTGGTTTTTGTAGAGATAATCTCAGAATTTCCTACGGAAGAAAATGTGGTGGTGGAGGATGAATCATTCCCAGATGAGTATATCTTTTTTATTTCCACCTTTGATCCCTACTACGGAGATATCCTAATATATCTCTAGACTTTCAAGGGTCTTGTGTCCTTCTTGTGGGAAGAGCAATGTAAATTTCATGTGAATGAAAAAAAATACTTGATCATCAGTGATAATTTATATCAAAGAGGGGTAGATTCAATTTTGTGTCAGTGCCTCACCCACGAGGAGGCTGAGCATGTCCTAAATGGTTCCCATAGTGGATCATGTGGGGGTCATTTATCTCAGTTAGCAATGACCCAAAAAAATTTACATCTCAGTTTTTTTTGGCCCACGATCTTCAAAGATTGTGTGGAGCCTATAAACAGTTGTCATCTGTGTCAGCTTTACGCCAGAAAAATGCGATCACATCATGCTCCATTGTTTCTCCTCATCACGATGGGACCCTTCATTAAGTGGGGGGTGGATTACATGATGTGAAAAATAGTTTCTGTTGGTGGAACAAATACATCATTGTCATTGTATACTACTTCACAAAGTGGGTCGAGGAAATTCCTACCTTCAAAGTAGACGATAAAATGACATCTTACTTCGTATTTAACTAAATCATTACTTGCTTCAGTATACGAAAGAAGATTGTCATTGACCATGGAAGTCACTTTCAGAATGGTATGATGACTGATTTGACTACTATGCTAGGGTTTAGGAAATATCATTGATCTTCCTTCTACCCTCAAGTGAATGGACAAGTAGAGGTAGTTAACAAAACCTTGAAAACCATTCTAAAGTGCACCATTAACACAATCTGGTCAAATTGGAACATCATTCTATATCCTGCACTTTGGGCATACCAAATTAATGTCATTATTGCTACTTGTTTTTCACCTTTCCAACTCGTTCATGGGGTGGAAGCAGTCACGCCGGTCAAATGCGAAATTCCATCTCTTAAGATAACTATTCATGGAATTCCTGACACTACAAAACTAGAAGAATATTTGCTTCACTTAGAAAATCTAGATGAATGATGCAGATATGGGTTGACAGTAAACGAGGCTCACAAGAATAGGGTAAAGAACCAAAATGACAAAGAAGTTGAGACGAGCGCTTTCTATGAAGGGGAACTTGCTTTTATCTGGGATCAAGACAAGGAACCCCTCGGGTTAGGGAAGTTCAAGTTTATGTGGTCAGGTCCCTACTTCGTGTAAAATGTTTTGAAAAAGGGAGCATACGAATTAACTGAATATGATGAAGATAAGTTTCCATAGCCTAGAAATGGGCTCTACTTGAAGAATTGCTACCCTTAGGCATGGTGCTTGCTCTTGTATTTTTATTGTATGTATTTTTATGTACAATAGTTAGTTGATTAGTGTTTCTTATATAGTATGCTTGTTGTTATAGATGTTAGCTTATTGGTTCATAGGTTTTTCGGATGGTGCTAGCCGCCATTCTTTTAACCTGGCTTCAACCGCTTGGGTTATCTATTCACCCTTAGGACACCTAGTTTCCTTTGGTGGCGCTTTATTAGGTTCTTCTACTAATAACGTGGCTGAGTACAGGGTAGATATTGAGTTTTTATGGGATGATACACTATGTAGCATTACCCTTTTGGTGGTCAAACGTGACCCCCAACTCGTGGTTTCCCAATTCAATGGATATTATCATGTGTGAAACCCTACTTTGCTACGTCATTTTTTGCATGTAATATTACTTGAAAGAAACTTTGACTAAATTTGATTTAATCACATTTCAAGAAATGAAAATACAATTACTGATGCTTATGTGAATTACATATTAGACTGGCACTTAACAAACAGTTTGTAAAATAAATATAACAGATGCATTTGAAACACATGTAAATAACCAGATACATATATATGTGTGTGTGTGTGTAAAATATGTATATAAATATATCAAGTTTCTGATCTGTAGATCCTGTCATAACTATATCAATATAAAAAAATAGGATCATCATCCATATATGTCTAAACATAGACTTGTTCCTTAGCCTCCTCAGTTGTGGTTGCCTTTGTAGCCTCTCTATAATGAAGAACGAACCTAGATACCCTTCTAAGAAGGCGTATATAAGTCAACATAACCCCTACTACAAACTCCTGCATGATAATCAGGATCCACACTATCCGTAGTGTAGGGACACCTTAGGTTAGCCTAGCCAGCTTCCCCTTGATAACCTGTAGCATGATCTCATTCCCACCTGGTATGAGCCACACATATGTTCTAGGATGCCCATTAGGGCATATAGGTGCAATATATGCACATAAAATATTAAAAAAGGTCAAGCTCATATACATATGTATATATAAATTTATGAAGAAAACTCATAAAAATAAAATAATTTAAAAAGATAAAACATACCTATCTCTCCCCATGCCTCCCCTAGTGGGAGGACAAGTTCATTTTCTCCTCGGAAGTCTAATCCTTTATATGGGAATTGTTCGAGAGAAGACACTTTCCTGTCCAACCAAAGATAGAAATTGTCATCATACCCACTTTGGATCCCACCTCTGCCACCTTGACAGAGAAATATCTCTCCCCATCTAGTAAGTCTAGGCTAGAAGGGGGAAAGTGGTGGCAATGGTACTGCAGGGCTGAGAGAAGGAACTCTTCAAGAATAAATAAGACACGAAAATACTTGCATAACCAAATTTCTTCCTTCATCCCCTCTTGCATTCATAGAGTTTTTTTTCATTATCAGGATCATACCCGAACACCAATCAAACACTATACCCTGCATGCATTCCACCACAATTCGCATACGAGCCCAAGTTTCCAAATGTAGTGAAGAACTAGTGATCCTTTCCACTGTTCTTACCATCACCTATAAAGGAAATATTGTTATTTGTGAGATTGGGACACATGTCCCCTTTTTCTATGTACCTAGTGGACAATAGGTATCAATGTAATCATGTACACTCATAGGGTCACCACCCATAACAGTTCCCTCATGGTTTATTGGCATGCCTCGACGAGAAATCCCGATAAATAAATGCATGTGTTAGACTGTAATATCCAATGAATCTCCTTGTAGATCAAAAACACCAAGTTCATGGTCCCAATAACTGATAAGAGTCTCTAGAAGGCGGGCATTGGCCTTCATATTGGATGTGCAAAAGAATTTCAACAAGCCACGTTATTACAATGCATGCAAAGTCTAGGAATCCTGCATTTCCTCTCGATCCATATCCTCATGCTCTCTCTCCCTCCACTCCAAAACCATCGTATACCTTCCCAATGACCACTATCAATCATTACAACCCATTAGTTTCTTTTAATTTTGGCTATTGTATATTTTTTTAAGTCATGCAGCATACGCAATGGTGCTTTTAGCACAATGTGGTTCATACGAGGGTTGTAGTGTAGCAACTCGTGTATAAAACACATATACATGACTACTATAAATCAGACCCGCGTATACTGCATGAGCTTCCTAGGGCATGCAAAAAACTATACATTTTTTAACTAAAATGAAAAATTAAAGGTATAGAAAGAAGGATAAAGGATAGATAAGAAACATACGACTCGCGGATTTGGATTTGGTCCAGTGGTTTGTCCTCGGTGATCAACTAAATTTGGGTGGTAAAACTTGCCAAGTTTAGTAATTTTCCAAATCGTATGTCTATTTTTGTTTTTTGAACTATTTATAGAAAAAAATTCAAATTTTTGACCCATTTCCTATAGTTTAAATCAATTTTTAATGTATGGACTAATACCATGGTTTTTTTCTAACTGTAACAGTTTTGGGATCATTAAAATGTTGTTTTCCTCCGCATATAGGGTAGGCTTTGTCCATCATTGTTGATATTGCACTTTTACCTTATTCATTTTTAAACACTAGGATCAGTTTTTCATCGATGGACTATGTTGTCAAACCACTTTTTACCTTGTATACATCATTTTTCCTCCATGGATAGGGACTCCTTCTCATGGGTACCATAGTTTAGAACACTTTATCATATTTTGGTACCCATGGCAAAGTTGTGCTAGGGAGCCTTTTTAGTTTTTTCTCATGAAAAAATGAGCCTCATTTTGCATCTTTTTATGAGCTATCCTTGTTTATAAGGCTCCCTGCACTTATGGAGTTTTCTTTAGGCCCTGGTCTGACTCCTCAAAACAAACTAGATTGCCAAGTAAACTTTTTCGTTCAAACTCGTTAAGAATAAGTGAACGATCATCCACTTAGGTATAAGTTTACCCCTTTTTTTGGCCTTGTGGATTATTTAGGAAAAAGGAATACTCTCTTTTATGCGGAATTGAGAAGAGTATCTCCTGGCATGAGGGACTAAACATACAGAAAAGGAACACCCGACTGAGCTTAGTTTTCTCTGTTTTGTGCTATGTACCTAAAAATGAAAATATTCCGAACATACTTTATGTCTTTGTCATTCTAGAAAAACCTAAAGAACAAAGCACTGAGTTTACTATTGTAAGCCCCATTTCTCATAATCAAATGGATATTTTCGAGTGATCTTGCCTTCCTTCACACTCATTAAACTTAGGCTATATTTCTCTTCTGAAGGTGCATTGGTCTAGTATTAGTTTAACCCTTTTTCAGACCTTTCTGATTAAGTACAAAAAAGGTATATCTTAGTCCTACAAGAGAGCTCTTTTGTGGATTGTTTTATACCTTTCCAGCCTCAAGAGACTAAATTGTACGAAAAAGAACCCCCTAGACTCTTCCTCAAAGTTTTCAGGCTCTCAAAATATGAAAACACCATTGAGCATGTGCTAGTTCGGGATCATAAAATCCATTAGTCAGTGAATATAAAGAATTATTCTCTCCCCTCTTCAAGCTTGTAAAAAATGAAAAAATACTCGATTTGACTTTCCTGGACTCGTTAAAATTTAACAAGAAAGATAAGGAAGAATTACTCTCTTTAGGTTATAAATAGTGGAAACATGTCATTTTTGAACAAATCACTCTCTAAAATTTTTGATACTTGTGTCTCAGTTTACACTTCCAGTTCAGCTATTACTTCAAGTTTTTACTCCTCCACTTGTCCTTTATACATGGGGAATCTGATCATGTCTTCTACATGACAAATAACTCTAGTTTTTCTATTTGCAAGTCAAACGTTTCCTTGGGTGATCTCTGTGTCGTGCTCATTGTTCAAGGATTTGTACCTTCATATGATTATTATCCCGATTCCCATCATTATCCTCTCTAAGAATTCATTATTTCTACCTTCTCATATCCAATTTCCTAGTCACTCTTGTGATTTGTTGAAGGATTCATTGCCTTCCTCCTCTCATCACTATTTCTAGTCAACATCTCTTGAGGAGGAATACCTAGAGTTTTGATGATGGTACCTTAGGATTCACTACCATTATTGGTGAACTCCTTTTCTTCAGTTGTTAGCATCACTCATTTACTAACATCCTGTTGAGCTCCTTCCATGTTCCACTTCAACACTTATATTCACATGGCAGGGATTGTATTGGTTCCTTTGTATTTGGACGAAGACCTTAGGTTCACCTCTATAATATAAGTTGTGCAAGATTGTGTTATGTTAAACTACACTTCTTCCATATTTTGAATAATCATCATTGCATATTGTGGCTTCGATCCACCTTTGTAATATACATGGTTTTGTTACCCGTATCATATGATGTAACCAAATATTATAAAGGATATAGTGTTACATTTTGTTGAACATGGCATCCTCATATATGATTTTTTATATGAGTTTGATATGTATTTATTTCAAGTATGTCCCTGCTGCCTTGGTAACTAAGTTCTCAAATATTAGATATTGTAATGTATTTCGGCCATCGATTCTGTCTGAACTCAAACATTAGGGGGAATCTGTTATCATGTAAAATGACACTTCTCCATCTGAGTACTGATGCCCAATGTGTTGGTACAAAAAATGACAAAATGGATAGAAGTTGCCAAAACACTATAGATGGGAATGACCTTTGATGCATTGTCCTCCTACCAGCCTGACCTAATTTTTGTATTTTGATTGAGGTGAATACGTGACTCTTATCATTGTAACCCACATATCATACACGATTATTGACACTGTAGCTCGCGTATATATGATAAAGGTTGAAATTTGCGGGTTTCCTTAATGAAAGTTGTGTATCATACATGACTTGCTAGTATTGATAGTCATGTATGGATTACTCCAAAGTAAAAAAAATAAACACAATTAGTTGAGGATAGTTGGGACCTTAATCATAACTATCCCAACCTCCCCAACCATCTCAAACTTTTTGACCCCTCTCTTTCATCATGTATAAATAAAGGGTAGGGGTTTGATATGGATTTATGCAGGAATGCAACAGGATACACAAATAACCATAGAAAAAAATATGCAACAGAAATAACACTTCATTTCATTAATCAATAACTGAAACTTGTTTACATACATATAGAAATAAACTAGCTAGAGTGCTGGTAGCTTATCTCTGAGAAGAGATGTGGCGGCTACATGCCTCTAAACTCTGTGTTACAATGAGGCTTGAAGGCCTATATATTATTGAGAAACAATGGAAACCCTACACATCCAAAAACCTAACCCTAGGAGGTGAAACGCCTTAATGTGGGCCCTGTTGGGTAACTTGGTACATCAATTTCTCGGGGCCGTAACTTTAGCATACTACCTCCACTTGACGCGCATGATACATCATTAGAAATATATGTTTAAGGACTACATCCATAAACAAAAGATATAGAGACCAAAATGGACTCATATTTTCCCAACCATTCGATGCCAAAAAAATGTCATTTAGGGCCTCAAAACGGCTCCGAAAGTTTAGGACCTGAAAACTACCAAAAATAGTAAATTGTACTACAATTAAGAAAACTGGAAAAATGAAATAAACAATGGTGGGG
>LPNX011215245.1:38136-145073 GCA_001517045.1 Pseudotsuga menziesii | reverse complement strand
TTTCTCTTTGTAGGTGTTGGAGATCTCCTGGAAGTTGTGGAAGCAATTTGAAGGGAAGAAGAGAATCTAGGATTGACTGTCATAAATAAGGTATGCTTAACTTCTTCCTATTTCTATTTCAAATTCTGAAATGGTTGATTGTCTACAAGTTAATTTAGTATGTTGGTAACCCCAGAGACCCTAGGTTATAAGGGTGTGTTTTCCTGAACAACACTATCATAAAAAGGTCATCCTCATACAATAATAGTATGATAGGTTCATCATCCATAACCTTGAGGTAAAGTTTAGGATCAACTTTACTTTGGTAAATCCCAAGGTTGGAAACAATCTATCTATTTTTCCATACCAAAATCTAGGAGCTTTCTTGAGTCCATACAGATCCTTATTCAACTGATATACATGAGTCATTATGTCTTCGACTTTTAAATCCTTCTAGATGTTCGATGTAAACCTCTTCCTCAATCATACAATTAAGGAAGGTTTTATTTACATCCATCTGGTGTAGATACCACTTCATCATGGAAGAAAGTGCCATGATGGTTATGATTGAAGTGTACCTTTCTCCTAGAGCAAATGTCTCTTCATAATCAATTCCCTCTTTTTGAGAGAATCCTTTAGCCATAAATATTTCCTTCCATTAGCATCATGTTTTATCTTGTATATCCACTTGGAAGATACAACATTATTGATTTTTGGTTTGGGTGCTATATCCCAAAAATGAATTAGGTATTATTCCATTTTTGCTTCTACCATGAGTTCATCATGTTAGGTCATCGACATATCCCATTTTTCTGCATTCAACCTCGACGGTTGGAACCCAATTTACTCTTGGTAAATGCGTATTCCATCAGGGAGTTTTCCATTCTGTCGTACCATGTCGAACTCGAAGATGTTATGTAGTCACCCCCTAGAAGCGGAGCATCATCCTTCCTATGAATTCTATACTAAAGTGATAGGTAGCATCCTTTGCTACTTATCTTCTATGTATCCATATCAAGTTACTATATACCAAGATCCCTTTATCTTGAAATTTGTTTAAAAGTTCCTCTTGCACCCATCTGTGAGCTTGTTATCTTCTATAGGTTTCCATCTTCAACCTTGTATCAAAGGTTAAAATATTAATCTCCCTAGGTGATGTTCAAGCTCCTAGATGTGCTTATCGATGGCTTCCTTTTGAGATCATACAAATCATATTCTGCAAAGGTGTTTTTTTTTTGCTCGATATATACTTCTACTTTACTGGATACGTGTGTCTGGTAAATCGAGTATGTATTTCCATAGTCTATTATTTCTGAGACAAACCATGAACCTTGCTTTGTATACTTGTTCTTGTAGATCCATATGGAATACACTACAGACTTCCCTTCAGGTCTCGGAACCATATCCTATACAGCATTCCCCATGATCAATTGTTACTCTTTGATCATAGCTTCTTCCATAGTTGGAAGGGTTTGTATCAATGATGTCACTCAACTGTTCCACATAACTAGAGTGCATCCGAGCCATGTTACTTTAGTTTCTAAGTCTCATCGTAATTTTATTCATTTTGAATTATCTTTCATTCCCAATATGGTCTTCATCTCTAGAGGTGGATCTACCACTCTCTTATATTCTTCTGAATTTCTTTCTTTTGTCACTGTGTCTCTAGCCTTGGGAGCTTCAAGTTCATCTTCATGTATGTTTATTGGAGTGAATCTTGAATTGTCATCACTTATTATTCGGAAAAAATCTCATCCTTGTTTTCTTGTAGGAGGTTGTACATGAAATTTCCTACAAGTCAAATGCACCAGTTGCATGGTTAGAAACATTTCATAGGACATATGAATAATGACAAATTCTTATGCATAGGGATAAAATCATGCAACTATTTTAGCCAATACAAAATTCATCCATATCTCACAAAAAAATTTCGGATGCCTTCCATATCTACCATAGCATCATTGATATGGTGCACTAATCCAATATGTCAACAAAGAGGTTCCAATATATATAATTAGAAATGGAGAGTTGTATAGCACCATGGGATTCTTACCTATAATATGCATATTCGCAGTATATTCTCATTAATGCAAACATTCTATCATGCATAATGCACATCATGTATAGGAAATAAAATTCAAATACTTATATTTGTTTGTTTGGAAAACTAATTCTTGCGCTTTGTCTTCATCTCCTTCTGGATCTGCTACTCCTCCTTTAACCAATGAGATTGCTTCAATCTGATACTTGCTTGAAAGTTTTTTTTGGAATGCTGCTTCTGGTGAACCTAGGGTTTGACAGAGAAACCCTAATTTTTCAACTTAGGTATATTTCAGATCTTATTGGATAGAAATATATGCCTCCTCAAGGTGGTATGCGAATCATGTTGGAATAATAAACCCATAGTTAGCTACACTTGACATTAATTAATCATTTTTGTCTTATTACCTAGATTCCTAGATTCCATTATATGCTAGTTGCCTTCTACATGTCCTAGAAGTCAACACATGCTAAAAATGAGTCATGGAGCACTTGGGAGACATCTTGGAAACCAATTTTAGCAAGTCTGCTTTATTCCTAATTCCTTAAAGTGCATATCTTCTTTTTCTAAAAATTGTGTTGCTTTATAGTTCTTTTAAGGCAAAAGGAAAAGCTACTGTAGGTGTAACTCCATTTTTTTTCCCACATCATCCTCCATATTTGTCTCCAATTAAAAGCATGTATGAGTTTTATTTCCATCCCTCTTTATCTTTCCCACTTGACTTAGCAAATTTGTGAGCATAATCATAGATTTGGAAACAGCTTTATGCACATATGGGGGATTTGACTAGTTTTTGTAAGCCTGTTTTTTTACTATTTCAAATAGCATCCTTATGCATTCGAACCTATAATGTAATTATTTATTTGAGCAGCCTATTAATTCACAAGTTTTTCTATTGTACACTTACTCAATACATATTAGTGTTATGCTCCAATTTCAGTGTCCTTTGGTGTGAATTTTGCATGTTTGATTAGCAATTTTGTGAGTGTTATTGTTCTATCTCTTGGGTTCAATTTCCACATGTTATTAGATCCTTTGTAGATCAATTTATCTCCTTCCAAATTATTATTTCAGGTTTGACATCTTGACTGGGAGCACATTTTGCTGATTGGAGGGCACAGTGACTGAGCTATGGACCAATCTCAGGATATCATCTTGACTCCATTCAATTTCTTTGAGTGGAAATATGAGATGGAGATATTATTGAGAGAAAAAGGTGTCTACAGGGTGACCATGGAAAGTGAGGAAGATCCCAATGCAGCTTCAGAGAAAATTAAATGGCACAATAGGAGGGATGAGGCCTATGGTCTTTTATGTCTGAGAATTTCAAGAGACCTTCTCTTTCATATTGAAGGATTGAAATCATCTAATGAAGTGTGGGAGAAGCTTGAAGATATTTTGGGAAAGATAGATAAGATGAGAGGACATCAAATAAAGAATGAGATAATCTCCTTGAGTCCCAGTAGCTTCAAATTATTGCAACTCTACTTTTCCAAGATTAAGGCCCTTGTTTTGCAGCTAAGACAGTGCGGGATCGAAAAGAAGGAAGAGAAACAAGTATTGGCCATACTCTCTAAGATTGGTCCTAACTATTCAGTGTTTTTTTCGACCTTCCATGGCCCCAAATTGATAGCATGAGCCTGGAAGATGTCTAAGCTTGCAGAGTTCATGGAATCCCTCACAGAGGAGCAAGATAAGTTGGTGATGATGGGCACCATCAAACCTTCCAAAGACCAAGATTTGGTTGCTAGAGATTCAAGGGTGGATTCAAATAGAAAGAAAAAAGATAAAAATCCACCTAAGAAAAAGATATATAAGTCAAATTCTTAAGAGGATCCTCAAATCTCCAAGAAGAACTCCTAAAAGAAGAAGAATAAAGGAGAAATGATAAAGTGCACATACTAGAGTAAGTGATATCATCTTGAGAAATCTTGTATGAAGAAGTAAATTGACACGTTGACCCAATTCCTAGAGAGGAATAACATATCCCTTCTTTATTGCTCAAAGAAGAAGGAAGGAGGATCAAATTCAGAAGACAGAGAGAGAGTACATGCCTTGGTTGCTGGCACATTAAGCTCACCCAGCTTCATCATAGATTCTAGAGCTTCTAGACATATGGTTTCGACAAAGGAGATATTCTACTCTCTTGACATGTTGAAAGGTCCACCAATAGTTTTGGGACATGACTCTCTAACTGACATTTTGGGGAAGTGTTGTAAAGGAAAGTTTCCTATGGCTAGGGTTTAAGAGGCCATCAACGTACTAGGGTTGAAAGGTGGATGCAAATGGTTCTACAAGTATATATAAGCAAGTTTCAGAGATTAGAATGGTTCATACCTTAGCCAAATAAAGGTTGATCCAAGTATCCCTTCAATCCTCTTCTTGCTCCTCTTGCTCCAAGAGACCTACAAAATGAATTATACCTTCCTAAAACCAACATGACCACATATAAATTAATGATAATCAAAGAAACATGAAATAATGATCTGACTAACATCATCATATGATCATACAAAGAGATTCAATCACACATTGAAAAATGATTTGGGAAGAAGAAGGGCATCACATCTTTATTAATCTTGAAAACAAGTACAAATATACCTTCTCTTCAAGTTCGGCACCTCATGAAACATTGATCTAGTTCTGTTGCTTCTCTTCTCCAAGGAACTCAGCCTCCAAGCTTTGCAACACAAGGAGAAACCTTCCAGGGCAAAGGTGTGGGCAAAGAGAGCTCCAAATCCTCCAGCATAACAATGCAAAGATTAAAGTCTCCTCTCATGGACCTACCTACCTCTATTTATATTGTTAATGAAGAGTTAGGGTCGAAGACAAAGTAGCTACAACTGAAGGAATCAATTGCATAACTACCCAAACTACCCGAATTTCAAAATACATAATTTTTTGACATTTTCAGGAGGCATACGTGGGTTGCAGAAACAATAGTAACATACACAAGGAGGTATACGTGGGTTGCAATGTAGAAATCCAATTATTTAAGGCATACGTGACTATTATATATAGAAACTCATGTACGTACGCAGGTTTCCTTAAGGAAACTTGTGTACACATAAAAAATCTGATTTTTAGGGTATTTCTAGGAATTTTTAGAATTTGGTGTCTTCTAGAAAGTTTTAGTTAACAAAAAAACCTTTCGAATGATGTAGTTATGAGGGAAAATAGAATTACAAAAATCAATACATGGGTCCTCCAAGTTATGTGTTTTTTTAGTGACTTTCAATGACTTTCATGAAGTGTCATCATGGAAGTGTCGACATGCGACGAAATCATGGGAAAGTGGTCATAGGTAGAGATGTGTCATTTTGAGATATAAAAGATGCCCGTTAATGTATGAGGTTAGAGGGGAATATGATAGCCGAAATGCATTATAAAGGAAACAACTGAGTATGGAGAGAGCAGAGAATCCAAGATCAAAAGGATTGAACAAAGGTACCTGAAAGAGAGATAAATGTCAGAAAAAACTGATCTTTGGGATATACAAGTCCACATACAAAACATCTCCATAAAGATATAAGTGGTTCCAACATATGCATAACTGATGAAACTCTCATGGTCGCTCAATATGAAAAAAGGTGCCATATCAAATCTAAAGGAGTCATGGCCAGAAATGAACAAGGTGGATCCATGCTCAACAATAGATCATAGCCACAAGAATACAAGGTGGATCTATGTCTCAGCAAAATGAAATATAAAATGTAATAAGGTCTTGCACAACTTGGGCAATAGAAAAATGACGATGCTATTGTCGGCCCAAGGTATTCAATCCAAACCGCCCAAAAAAGGTATGAATCCTAACCATGCGAATAAAGGAGTTGAGGTTGAACATGGAGGAAACCATTTGATTACCGGTCAATGATGAAAACTGTTAACAAATGCAACGGAAACCACCATTAATTAAAATGGTCCCCAAGGTACCCAATACATTCTAACAAGTGTGAATACAAGGACTTGAAGTAAACACTTGCAGAATCCATTGAGTAGGAGACAATAAGGTATTCCCACTACCCAATAGCGAGGGAAATTGCCACTAATTACAACAATCCCCAAGGTACTGTCATAAAAATCTAAATCTCATTCCCAGAGCAAGATGTGTTGTAGTCGGTAGGAAGAGATCCATTGGAAGGAAAGCATTAAGGCATCCTTCATCATCCAACATGAGGTAAGTCAAAGACTAATTGGATTTGGAATTGGTACTGAATTTCACGACAAGAAATGCCGAAAACATGATGCAATGAACTGATACCAAGGAATGGCTGACACAAAAGGTCAAGGCAACTACAGAATGGCCAACAAAGGTTTAATCCTTGAACAAGGAGCATGACACAAAAGTGACTTAGGCAGATTTTTTACACAAGAGGACCAATGACACAAATATACAATGTAGGAGACATTGACAAATTCCCCATATAATTGGAAAAGAGACCAATTGGAGGAGTAAGAAACTCTGAATTAGGATAAGGTCAAAATACTAGGACCCAACTATTGATAGACTCAAAACTGGTGCTTTGTTCAAGGAAACAAGACTTGCTACCATGATTTAAAATACATGTGAATGAAATTCCCTTTCCCTCTTTATTGTAAAGGTTTAACGAGTCTAAGAAAGAAAAATGGAGACCATATTCATTTTTGGCAAGATCGAATAAAAGACAGACAAATGCTTGATAAAGCACTGATTCATGGATTTTACGATCCCGAACTGGTACATGCTCGATGGTGTTTTCATAGTTTAGAGAGTCTAAAAACTCTAAAGAAGACTCCAGGGGGGTGCTTTTTTGTCCAATTTAGTCTCCTGAGACCGGAAAAGTATAAAACAAACCACAGAAGAAATCTCTTAGCTTTCGAAGAAGTAAGGTGCACCGTTTTCGTACTTAGTCGGGAAGGTATGAAAAAGGTTAAATTACCACCTACCCAATGCTCCTTCAAAAGAAGCATATAGCCTTAGTTTTATGAGTGTGAAGGAAGGAAAGATCACTCGAAAAGATCCATTTGATTACAAGAAATGGGGCTTACAACAGTAAACTCGATGCTTTGTTCTTTAGGGTTTAGCGAGCATGACAAAGACATAAAGTAAACTCAGAATCTTTTTCATGTTTTGTTCAGAGCATGAAAAAGAGAAAACTAAGCTCATACCAGGGGGTCCTTTTCTATAAGTTTAGTCCCTCAGGTTCGAAAAAGTGATAAACCTATGCCTGAGAATACTCTTCTCAATTCCGAAGAAAAGAGAGTGTTCCTTTCTCGTATTATTCCATATGGTATGAGAAAGTGATAACCTATCACCAATGTGGATGCCCATTCACATATTCTTAATGAGCCTGAATGGACAAGTTTACTCGACAGTCAAGTCTATTTTGAGGAGTCAGACATGGGCCTAAAGAAACTCAATATCTTTCCCGTAAAGTTTTGACGAGTCCGAAAAAGTCAACTCGCAGCCTCCTTACTATTTTTAACAATCTCGAAGGAGAGTAAAAAGAATGCTCTAAATGAAAGGAGACAAGTGTCATAGGCAAGTGAAACTAGTTCCAAGCGTGAGGAACAAACCTATGCATAATGCAAAAAAATCAAGCAAGATAAGGACACTCGGGGAACATCTCCTCAAGGTAAAGCACGTGAAGTTGCAAAGGAAAAATGATACAAGGCTTAACAATGATGAGAACAAATATGAGGACTTATACAATGAGCTAAAAGTGTGGAAGCCAGCATCAGGCTCAGAAGCACGAGTAGGGAACATGCAATTGTAGTTACAGCTTGAACAACAAGACAAGGCTAGTAAATAGTTGTGAATCCAATTAAAAATCCTGTCTCCAAGAAACAACAAAATCATAATCATATTCAAAAGAAAATATATGATGCAGGTCACTTTGGTAGAAGCACATGTGGCTTTGCTATCTTCTACAAAATATGTAGTCAAGGAAGAATCAATGAAAGAGGACTCTATAGTGCCAATATCTGAGGGTTTATAATCAATAATATCAACCTCAGAAGGAGAGAAAAAATCAACAAGGGATATAGAGTCTGCAGGAACAAATTCAATATCATAGGAGTTGAAAAATTCATAAGAAAAATCAAACTCATGAGGATCATTGACTTGTTGTTCAAAGAAAGAGTCAAAATATTCAACAAGACCAACATAAGAAGAAAGGTCATGATTACTAGGCAAATCAGGGTTATATTTAGGCACAACTAAACTAACATCCAATAGAATATCAGACTGTATCAAAGACTATAGGAAGACTCCATTCGAAGGAAGGAGATCATCTGAGATAGGACACATGTCTAAACTTTCAAATGGATCAACAGAGTGGAGAGCACGCTCCATAGTATATATAGGATGACTCACCTATTCAACTGCTGGGACCAAGTTTCGAGAAGGTAAGCATGAAAACAGAGAGTGCTTCTTAGTAGCAATTGAACATAAAGGACATGAGGCCACATAGCTCACCTTTGGCAGGGTAGTGTCTATAGAAACACCGGGAATCAATAAAGGAAAGACCTGGTCTCTAGTTGGGTCAGGAGATGGATCAAGAAAATCCAGCTGATCGATAGTGAGAATTTATTCACCATGATTAAAGCACATCACATGAAATAATGTTGACACCATAGCTTGCATGGAATAGACATAATCACATCCAAAGAGCATATTGAAGTCCAAGGGGTCTTCTATCACCATGAAGTCAACTAAGATGGTCTTCCCACCCAAAGTAATAGGTGTTTGAGCAAGAATTCGTAAGGCTATACAAGTTCTTCTATCAAACATCAGTAACTGACTAGCAGTCAACACACACCTGGGAGATCATATGCCTCTCCAAGCATGAGAAGAAAAAATACTAATTGAGGCTCCTTCATCAACAATACAACGAGCAAACGTGTATGATTCAACTTTGACCTTTATCTGGAAAGGTGCATCAAAAGGAAGGCGTGGCTCAACTAGGATATCCCGATCAAAGGAAGAAATCCAAGAGCTTAGTGGGTGTTGATCCGAAATGAGTTCAGTTCCCCCTTGTTTAGTAAGTTCTAAACTGGCAGTGAAGAAAATGTGACTAGTAGATACTTCACTCTCCAAAGGAAGAGTGGGATTGATCGATAATGAAATCAATTCAACCGCTTCATTAAATCCACTCTCCGAAGGAAAATTGGGATTGACCAAATATGTGATTGGTTCAATCACATCAAGATCACTCTTTGAAAGAAGAGTGGGATCGACCAAATCTGATTTTGGTTTGACCACTTCATCAACCAAAGGTTGAGTAGGCTATTGAGAAACTATAGGTTGTTCAGGAGAAGGAAATGCTTGAGTCTTGGAACACACTCTTCGCACCTCTGCAATAGTAGGGCACTGATGAGTAAGATGATCTCCCTCACATAGCTAACAAGGGAACTCAAGTTTGCACTTCAAACAGCCATTTTTCTCAATGGTGTCAACATGACTAGCAATGGCTGACTGTTTTCTCTTAGCATGACCTATAAAGGCTGAGCTTTTTCGCCCACCATGACCACTAGAGGCTGGGTGAATGGGTCCAACCTAACTAAGAGAGGTTGGTTGTTGAAAAACTTCAGAATGTTAAAAAATGGGATGACCATGAAACCAAATTCTTCGCACCTCCGCAATAGAAGGGCATTTATAAGTAAGGTGGTCTCCCTCACAAAGATTACAAGGAAACTTGGGCTTGTGTTTTGAATGGTTAGTCTTTTCAATAGTGTCAACATGACTCGCAGTGGTTGATGGATTGTCTTCAGCATGAAATACAGACGCTGAGAGACTTCCCCCAACATGACTCACAGAGGTTGGATGAGCACCACCAACATGAACAACAGAGGCTAAATGGTTAGGATCAACATGATTTGCAGCAGTTGAGTGTGTGCCCCCAGCATGAACTTCAGAGGCTGGGTGGATGGATCCAACATGAATTGTAGAGGTTGTATGGGGAGGTTTAACTTGAACAACAGAGGTTGAATGGGTGCCCTCAGCATGAACTGCAGAGGCTGAGTGACTGGATCCGACGTGACCTGGAAATTTTGGAAGGATCCCACCAGCATTATGAACAGAGGCTAGATGGTGAAGATCAACTTGACTTGTAGAGGTTGAGTGCTTAGATCCAACATGACCTGTAGAGGTTGGATAGGTTCCCCCAACATGAATTTCAGAGGCTGGGTGGTGAGGTTCAACTCGACTTGCAGAGGTTGAATGGGTGCCCCCTTTCTTATGTTCCTTCTTCCTATTCCTCCTTCTTTTACTCCTTTTATACTATCAGTTAATAGTATCAGTACTTTCACCACATGAGGTAGAAGGAGGAGGATAATCAACTACAGCTGAAGGGGAAGCAGTGTTCTGATGCCCTTGATATAAGGAGCTTACTTGAGAAGCATCAGGACAATTCAGGATGGTTGGAGTGGAAAACAACCACACCAGTATCCCTAGGGTGAATCCAGGTAGATTCAAGGTGGCCATCAAGGGAACACCAACATTCCCCATGAGAGGAATAGTACAAGGAGTTCCCAACATGGGGATCTCTTGGTTGGTGTTAAAAGGGGTGTTAGACATAGTTTCAAACAAGGAGACAAAGTCTAAGGTCAACAGGAAACCAAAATTACCAAGCACACACCTAAAGGCAGACTTAGTATAGACAAACCAACAACACTCCCTAAAAAATTCCTAAAGCCAAATAGACAAACATGTATAAGATACACTTTCCAAAAGAAAGCTCATAGACAATTCATTGGCATCCCTATAGATGTTCTTAGGCACAAGCGGAGGAATCACCCACTGCTCTCCCACACCTTCTACCAAGTTTACCTTCCAAGCCCGTCCAAGGTCAACCATAAATAGCCTTCTGGTGTACCTATGTATGAACCCTAGATGTCAAAGAGACTAAAGGCTACCTTAACTATATTGACATTCTGGGGGGCTAGTTGCAAGCCTGGTTCATATGCATGGGTAGGGTAGCAAATCCTAAAACCTGTCTAAGACAGAATCCCCAGATGCACAAAAACCCTGGTCTATGCTTTGACAAGGAATCAGAGGGTTATCTCCTCAGTCCAAGCCTCCGCGTGGCCTCGTGCTTAACTTCCATTTGAGAGGAGCTTCCCAAATACAATCAACATAGAAAAGGGTTTACCTAGTGACTGGCTAACTATGTCTGAAATTTTAACACTTGTGGGGAGTTTAAACTCCCTATTCCACAAGTCTAGCCTAAGATAGTTGGTTTATGACCCTATAAAATAAAACTTACTAATAATTTTTAAATTATATCGTTTATTTTAAGGGTTATTTTTAGTCAGAGGGTAAATGGCGTGAAACTTATGTGGTGTTTTGACTCAAAGTTGAAACAAAATTACTAAGAAAAGAGAAATGAAATGCAAAAAGCAAAAAGTATTCTCTTTATTTTTCAAATAGAAACTTAAAAGCCACAAAAAAACAATTTCTTCTTCTTTTTTTAAAATAATGATATGCGATTGATTAGAAACAAAATTCTAATCTACATGCATATTAAAACACTATATGTTCTTTTTATTTTTCTTTTATAAATGCAAAATAAAAACTACCTACAAACAAAAGCATGCAGATGACAAGAACAAAGCAAAATGAACTCTACTATACAACACCAAACAAACTCTAGAATTCCCTAAAGTTAGTATAAACCCTACCTGGAAGGAAGGCTTGCATAAAAGACAAGTCAACTATTTTTGCATGGTGAAGTTAACCAACAAAAGAAGAAGGAAACCAACACCAACAAGCTTATGAACTCAGACAAATATCACTAACAGAGGCTGACCAAAAACATAAGCCAAAAATAATGCCAAGCAAAGGGGGTGAGGAGAAAGAGAAAAGAGCAAACCCTAATGCTATAAAAAGGATTACCACATAGATAAAGAACAAACAAAAGGGATGAAACTAACCCCCTGGATTCATGCACCTATAGAGGACACCAAAATACCTACCAAACAACCTTCAAACAGAAAAAAAAACCACAAAAGAGGAAAACACACTATTTAAAGGGGCATACACGAGTTTCATTACTAAAGGTCGCATGTCATACACATGTTGACAATACAACAAGTTGTGTGTACAAGAAAACGCAGGTTGTACCACTGAAAACTGATGTATCATACATGGTTTGATAGTATATAAAGTTGTGTGTACCAAACCAGACACATGACTATTTAGTTTGCAACTCGCGTATGGGTGGAAAAAATCCCCAAAAATGTCAAAAACTACCTTAGGAAGGCAAGGGAAGTATGCTATTGGACTTATAAAGTGTTCCTAAGTGGCAAGAAAGACCTGAAATAATGCAAAAGACTGAAAGAAATACAGAGAAACCCAAAACAAACAAGGCTATCCCCAGCGGAGTCACTAGTTCTGTTGTAAAGGAAAGTTTCCTATGGCTACGGTTTAAGAGGCCATCAACGTACTAGGGTTGAAAGGTGGATGAAAATGGTTATATAAGTATATATAAGCATGTTTCAGAGATTAGAATTGTTCATACCTTAGCCAAATTAAGGTTTATCCAAGTAGCCCTTCAATCCTCTTCTTGCTCCTCTTGCTTCTCTTGCTCCAAGAGACCTGCAAAACGAATTATACCTTCCTCAAACCAACATGACCACATATAAATTAATGATAATCAAAGAAACATGAAATAATGATCTGACTAACATCATCATATGATCATAAACAAAGATTCAATCAAATATTGAACAATGATTTGGGAAGAAGGACATCAAATCTTTATTAATCTTGAAAACAAGTACAAATATACCTTCTCTTCAAGTTCAGCACCTCACGAAACCTTGATCTGGTTCTGCTACTTCTCTTCTCCAAGGAACTCAGCCTCCAAGATCTACAACACAAGGAGAAATATTCTAGGGCAAAGGTGTGGGAAAAGAGAGCTCCAATTCCTCCAGCATAACAATGCAAAGATTCAAGTCTCCTCTCATGGACCTCCCTACCTCCATTTATATGGTTAATGAAGAGTTAGGGTTGAAGACAAAGTAGTTACAACTAAAGGAGTTAGTTGCATAACTACCAAAACTACCTGAATTTAAAAATACATATGTTTTTGACATTTTCAGAAGGCGTACATATATTGTAGAAACAACAGTCACATACATGAGGAGGTATAGGTGGGTTGCAATGTAGAAAGTCGTGTATTTAAGGAATACACAACTATTATATATAGAAACTTACGTATACATAAAAAATCTCATTTTTAGGGTTTTTTGGGGAATTTTCAGACTTTTGTGTCTTCTAGAAAGTTTTAGCTAATGGAAGTACCTTTCTAACGGTGCAAAGATGAGGTCAAAGGGAGTTACAAAACTCAAGATACGGGTCCTACAAGTTATGTGTTTTTTTAGTGACTTTCAATGACTTTCATGAAGTGTCGTCATGGAAGTTTCAACATGTGACAGAATCATGGGAAATTAGTCACAGGAAAAGATGTGTCATTTTGAGCTATAACAGGAAGGGTAGGATTGATATTGAACATGGTAGTTTCAATAATGTGTTGTATGTTCCAATTCTTGCCTCTAATCTCTTGTCAGTGTATCATATGACTCATACTAGGTCTCCAAGGAAGGTCATCTTCTCCCCTAATGATGTTGAAATCACTAATATTTTGAATGGTAAAGTCATATAAAAAGGTTTTGTTGATCACACTTCAAAGGTATACAAGTTTTCCCATTTTCTACCCTACTCAAACCCCTTTTCTCTTCTGATTCATGCTAATCAAGTAAGCCAACTTTGGAATGAAATATTTGGCCATCTCAACTACAAGTATCTTTCTGATTTGAGTGAAAATGATATGGTCATAGGGTTACCAACGATCAAGTTTTCTAAGGGAGTCTTCCAAGGTTGTATCCTAGGAAAACACCTAGAGCACAAGTATGAGAGAGCTAGTCATGAGAGAGCCTCTGCACCTCTTTAGTTGATCCATAGTGACATTGCTGGTCCATTCCCTCATATGTCCATGAGTCAAGCCAAATATGCAATCACCTTCATAGATTCCTTTTCAAAGTATTGTTGGGTTCACTTCCTAAAGCACAAGTCTGAATTTTTTGACCTCTTCAAAGTCTTTAGAGCCTTGGTTGAAAACCAGTATGGGAGGAAACTCAAGATCCTTAGATATGAAAATGGTGGTGAGTATGTTAAGTCTGATTTCATTTAGTATTGCAAATATGCAAGTATTCAGATGCAACATTTGATCCCTTACACACCACAGCAAAATGGTGTTGCTGAGAGAAAAAACATATCACTAAAAGAGATGGAAACCTGCATGATGGAGGATAATACTTTTCCCCCAAAGTTTTGGGATGAGGCTATAAAATTTTCATCCTACATCTAGAACAGGGTTCCTCATAATATTATTGATGGTATTACTTCTTTAAAATATTGGAGTGGGCACAAGCCATATGTGACCCATTTTAGGATTTTTGGCTCAAGGGATTGGGCTAGAATTCCAACTGAAAAGAGGAAGGATTTGGAACCCCAAAGCCAAGAGTGCCTATTTTTTGGGTATTATGAAGATTCAAAAGGGTACAAGCTGATAAAATTGAGCAATAACAAATATTTAATTGAAAGAAGTGTTCAGTTCCAAGAAGAGCCTTTAGCAGTAGTTGAAGTTGGAGAGTCCTCTTCATCACTAGAATCATTGATTGTAAGTGAAGAGACTAATGTGTTTTATGATTCTGATATGTTTGATAATGATGATTTGATTGCATATCCCAATATTACTACAATACCAAAATGGGCATCAAAGACCATTCATGCAGTTGGGGAACTAGTTGGAAATCCTAATGACACTAGGAGGACTAGATCTCAATTTTAGAGTGCCCTTTGTGTGAAAGATTATCTATTTGTTGAGAAGTGCTATCTGATGGTTGAATCAGATCCATAGACATATGAATATGAAACCCATGATCCAATATGGAAAAAAACCATGAAAGAAGAGTTCAACTCTCTCCAGAAGAACAACACTTGGTAATTGGTTGACCTTCCCCCCAAGGAGGAAGCTAGTTCAATGTAAGTGGGTCTTCAAGAATAAGTTTTTTGTTGATGGTTCACCTTTGAAATATAAGGAAATATTGGTATCCAAGGTATACTCACAATTACATGGTATTTACTACAATGAAACCTTTGCACTAGTGGCAAAGATGGACTCCATAAGGCTAGCTCTAGCCATTGCAACTTCAAAGTAGTGGGAAGTACATCACATGGATGTGAAGTGTGCTATCCAAAATGGATATCTCATTGAAGATATTTAAATGCAGAAAATTGAAGGGTTTTTTTCTAATACATCTTTAGTGTGTAGGTTAAAGAAATCATTGTATGGACTCAAGCAAACCCACATGGCTCGATATGCCAAGATTCATGGATTTCTGCTCTCACTAAGTTTTGTTCGATGCAAGTATGGCCATAATTTCTATTTGAAGATGATTCATGGTTATTTGATGATTTTTTTTATGTGTACTACCTACTGATTACAGGAAGTTCAAAGAAAGAGATTGCCTCCTTGAAGGATGCAATGAAGCATGCATTTTCTATGACAGATTTGAGATTGTTGAGCCAATTCTTAGGTCTCAAAATTTCTCAATCCCAGCATGGAATCACATTACATCATTCCAAGTATGCTTCATAGTTTCTCATCAATTTCAAAATGAAATATTGCAATCCAATCAAGTCTCCCTTCCTTTCACGAGTTAAGCTTGAAGAAGCAGGTTCTTCTCCTATGGTAAATAATACACTCTATAGGCAGTTGATTGGGTGTTTGATTTATCTTACACAAAATCGACATGATTTGTATTATGCAGCTAGTGTGTCTTTGAGATACATGGGTCAGACTCATGAGATCCACTAGAGAGCAGCCAACAAGTTCCTAAACTTTGGTCAAGGAACAAGAACTCATGGGATCTTCTACAAAGCAAAATCTGATCTTGATTTAATTGGATTTACTGACAGTGATTGGGCATGTGACACCATATATCGAAAGTCTATATAAGAATATGTGTTCATGCTTGAAAAAGGGCCAATAAGCTGGTCAAGCAAGAAGCAGAGTGACATAGCACTCTCATCTACAGAAGCAGAGTATAGAGGAGTTGTAAATGCAACAACTCAATGTTTATGGTTACAGGGGATACTTGGAGAATGTGGCTTTGAATCAAAGTTTTCAACTATTATCTATTGTGATAATCAGAGCACCATTTGAATCTGCAATGATTTAGTTCAAAGACAATGAACCAAGCACATTGAGATCCATATGCACTACATCAAATAGCTTGTGCATGATGGTACCATTGTTCTACTTTTCTGTGCATCTTCAGAACAAGTAGCAGACATATTCACCAAAGTTTTTTGTGAGAGGACCTTCAGAAATCTCAAATCACTGTTGGGGATTGCTGATAATGCTCTGAAGCATGATTGATGACAAGATTTCCAAATTTTGTTTTCATGTCCATGTTTAAGGGAGGATTTTCCCACTGGGTTTTTGCCACTTTCCTTGGTTGTATGGACAAGGAGTATGTAAAGGGTGACTAAGCCTTGTTGCTAGGCCCTATATTTTTCTGATATTTACTCATAAATTCAGGATTAAGGGGGGGGTGTTATAATAATCAACCCATAGTTCCCTACATTTAACATTAATTAATCATTTTTGTCTTATTACCTAGATTCCTAGATTCCATTCTATGCTACTTGCGTTCTACATGTCCTAGAAGTAAACACATGATAAAACTAAGTCATGGAGGACTTGGGAAACATCCTAGAAACCAATTTTATCAAGTCTTCTTTATTCCTAATTCCTTAAAGTGCATATCTTCTTTTTCTGAAAGTTTCCTTTCTTTATAGTTGTTTTAAGGTAAAAGGAAAAGCTAGTCTAGGTGTAACTGCCTTGTTTTTTTCCCACATCATCCTTCTTATTTTTATCCAATTAAAATAACTTATGTGTTGTGTTTCCATCCCTCTTTAGCTTTCCCACTTGACTTAGCAAATTTGTGAGCATCTTCATAGATTTGGAAACTGCTTTATGCACCTATGGGGGATTTGACTAGTTTTTGTAATCCTGCTTTTTGACTATTTTGAATAACATCCTTATGCATTCAAAACTCTCATTTAATTATTTATTTGATAAGACTATTAATTCACAAGGTTGTCTATGTTATATTTTTATCATTTCATCTAGCATTATATTAGGATCTTTAACTGAGAGAATAACAAGAAAACCAATCAAACACAAGAGACAATGAACATGATTTTTTTCTTTGGGGAAACCATAAATGGAGAAAAACCTGCAAATTCATCAGAGATAGAATCAGCACCAAAATTAAAACCCCAAAATAGTAAGATGATATCCCGACAGCCGTAGCCTCTTTCTTTCTAGCCTCGACAACTTCTTCTCTCTCAGCTATGCGTTACAACTGAGTGTGAGTGAGTGTGTGATAAATAGAGAGTCTCACTCTCTATTTATACTAATTCTGAACTTGAAAATGACTCACTAGGTCCAATTTCTCTACGAGAGTTTAATAATCCTAGGCCCCCGAAACTGCGGGGACTTTAACCCTTGAACAATAGGAGGGTTTCCCACAATGACTTGACATTACTTGTTTACGTTATTGAATCTCCCGATGGGAACATAAAGTAATGAAATGACTAAAATACATTATAGATACTTCCCAGAATAAAAATTGGGGTACAAGACATAAGATATACAAGTGAATACATTCTGAAGTTACAAATACATCAACACTTGCTCTTAACTAGGAAGGTGTTCTCTCGACACAATTTATCAGCATGGGTATTCTTCTCTGTATCATCTAGGTCATCAATGAGTTCTCGTCATCTTCACCTTCAAGTCATATTCATCTTCAATTCATATTCAACTTCAAGTTATCTTCATCTTCAAGTCATCTTCATCTTGATCTGGATCATCACTCGATCTGGATCATCTCTAATGAATCATCATCACTAGATCTGGATCATCATCACTTGATTTGGATCATCACTGGGTCATCATCACGAGTGCTACCTCTTGATTATTCTCATCATAGGAAGTTTGACAGAGCCATCCCTTTTTCATGCTGGATGTACATCTACAGAGCAAGTCCTTTTTCATACTCGATGCATCATCATAGAGCTAGTCCTTTTTCATACTAGATGTGGAATCTACATAGAGCCAGTCCTTTTTCATACTAGATGATTCTTCATAGAGATAGTCCTTTTTCATACTAGATGTGGGATCTACACAGAGCCAATCCTTTTTCATACTAGATGAGTCTTCACAAAGCTAGTCCTTTTTCATACTAGATGTGGGATATACATAGAGCCAATACTTTTTCATACTGGATGAGCCTTCACAGAGCTAGTACTTTTTCATACTAGATGTGGGATCTACACAGAGCCAGTCCTTTTTCATATTGGACGAGTCTTCACAGAGCCAGCCCTTTTTCATACTAGATGTGGGATCTACACAGAGCTAGTCCTTTTTCATACTATATGTGTCTCCATAGAGCCAACCCTTTTTCATGTTGGATGTGGGATCTTCATAGAGCTATTCCTTTTTCATACTAGATGTGTCTTCATAGAGCCAGCCCTTTTTCATGCTGGATGTGGTATCTACACAAAGCTAGTCCTTTTTCATACTAGATGTGTCTTCACAGATCCAGCCCTTTTTCATGTTGGATGTGGGATCATCACATACATCTGACAATGGAAGGAACCAATCCTCTCACCATGTCACAGCTCTTACATCTGACCATGGAAGGCACCAATCCTCTCACCATGTCGGAAGGGCACACCACTTACATCTGACCATGGAAGGAACCAATCCTCTCACCATGTCAGAAAGGCACACCACTTACATCTGACCATGGAAGGAACCAATCCTCTCACCATGTCAAAAAGGCTCAGCACGGACTCATCACTTCCTCTTGGGAGGAATCTTGATCTGGAGAAAACTAAGATTCTCCTTGAAGTACTCAAACTTCACCCTAGCCAATGGATTAGTCAGCACATCATCTATCTATTCGTTCGTCGCAACATACTAGAGCTTCACTGCTCCTCTATGCACCATATCCCTGATATAGTGATACTTGATCTCAATATGCTTCGACTTGTCATGGAACACCGGGTTCTCCAACAACTTCACACAACTCTGGTTGTTGTAATATATACAAGTAGCATCTAACTGGAGATCAAATAAATCAGATGGTATCTTCCTTAGCCATACTTCCTCACAACTAGCTGAACAAGCTATGACATACTCTGCTTCAATTGTACTCAGTGCCACATAGGATTGCTTCCTACTAAACCAAGAGATAACACCTAATTCCATACTAAAGCAGCACCTTGAAGTGCTCTTCCTATTGATGGCACTGCTTTCCCAATCTGAATCAACATAACCCTCCAGGTTAATCTTCTGATCAAACTTATACTTGAGCCCATAATCAACTGTACCCTTTAGGTACCTTAGAATGTGCTTTGCAGCAATCAAGTGAACATGTCTCGGATCTGTCAGGAACTAGCTCAAGGTGTTCACATCAAAACAAATATTTGGTCTCGTATTCGTTAGGTACATCAAGGACCCAATAATCTAATGATACATTGTGGCATCAACTGTCTCAGATGAAGCATCACTCAATAGCTTTAGGTTCGATGCCATAGGTGTGGTTAAGGCCTTGCAGTCCATCATCCCAAATATCTTCAGGATCTGTGCTGCATACTTCCCTTGTCTGAGGAATATTCCATCTGCATTCTTCCACACCTCCATGCCTAAAAAATAATGCATGATACCCATGTCCTTCATTTCGAACTCGGAAGCAAGCTTTCTGTTTGTATCAACAATCAACCCATCCATACCTATTACAAACAGATCATCTACATATAGTAGGAGCATCACTGGGTTTCCATCTTCAACCTTGTAGTAAAGTTTGGAATCTACTTTACTCTTGGTAAAGTCCAAACTTGATAGAAAGCTATCAATTCTGTTGTACCATGTCCTGGGTGCCTGTTTCAAACCATACAAGCATTTCTTCAATCTACACACATGAGTCTCCTTGTCATGTGTCTCAAAACTGAGTGTCTGCTCCACATACACTTCCTCTTCTACTACACCATTCAAGAAAGCAGTCTTGACATCCATATGGTGTATCTTCCATTTCATCACTACAGCTAGAGCAAGTACTCATCTGATGGAAGTGTATCTGGATACAGGTGAAAAATTTTCTTCATAATCTATTCCTTCTTTCTGGGAGAGCCCACGAGCCATGAATCTTGCATTATATTTTTCTATGCTGCCATCTGTAGCATGCTTGATCTTGTATATCCATTTAGAAGTCACTACAGACTTCCCCTCAGGTCTTGGGACAACATCCCAAACATCATTCTTCATGATCGATTGGTAATCTTCAATCATAGCATCCTTCCATTCTTTCTTTTATGTTACTTCTTCATAGTTGGAAGGTTCTTTATCAATGAAATCACATAATAAGGCTACATAACTGGAACAAGACTTGGTACTTTTCCTCTCTCTATGTGATTCTTCTGGAGCCCCATATCTTTCTACACCTTGGATAACTTCTCATACCCAAGCAGGTTTCCTCTTGTGAGGGTTCTTCTCTTGAGGTGGATCTACAGGTTCTTGAGGTTCTTCTATTTCTTGATATTCTTCTTAATATTCTTCATTCATGGTTGTGTCATGAATTCTGGGTGCTTCTATTTCCTCAGGTTCTTCAGTAGGTCACTTTCTAGATTCGTTGTAAGCCGAGTCTTCATCAAAAGTCACATCCTTGCTGATATAGATCTTCTTGAATCCTAGGAAGTATATTCTGTAAGCCTTCGAGCTTTCAGAGTATCTCACACATATACCCTTCCTTCCTAAAGGATCTAACTTTGTCCTCTTTTCTTTTGGAATGTGTATGTACACTAGACAGACAAATATTCTGAGATGGCTGAATTCTGGTTTCTTGCCGAAAAAAACTTCTTCGGGTGTCTTATTCTCGAGTACTCTGTTTGGAGTATGGTTCTGTACATACACCGCTGTTCTTGCAACTTCTTCCCATAGATGCATGGGATGATCTAGATCATGAAGCATGGCCCTTGCAGCTTCCATGATCATTCTATTATTCCTTTCTGCAACTCCATTCTGTTGTGGATTATATGGAGTGGTTAACTCCCTCTTAATCCCTGAATCTTTGCATAAGTCTTTGAATTCATTCAAAGTGAATTCTCTGCCATTATCTGATCGAAAAATCTTGATCTTCTTTTCTGTGTGGTTCTCGATCAAGGATTTGAATTCCTTGAACTTGCTGAATACTTCATCTTTTTTCTTCACAAAGTATATCCATGTCTTCCTAGAAAAATCATCAATAAAGGAAACATAGTATACATACCTGCTTAATGAACTGGATGACATCGGAACGCATACATTGGAGTGGATGATTTCCAAGATTCTTTTTGCCTTGCTTTCGCTACTTGGAAATTTCTTCCTTCTATTCTTTCCTTTTGCACATCCTTTGCAAACACCATCATGTTTTGTCTACATTTTTGGAAGACCTTCAACAACTTTGCTTGCAAGTGGTAGTGCCCTGTAATGCACATGTGCAAGCCTTCTATGCCAAAGTTCATTTGGTTCTACTAAGTCATAAACCAAAGCTTGTTCTCGTTGGCCCTTCAATTTGTATAGACCTCCTTCTTGTTCCCCAATCACTATTGTATCATCAAAATTATTTCCCTTTGGCCACATAAGAACTTGCCCATTTACAAAAGAGACCATCATTCCTTTTGAATCCAATGCAGATATGGAGAGGATTTTCTTCTTTAGTCCTTGTATAAACAATACATTTTTCATCTTCATAGACTTTCCAGAGTCTAGCTTAGAGGAGGATTCACTGCTACCTTTTATTGGATACCGGTAGTCATCCCCAAGTTTCACCTTGTGAGGTGACTCATGCTCAGATAGTTTCACAAATGATTCTTTGAATCCCGTCATATGCTTGGAAGCACCACTGTCTATAAGCCAATATTTGCTTCCATGTGAGATAGTTCCCGTGAGAGTGGAGATCAGCACATATTCTTCATCACTTGAAGAATCATCACTTTCTTATCTGATTCTCTTTGTGGAAGGTTCATCATCCTCTGCAACATGAGCATGATGTCTTCTCTTGTTTCCCTTTTTCTTATTTGAGTTCCATTTGTTAGGGAATTATTTGGATATGTGACCTTTCTCATCACATGTGTAACATCTAATAGTAGACAAATCTCTTCTAGAGTGTGAAATATTACCTTTGGAGTGATGATGGTCTCTTCTAGTTTTCTTGGTGTGGGATATGAGAGCTTGATCTTCACTTCCCATCTTTTCTTCTCGAGCTACTATCTGAGCTTCTTCTTGAGAGCATTCTTCCCATATTTTGCTGAACTTGACTAGCTTATTTCTAGCATAGATCTGTTGAATGAAAGAGTCCCATGCCCTAGGTAGACCATTCAAGGTGGTCATCACAATCTCTACGTTTTCCACTTCTTCATCTACTGCTTCCAGCAGTTCCTTAATTTGAGATACCCTTGTAAAGTAAGACTGGATGGTCTATGCATTCTGGATCTTTACATTCTTCAGTTGGTTTCTCAGAGTCGTCTTCCTGTTTATGTTCTTCCCTTCAATCAGTTTGGTTAGGGAATCAAACATGGATTTAGGAATCTTTAGGGAGGACACCTGTGGTATGAGGTGATCCTTGATTGAATCATAAATAATCCTCTTAGCCATAACCAACTTCTTCTTGTGTAAGCCTCATCTCCCTCTGGAACTGGAACCTCCTCATTGATATAGGAGTCCAACTCATTTTCTTCCAGGACTAGGGAGACCCTTTACTTCCAGGCTCAAAAGTTATTAGCTCCCTCAAGATTTTCATCAAGCTTGGTATGATGAGACATCTTAACTGAGAACCACAAATGGAAATACAAAATATTTAGATCTTACCAGGTCAAGATGTCGTATCTGAATTTGGAGCTAAATTTCTGCAGTGCTAGTTCAGGAGCATATTAGGGTTTGCATTTTTCAAGGTTCTGTCCAACCAAATAATTTGATCTTGATCTCTAAACTTTGATTTTGAGGAGGATATCAATCCAAGCCTGGGATCACTCAAAAATTCCACTTCTGTGGAAAGCCCTAATTTTCGGCAGTAGTGTCGGGTCCAAAACTGAAAAAGATCAGAATCAGATTCTGCTTCGACAGAAAGATGCGCCCTAGGGAGGAGAGTCAGCCCAACCTTCTTTTGCTGAAAATCTGTGGAGAGAGATCCAAAAAGTATAAATCCCTAGTTCACGCAGCTGTATAGTGTCTTGTTCTTAGGTTAGCTATGATACCATGCTAGATTTTTATCATTTAAGATGGCATTATATTAGGATATTTAACTGAGAGAATAACAAGCACAACAATCAAACAAAAGAGACAATGAACACAATATTTTTCCTTGGGGAAACCATAAATGGAGAAAACCATGCAACTTCCTCAGAGATAGAATCAGCACCAAAAGTAAAACCCCAAAACAGTAAGATGATCTCCCGACAGTAGTAGCCTCTTTCTTTCTAGCCCCTGGAACTTCTTCTCTCTCAACTATGTGCTACAACTGAGTGTGAGTGAGTGTGTGATAAATAGAGAGGCTCACTCTCTATTTATACTAATTCCTGACTTGACAATAACTCACTAGGGACAAATTCTCTAGGAGATTCTAATAACCCTAGGGCCCTGGAACTGCCGGGACTTTAACCCTTGAACAATAGGAGGGTTACCCACAATGACTTGACATGACTTGTTTACATTATTGAATCTCCCAATAGGAACATCGGGGCATGACATGACTCAAATACATTATAGATACTTCCCAGAATAAACATCAGGGTACAAGACATAAGATATACAAGTGAATACATTCTAAAGTTACAAATACATCAACATGCTATTATACACTTACTCAATACATATTAGTGTTATGCTCCAATTTCAGTCTCCTTTGGTGTGAATTTTTCATGGTTGATTAGAAATTTTGTGAGTGTTATTGTTCTATCTCTTGGGTTCAATTTCCATAAAGCATACTCATTTTCCCAAAACCATGATCAGAACTGCAAAATATCGGATGCCCTAGTTTTCTTCAATTTCATTTGCAGCATTTCCTGATATTGTTTCTACAGTATCGGTGAAATTAATGATACTCTAATTTCGAAACTTCACACTAAGTTATCTCGGCCTGTCTTCTTTCCATTCCTACATGTTAAAGGAAAATTTGTTTCACCAATTGGGACTTATGCGAATTTTCCCAAGGTGGATTATTTTAGAAGTGTTCATCATAGAGAACTTGTACGGGCTACCAAGTGTCATTGTTTCACCATTGGGATATGAAAATTTTACCACAAACAATACACTTTGTTCCTAATTTGGCACATCTTGAAAAATGTCATTTGGATCTTTGTATCCCAAGATATGACAATTATCCCTAGGTCACGTACTTAAGGATGAATCCTGGGAGAGGTTGGAACCCTGATTTGAAGGAATTGTATATCCTATATTATAGAGAATATGAGGCTGAAATACTTACACATGGTACATTGGGATTTTTATCTTCTTTCTGTAAACATTTTGGCTCCTTATCTTTCTCCAATCTCTATATATATCGGAAGTCCCAACATGACGAGTTTTAGTCTTCTAGGGTTTTCAAGCATGAAACCCTAATATGCAATAGTTGTAGCTGTAGCAGTATTTCGGCTACACAAATACTTATTTCATGGTATATATGATACGATGTTAAGTTTTAATGGTTATACTAGATCTGATAACATTTATTATTATAGAATCATAACCATCTACAAAAGGATGACTAAAAGATAGACAAGTACAACAACACAAAACAACACAAAGATTTATCGTGGGAAACCCTAATGGGTAAGAAAACCTAGCAAAACATCCTATGTATAAGATGTATAAAGAAGTAAAAAACAAGACCCTAGATAGGTGTGAATCCCTCTAGTGTATATATATATATCATATGCACTATACACAAGTGAGTGTGTGTTCAAATGAGGTACACATCTCCTATATTTATACTCTTTTTGTCAGTTGAATTTTAACCTAACAAGTCATCCCCACTTAACTAAATGGTCTGAATTCACTTATGAAGACTCAATAAAATATTATATTATATTCATTAGGTTACTATTGACCTGAATTACAATGGAGGCTTTACCTCATGACTCTATTATGACCAATTACAATAGTAACACCTGTATGGAGGAATAATAACATCTCCCTTGGGTTACTTCTGCAAAATACATTTAGAATATCCTATGAAGTTACAATATTCAACACCATATAGTGCTAGGGGTACCCCTCTACTCTTGTTCTATGGCCCAATGGTCACCTAATAGGATGATTTCAGAACTAGGGTTTCTCTCAGTAAGGGTGTATGCATTTTTTGCATAAACAGGTCAACTTCAAAAAAATTTGATTTTGATTCAAGAATTAGACATTTAAAGAGTGGCACTCAAACCTACAATGTAATGTCCCCACATTTTTCTTAATAACACCATTTTAAACTCCTTTTCCTTGATAACCCTATGATTCCTAGTGGCTGAATAATAATCTAATAAATAATGGGTTCATTTTGATCAAATAATAACCCATAGTAGGATTATAAATATTTCATTATTAAATATTATGAATTTATTAAATTTTTACACCTAGCACATGTGCTTTGTGGATAAGGTGGAACATGGGGCCTTGTGGAACTAATGATTTGTCACTATAAATGGAAACAAGGGGAAAATAAAGAAATATCGATAAAGCCATAAAAATATAGGAAGTGGAAGAAAAAGCAGTCAACGAGAAAAGCAGTGCAAAAATAAGGGAAGTGCAGAAAATATGTCAAGATGAAAAGAAGGAAACTTTTGGAGGGAATAGTTTCTAAAAAGAAAAAAAGGTAAGTCTTCCTAAAATAAGGAAGGGCACAGTTTCTAAAGAGGATAAAATAAATTCATTCTAAAAATAGGGAACTCTTGGAGGGCACAGTTTCCAAAGAGAGAAAAATTCATGTCATGGGAAAAGAAAGAAAGTAAGAAAGTTTCCTCATACATTCATGAGAATGCATTTGGAAATTTAAGTGGGACACATATTGAACCAAATTCGACTTTGAAGCCTAACTATGCTATAAAAAAATGATAACACACCTCTCTCACAACTTTTGATCATTAATCTTTTGGTGTTGAGTGAATCTAGTCTTCTCTACTGAGTAGTGTGGCTTAGTTCTCTTGGGTGATGCACCCCAAGCCTTCCTAATACATATTTTTTTATCTTTTATTCTGATAAACCTTGAATGTATTTTTGTTGAATTTCCTAAATCCTTTTCCATTCCAGTTGCATCTCTAGTATAGAGATTGGGAACTTTGCCACTCGAATCTCATAGATCTTTCTAGTATTCTCTAGTCTTTATGAGGGGTTGTTGAGATAAATCCATGAGGAAAGGGTTGATGGATCCCAGCCATTAATTTTTTATTATTATCATTACTTGATATAAGTTTCATATAAGTACCAAATCTTTTGAAGAGTTCGGGTAGTTTTCCATTCCAAATCTACCTCAATTCTAGTCTTTTTTTCTTGTAATGAAGTCTAAATGAATGAATGAATATATGAGACTCCTTTTATCTTAAATTCAGTCCTAAATGCTCATTATTAATTTTTTATCATATTTCTGCAATTATTACATAGTTTCAAATGAGTTTAACTGATTTTTGAGAAGCATTTCAACACCCAATCTAGAAATGCATGAAATTATGACTAGTTTTCTGTTTCGAATGAGTTAGAGGATTTAAACATTTAAAATATTATTTATTTTAGTTCTCGAAATTCATTAACATATTATTAAATATATTCCAAGTATGAAACTAAATTTTAGAAACCTTCTTCATGTGTTTGGAGTCCCCAAATATCGAGCCTAAAGTGCAGTCCAAGAGACTAGTTTTTCCTGTGCAATTTCTGAAACTTCCCAAATCAATTATAAACCTGCATATATATTTAAATATTGTCATATAAATTTCAGTTTCTTTAGCCTCTGGCTTCGTGGAGACAGTTAGTAAGGGTTCTTGTTTGTGCCGGTTGGGACTCTGAGACGCCTGGAAGTAGACTTCAACATAGCTGATTTTGAAACCTAAATGGGAATAACATATAGGTTCTTAGGAACATGAAAAACCAATAAACTTCCCTTCCTTATTTTTCCCACCTTTAGATACCACTCAATATCTCCTCAACTTACTAATTTCCCACCTATCACCTAGTAATTTCAAGTTTTGTTCTTTAAATTTTATTACATCAGAAGTAGTGTTAGTATTCCGATCTGATATCAGATCAGGGATATTACAGTGGTATCATGTATCTTTCCTCTAATTTTATGGAAACTAATCTCTTGGTGAAGAAATTTTTCATATCACTAATTCAAGTTGCAACCATGAGTCTTGTACCAATAGTTGAAGATGATTAATTTTATCAATTTGTTGAAGAAGAAGAAGTGATCTATTTTAATAATGGATTGCAAATGTCAAGAGACAAGGATGGTTACTTTTGTGACCATCTAGAGTATGAATAAATATGGGTTGAACCATCAATGGATAATCCTAATAATGATTTAGCAAATATGATAGATGAAATTGAAAACTTGCCCCACCACTACAAAGAGTATCTTTCCCTGGAGGAAGATATTTGTAAATCCATTCCTTTTAAAGAGTATTTTTATTGTATATTTGGATTTCATCCCAAGGATATAGATTACTAATCTTTAAAGAGAAACAAATCATCCCTACAAGAACCATATTGTTCCACCTCTCTGAGCAATGAGGAGGAAGAAGGAACCAAATGTGAAGATTCATCAAATCCATCAGAATGTTCAAGCATTATTATATTCTTTGGTTTTCATTCAAGAACAGTCTTTGCAAGTGATGATCATAGTACCATTCAAGATGGAGAAACCTAAACTTGATTGAAATAAGATTCTCCAAAATATCTTGCTTGTTCCCCATTACTCAAAGAATAATATGCAGGGGATCCATTCATAATTGAAGGCCCAACAATTCAACATCTTATTTTTGGTAGTGTGGGACGTAAAATCACTTCAAGTTTCTTTGTTGGTGACCTCAAAATCATATAAAACGAGGATGATGTGGTTAATGGTGGTAAGAAATATTTTGGATCAGATCGAAAAGAATAATATAGATCATATTTGAAGTCACCATTTGAGATTCAAAATGAAGCAAAATACAAGACACAACCACTTGAGTGTATTCCATAGGTTTTGGTGGAAGAGAAGACAACCATAGCCATAATTTTGGGATTATTAATCCTCCCTTAACCATATTGTCTATTATATTCTATTTTCCTAACTTAGGAACCTTAGTTAATTAATTGGGCCCACTAGTACCATTGGGTCAACTTGGCCTAATGGGGCCACCTATACCAGTTACTAGAGTGTGGGGAAAATTGCTAGAGGTAAATTGCCACTTACTACATGTGCATGCATAAGTTTGGGTTCCTCCTAGACCAATCCCTACATTTTAGGATCAACTCGAAGTCCTGACACCAATCTCTATCAGTTAGGTCTAGTTGGAACTAGTTAGTCTTAGTTAGCCCCCAATTACCTTCAGTTAGTTTACAATCAATTAGCTAGTGCTAGCAATGCATCCCTAATGCATGGTTTCATGTGGAGTAGTGGTTTTTCTACCTACCACACTTTGTTGCACTGAGTGAACTAGCTGTCACTGATTGATTGAGTTGTTGGAAATCAGGGGGTTGATCTGTTGCAGTCCGATATTTATTGGGAGACCATGACTTAGAGATTCAGTTAGATATAGTCATATCCTTGTGGAAAAATTCAAATAATCCTTAATTGATTTGAATTCTTTTCCTATGTAAACTATTGTAACACCGGATTCTTTATTGTGAATGATACTGTAAATTACTGAGCAATACTCATATGTTTTCTATGTGGTTTGTTTTGTTAAGTTTGTATATTCATTCTCCATTTACTGCAAACATTAATAGAACTATCTACTTGAAGATATAAATGGAATTCAAATTCTAATACATACCACATGAGGAGGGAGATATGATGTAAAAGGTATAAAAAAATTTCTGATTTCTATATTCCTTTAAGTCATCAAGCGTATGCAGCTATTTTCAAGGAGGAGATTTCCATGGTTGAGTTTTTTGGTATTGGGGCTCAAATTTTTGGTGTTAAGGATGAATAAAATGAAAAGGATAAATCATTGGATGGGAGTTTGCATGAATCACGTATGAGATATGAGCCAATATGTGGCAGCACACATTGTATTATGAAAGAGCCATGGAGAAACTTAGAGATACTACTCTTAGTCATAGACAAAATACTACTACAATTTCTATCTATAACCAATGGTGCACACAAGCTTCTTGAAGATCTTGTTGGGATATTCCATATGGAGGAGATACAAAGTGGAATTTTCAGAAGAGTCTCTAGCTTTGAGCTGTGCATTATTAGAAGATAAATGGAAGAGATGAAGAATCACTACTTGAATTTGTTCATGGATTGAGACATTTCTCTCAAATTTGTTGAAGGAAAAGAAGTATCCGAAGGAAATAAATTTCTAGTGGAAGTGGGAGATTTCCATTCCTTTCCTAGAACCACTAGTGATCCTACATGTGTGGCTAATTTTTCCCATCATTATTTGGAGGGACCTCCAAAATTAGCATGATCACTATTCAGTGATACAAGTTCTTGAAGGAACCAGTGACATGGAGTTTAATTGTAGATCAATTGCTTCACACAAGGAGGAACCTCACGAGATATTTCAACATGAATAAAATTATGATTTGCAAGTGTTTGTGAATGAAGGTGATATTGAATACATTGGCCAAGAACTTGTTTTAAATAATGATGTGGAGTATTCAACTATGGGAGAGATAGTTGAGGACAAGTCATGTGGATCAACTAGCAGATGTGCTTATCTATCCAAGGATTGGGTAGATGTGTACATAACAAATATGGAGATCCAAGGATGCACCATTACTTATCATCTTAGTAGAATAATTTTTGACACATCATTCATTAGGAAATTTAATGAGAAAGAATATAAATACAAAATGGATGATCTTTGGAAGAGAATTGTCATGGAGGAAGCTGGCCGAGTGCGAGAAGTGCATTAAGAGAATTGCGAGTTACCCTTATGGGAGAAAGAATTTATTTTGAATTAAATAGTTATAGTTGATCCACTTGGACCAGCCAATAAGAGTGCTTATTCATCCATGGATTGTGTGGATAACCACACCTCAAATATGACTACATGTGAAGGTAAGAGTTTCTCTTGTCATATATTCCTTTCCTACAAGTTTGAAGAACAATTTTGTATGGAATTGGGAGATATACATTTTTCCTCCAAAACCATTATAAATAAGAATCATATGGCTGATTACAATCATAGTTATTTAGAGGATCCCAGGGTGATGATGGATCATGACAAAAAATCATATTTGAATGCTCTTATGAAGAGGAAAGATGAAGAAAAGTTTGGTCAAGCATTTGTTGATTTGAAGAAGAGTAATGAGGAAGACTTAGCTATGGGAAAATTAACTGAGGAAATACTATTTGAGGATGCATGTAGTGGTATTTTTTATCCAAGGATTGGGTATAAAAGTATATCACTAAAGTGAGGATTCATGGGTGCACCATGCTTTCGTACATGGGTGAATCATTGTTTGACATTCAAGTCTTCGAATAAATACTTCATGATCTACCTTTATGCGTGGAAAAATTCATCATGAGTAATATACATGATCACATCCTATATAGAACAAGAAAAATTTTCTATTCATCCATGGATTGGATGGGTAGATACATAACATAGATGGATACTAAAGGGTGTGCAAGCTTGGATCACATTGGTAAGAGTTTCCTTTGCATTTGTAGCATGTTTATAGATGCATATGGAATTGTCATATTATGTGAGAAGTAGAAAAGAAATGTATGGAAACCATTGGATGCATTCGGTACACAAAAATACAAGGATTCAATATGCATATATGTGGCATATTTATCACCTTGCATTCATAGAATGTGGGATACAATGGTGCATGAAATAAATCAACTTGCACAAGAAGATGTCCAAATATTATTGATCCTAGTCACTGGAAGTTTTTGGATGAAAGGGAAGTGATGGGATAAATATGGTTGTGGGACCCTGAAATTTATTGGAATGACACCTTTCCAAATGTGGTAGGAGAATTTAGATCTCTATAGAGGAGGTAGTTGGATCCACACATTCTTCTCAGTTATCTTAACTAGGTGAAAAGTTTGTGGAAGAAGGGTCAGACACTAGGGGAATGACTATAATAAGAGTGGTGCAACAGAAACATCATAGACCTTTGGTATTTATATTGTGATTAAGGATTTCCAATTATTTATAGTCAACAAGACACCTTGAGGATTGAAGTCACTGGTTGGCTCCATAGATGTTTGGAGTTGGTTCTTGCTTGAGGACAAGGAATTTTTGGAGGGTAGGATTGTAATGTCCCCAATTTTTTCTTAATCATGCCATGTGAAACCCCTATCCCTTGAGAAAACTATGATTCGTAGTGGAATAATAATCTAATTAATGATGGGTTCATTTTGATCAAATAAATACCCATAGTAGGATTAGAAATATTTCATTATTAAATATTATGAATTTATTTAATTTTACACCTAATACATGTACTTGGTGGATGAGGTGGAAAATGGCACCTTTTGGACTCAATGAGTTTCCACTATATATGGAAATGAGAGGAAAATAAATAAATATCCATAAAGAATGAAAAATATAGAAAGTGGAAGAAAACGCAGTAAACCAGAAAAGAAGCGCAAAAATAAGTCAAGTGCAGAAACACTGTGAGGATGAAAAGCAAGAAACTCTTGGAGGGAACAATTTATAAAAATAAAAAAATGTAAGGCATACTAAAATCAGTAACTTCATAGTTTCTAAAGAGGATAAAATAAATTCAGTCTAAAAGCAGGAAACTCTTGTAGGGCGTAGTTTCCATAGAGAGAAAACGACATGTCATGGCAAAATCAAGAAATCAAGCAAGTTTCCTCATACATTCATGAGGGATCATTGGGAAAGTGAAGTGGGAAAACTATTGAACCAAATTATACCTTGAAGCCTAATTATGCTATAAAACAATGATAGAACACTCATGTCATAACTTTTGATCATTAATATTTTGGTGTTGAGTGAAGCTAGGCTTCTCTACTGAGTGGTGTGCCTCAATTCTCTTGGGTGATGCACCCCAAGCCTTCCTATTCTTCCTCATTTTCTCTCTTATTAAGTTCAGAAATTAATGGAGTTTTTTTTAGGTCTTTAATCCTTTTCCATTCCAGTTGTAGCTCTATTACAGATATTGGGAACTCTCCCACTTGAATCTCAAAGTTCTTTCTAGTCTTCTCTTGTCTTATTGAGAGGTTGTTGAGATGAAAATATTAGGAAAATGTTTATGTCTCCCAACTATTAATTGTGGTTATTATCATTCCATGATATCATTTTTTGTGCATTACCAAATATTTTGCAAAGTTGTGGTAGTTTTCCGCTCCAAATCTACCTCAATTCTAGTCTTTTTTTCCCTTGTAACAAAGTCTAAATTAATGTATGAAGATATTAGACTGATGTGATATTAAATTCATTACTCAAGGTTAATTATTAATTCATCATCCCATTTCTATAATCATTACATATTTTTGAATGAGTTTGACTGAGCTTTGAAAATCATTTCAACACCCTATATAGAAATGCATGAAAATATCTGTAGTTTTCTGTTTCAAATGAGTTAGAGGACTTAAAATTTTAGAATATTATTTATTTAAGTTATATGAATTCATTAAAATATTATTAAATATATTACAATTATGAAACTATAGTTTAGAAACCTTCTTCAGGTGTTTGGATCCCCCAAAAATCGAACCTAGAGTACAGTCCAAGAGACCGGTTTTTCCTGTGCAATTTCCTAAAATTCCCAAATATGTTATAAACATGAATAGGAATTTAAATAATTTCATATAAATTTATTTCATATCAATAACATTTTCCTTAGCTTCTAGTTTCTTGGAGACTGTTAGTAAGGGTTCTTGTTTGCACCAGTTGGGACTCGCAGAAGCCTGGAAATAGACTTCAGCAGAGCTGATTTCAAAATATAAATGGGACCAATATCCACATTCTTAGGAACCTGAGAAAACTGTATCCTTCCATTCCTTATTTATCCCACCTTTAAATCCCAGTCAATATCTCCTCATCTTTCTAATTTCCCACTTATCAGCTAGTAATTTCAAGTCTTGTTCTTTAAAATTCATTGCATTAGAAGCAGAGTTAATATTTTGATCCGATATCATATGACGGATATTACATACCATATTTAACTCTTAATAAATTACTATGACATTAGTGTTCCACATCATATGAAATCTTCTTAATGCTCCATTATATTTTCATTTTGAGCTACTAATATTGTTTTTAAGATTTCAAAGTTCCAAAAAAAAATGTAGGTGATGTTTCATCGATGATATTCCTTTAATCCTTGCTATATTTGTAACTTTCCTTGAAATTTGGTTATGGTTTATTAGGACCCACTTTCAAAAAATATATTGGACATCTTTCTAACCTCTTTCATTTGAATTTGAAAAGTATTCAAGTCATTTGTAAATTTTTTGGGGTATACAATTATTCATACACATGGCTTATTATGTTTCATTGATCATGCTTGAACTCTATGTGTTTTTTTGTAGATGATATATGCGCATCCAATTTATTTGTTAAATGAAATTCATCTTTCCAAATTCCAATTTCATTTATGTCGGCCACATTGGTCCATCACTTAGGTGTATCAACTATGTGCATCCTTTAAATGTTTGTTAGGTTCTTGTGTGGGTATAGTGTGTACATGTTCCACTTAGTTGGGACAATTGCATAGGTGTGTTGGGTGCTTATGCGTGTTAGGTATGTTGCAAAGTGACTTAGGTAGTTATGGTTAGGATCATTAGTAGGTTATGTGTTTGGGGTTTTGGGGGCAGTGGGTTAGTCATAAATGGTGTTAAGGTTAGATGGATTACTGTTTCAGGGGGTTGTGCAAGTTATATTAAATATAACTATCAGCTATGTGGGATAAATAAGTGTGTTTCATAGGTGTTCCATTTATGTGCATCATTTAATATGTCCAACAAGTGCTTATGTAGGCTAGGTAATCATGTGCATTAGTTAGATTAGTTTGTTCCTTATGTGTGTCACTTGATTATATTGGGTGTTTATGTGACTGAGGTGAAAAATGAGATGCATTAGGTGGTTAAGGTTAATAGTGTTAGTTGGTTATAATAAAAAAGGTTTGATTGTGGTTGGTGAGTTGTGAATGGGGCTTATGATAAATGGATTAACACTTAGTTTTATTAGTTTCTTATTTTGTAGGTTAAGCATGTTAGTAGATTGTGTGGATTAGGTGCATCACTCAGAAGGTTTCACATGCAATTTCATATAATTTGATTATGATAAACAATATGTTGTAAATGTGCATTTTTGTCATTGTACATTGTTGTAATTATGAATTACTCTCAATGTTATAATTGATATATCCATGCAATTTTCCATACGATCCAAAATTTAGAACATTATGAATAGAAACATTATTGGGAAAACATGTATCATCACACATGTATGGTCACATAGAATAATGAACTATGAAGATGTCAAGAGACAATATAAAATAGATACTATACCATGGAAGTTATAATACAGAAAAGGGTGGCCCTTAAATATCCTGTCAATGCACATGTATAAAAAAAGTCTCATGAACATGTAAAAAAATGTACATCTATCATATATGACACACTAAAAATCCAACTTACTCTTGTAAACAAACGTACATATATGTTCTATACTAAGCATCAAAACTCTAACTTCCTTTTATTTTTTGCTAAGTGTGATACATGTTTCCTATTTCCATGACCACTATTCATATCTTGTGACTACATGTCAAAGATCGTATTTCATGATCAAATAACTAAAATAATTTACAAGCACTAGCAAACTTAAAAAAATTAAAATGTGACTTAATTTCTTATAACAAACACTCACTAGATTTATCGAGGGTATGGATGCCTATTGTAACATACCAAAGACAAAGACTATTAATTTTTTATGTTTAATTATTTTAAATTGGTGTTAAGTAGTAAGATATAGAGCACCTAGAGTATTCTTGTTAAATTGGTGTAGAGCAATAAGATCTGTAGCACCTATACTATTTTTATTAAATTGGTGTTGAGCAATTAGCTCTGGAACACCTGGATTATGGTTTTGTTAAGTGGTGTTGATCAGTCAACTCTGGAACACCTAGAATTGTTATGACTGAGCTTGAGCTATACAATTTAGAGGATTAATATAACTCAAATAAAATATTGTGTATACAATATATTTTTATTTCTATTTATGTCTCAAAAAGACAACAACTTAAAAATGGACTAAGCATGCAAGAGATTAGAATTGTTGAGTAGTTCATAACTACGGATCCACTAGAAATATGATAAATATAATCCTATATTATATAAATTAAAAATAAATTAACTGATAGAGTTAAAAAGTAATATAATTATTAAAAAATAAACAACTAGTATAATGAGTAACTATTAAACATAGTGATTAATGGACGTGTACAAGAAGTTGAGGGACCTTTTAGATGCAATCCTACTTTTTGGAAACACGTTCATGATACATAAAAACACAACACACTCATGTTGTGTAATGCTTGGTTTGGTTAATCTCGAGCTTGACATTTCATATGACACATAGGTTAGCATAGGAAAAACACACACACATTTTATAGTTACAAAACACGTATGCATTATGGAGAAGAAAAACGTGCATGCGTTATGGAGAAGAAAAATGCACACGCGTTATGGAGAAGCAAAATGCACATGCATTTTAAAGAAGAAAACACGCACACATTATGGAGAACCACAAAAAATGGTTTTAGTTCATGGCTAGGAAAGTGAATAAAAACAATAGTTTGCATCATCAAGACTTAGGACCTATAGTGATATTTCAACATCATTAAGAACAACATCTCAAACAACCATACCTAACCTCCCAAGAGCATAATTTTTCTTTCTGTTGTAATATGGACACCATTAGGAGGTTTTAAGAACTAAGTATGGGTCACAGTCCCTTGACCATGCTTCAGGGAGGAAAATCAAGAATTATGTCCTAAAGTTATCTTTTAAGCCTCGAGGTCTATGAACAAGGCATCGAACCTGCACACAGAACCTCCGTATTTGATATTTTACATATAAGAGAGAATATTCAATGCATTAGAATTATCTTAGCACTAGAAACATATCCGTAGACATGGTTGAGGAAGGAACCTAGTCCTTAGGCCCTAAAGGAATCATATAGATATATATGGCCAAGAACAACATCTCAAACAAGCACACATGATCTCTTAAGGGTATCATCAACCTTTAAGTTGGGATATGGCCATGATTAGGATTTTTTTAGCATTATATATAGAGGATAAGGTTTTAATCATGGTTGGTACATAAAGCTTTATTTTTAGGTTGTAAACTAGCTTTTAGGTCTCAAGGTCCATGAATGACACATTGAATCACCATAGATGACCTCTCATGTTGATATTTTTGTTTTGAATAGGGATATAGGAACCATTAGGGGTTTCTAAGTACTATGCATGTTTGTTGGGACCTTAGACATAATAAGGGAGGAAACATGTCCCTTAGGCCCTAGAATATTCGTCTATCCATATAAAGCCAAGAGTGATGTGTTCAACAACGTCAATAGATCCTTCCATGGTTTCATTTACCATGAAATTGGGATACTAGTTCCATTAGAATATTTTTAGCACTAAGTACATATATTAGGGCCCTTCACATGGGTAGGGGAAACACTTGGTCCTTAGGCCTTAAAAGAAGTTGTTAACCATTTAAGGTAAAAATTGGTGCCTCCAACCACCACTCATGACATTGAAAGTGAATCATTTGAATCTTAATTAGGATATGCATGCCATCATCATTTATTGAGAACTAGGTATGCATCTGAAGGCCATGGACATGGTGATGGGAGGAAACTATGGCCTTAGACCTTAGCTAAAGATTCTATGCATCTAGGGTTATGAAGTATGCCTTAAAAAATCACACATGGAATCTCATAGATATATTTGGACTATGAATATGGATGTTAGTAGGATTAGGTGGTTTTGAGCAGCAGGTGTGGGACCTATGAGACATGATTGAGGGAATATGCTTGTTCCTTAGGTCATAATGGAATATTTGAGGCACCCATGTTAATGAACAATTCCTTGAAGCCCCACAATGACCTACTCAAGGTCTTCTTGGTATCCAAGAAAATGTGCACATGCCTTTAATATATTTTGAGCATTAGATATGGGTATTAAGACCTCAACATGGTCAAGGGAGGAAGTCCAAGAATCGATCCCTAAATAATATTTTTGTAATATATGGATACACATGTGCCTTACACACTATCCCTATATTCCTTACTCACTATCCCTCCCTGCCTTTGTATCGGCATCTCTGACTATCTCTATGTGTATGTGTGTGTGTCTTTCCCCCTTCTCTCTCTCATAACCTCACTCTGTGTGTGTGTGTGTGTGTGTGTGTGTGTGTGTGTGTGTGTCCCTCCCTCACTTCCCATATCTCATAGTCTCTCTCCACCTTCTCTATACCTCCCTCACTATCCTTCCCTCCATCACTCTCTCTCTCTCTTTCTCCCCCTCCACCTCTCCCTCTATCAGTCACCCATCCCCCTCTCTCCCACATAATCTTTGTGTATGTGTCCCCCCTTCTCTCACAAATTTCCCCTGTCTCTCCCTCTTTCTCCACCTTCCCATTAGAGGAAATTTAAACTCAAAATGGGCATCCTAAAAAAATTTAATAAAATAATAGTTAAAATAATAAAATAATATTTAATAATTTTGAAGGAAGAAAAGTAAAAAACTACCTTTTTGTTTGTATTTTGACATATATCCCCGTGTTTTTACTCAACTTTCGATCAATAGATCTTGTTGCAAGCAAAATTAAATTCCACATCCAACGAGTACCCACTTGGCATACTCTTGACAGACCCCGCTACACCAAAAACAAGAAATACCTAGAAAAATGTGATGATGATGTCATCATCACATTTTTCTAGGTATTTATTGTTTTTGGGGTAGAAGGATTCATCAAGAGTATGCCGAGTGGGTACTCGTTGGATGCGAAATTTAATTCTGCATCCAACGAGCTCTCCTGATCAAAATTTGAGTAAAAACACAATGAGATATGTCGAAAAAACAAACACAAAAATAGTTTTTTTATGATACATATCCCAAAATTATATTAAAAAAGTTTTTAAGACCTATACGGTATTTCAAATTTAAATCAATTTCATTAGCTAACACATGATGACATAGAATTTGAATTAGAGTTAAAAGACCCATTTTGAGTTGAAATTTCCTCTAATGAATTATCTCCCTCTATCAATATCTCCCTCCCTTATCTCTTAATTACTAGCCCTCTATGCCATTATCCCTCTCCCTCTCTCTCTCTCTCTGTATAAACTTGTATCCCTCCCTCCATATCTATTTTCACCCTCCGTCTCCATGTTTCTCTCTTTCACAACATCCCTTTCTCTCTATCTCTCAACCCTCCACCCTTTGTCTTTGACACCATCTCTCTCTCTCTCTCTATGTGTGAACCTGCCCCGTTCTCTCCTTGTGTTTATCCCTTCTCACCCCTCACACACACATACCTTCTATCTCTCCCTTAATATAATTTCTTCCACTCTAACTCCATCCCTACCTCACCCCCCCTCCTCCCTCTCTATCTTATTCTCTCTCATACTCTCTCCACATCATTCTCTCTCTCTCTCTCTCTTCTTCTTCTTCTTCTATGTTTTCAACTTATCGCTCCTTATCAACCCCCTACCTCATTATGACCCCTATTCTATGTTTTATCACATTTAATTCCCATCTATTCAATTTCCCCCTCATTTGCCTCTTTCCTTCAACACATCCTATTCATCCTTTAATACTCCATATCCACCATTCCATTCACCAATCCTTTCTCTCATCAAACCATCACCCACTTTCTCCCCTCCACCTTATCCCCCTTCGTCACTCAAGTCTCATGTACTGGTTCTAACCCTATATGTCTTCAACACCTCTTCTCTTCCTAATAATTTTCTCGATCCCCACCCCCCTTCACCCTTGTAACCCATAATGTTCCCATTCCATTCATCTTTCTCCACTTGAATTTACAACATCCTCCTAGTACCTTGACCCTTCCCTACCCCCTCTCAACTATTAACCATCCCCACTTGAACTTACAACATCTTCCTAGCCCCTTGACCCTTCCCCATCCCCTCTCAACTATTAACCATCCCCACCTGAACTTCCAACATCCTCCTAGGCCCTTGACCCTTCCACACCCCCTCTAAACTATTATCCATACATTTGATATATTACATATAGTGCAATATTTTGTAGTCCTATCACGCACACATGTTTTGTAGTCCTATAACACACAGGCGTTATGTAGTTCTAAAAAGTGCATGCGTTTTCCATTTCTACAAGGATAGGTGATGTAATTTGAATTTAAACATGGCAATTCGCTTGCTTGCATGTCTTCAATAGTCCTATGTGTATGGTTTGGAGTTTTCTTCAAAATACCAAACATGTGCTATGGTATATGATAAACCATAGCTAATTGGGCATTTCTTCCATTTTTTGAAGAAGTCGGTGTTTACGCACTTGTTACAGTATGCTACCCACAATCATTTTTGACGAAATCTTAAACATAAATAGCATTTTTTCTGTAGATTCTAAATATGTAATTTTTATTAAAAAATATTATATTTTCCTTTTTTTTTTTTTCAATTTCTATTGTTGCCTAACTCCTTAACTCAAAAAACATGTTGTTAGTGTTTTTCCATAAATTTTTCAATTCTTAATCATTTTAAAAATAAAATATACGGTGCACTAGAAGACACAGACCTCTACATTCTATAAAAATCCATTTCATGATTATTTCATTAAGTCTTTCAAAGGCTGGACCCACAAAAGACATACCATTTTCGAGGAATGATCACTTAGATAATTATAAAAGAAATTAAAAATTACTAATTTTATTTTTGAAAAATAGCGCTGCACTAGTGCGACGTGTTCTCTAAATTCCTGCAAATATTTGTATCCCGGAAGCATCGTTTACGCCCTCAAAGGATGCATCCACAAAAACATATAGCTTATCATTTGCCTAAAAAATAAAAAAAAGTGATAGTTAGAAAAAAATGAGACTTGACATGGTTATAAAGATTTTCAATATATAAACCTTATATATTTGGAAACTATATTCAATTTCCTACATTTAATCTTATTTACTCAAATCAAGATATTTTGTGTAAGTATCTCAAAAAATACAACTAAGTTCAAGGATGCCTGATTTTTGAGTTTTCTATTGCAACTAACGTGCCAAAAGTGACCCTCATTAGCTTGCACTCGCCCTAATCCTAATTAATATGATTGTCTTCATTAACAAAAATAATAAATAGCACACAACAGACATTACACATGGTAATGGTTCCTAGCATGCCAGAGGGTTCAGTTGTAGGTCTTTGAATGCTTAGTTTCCAGATTGAGGAATTGACTAGCCCAAGAAGGGCTATTGGAATTAGCGGAATTTATTGTAAGACTCTACAAAATGTTGGTAAGGAGACCTTCTGGATACTCTTCTAATAGTAAACAAGATATTAAATTTCACATAGGCCTTCTAGTTTCGGGTATGGTTGGTTCAGCTTGGCGGTGACCTGTGAAATGAACCATGAATGGTTCGAGAGCTACAATTGTGTGGAACATGGCAATTCCCTATTTAGTTTTAGATAAAAAGGATCCATTAGTACTTTAATTATTTTTATTAATTATAAATTCTTTGATCATATTGTAGAAGTATTGTTCATTCAAATTTGGACTAAATCATGTAATTTTCCTAAATATAAGATTTATTCTATTCTGCGTTAACCCTGGGTTTGGAAGAGATAAATTTTAGCTTATGTATTATCTAGTGGTTATAAGTGTCACTTATTTAAATCTAACTTGCACCTTGTAATAACTCCTCAAGGGTATTTATTTTAGATTCGACACATATTAATAGCTTCATTAGTGAGGATGGGTATTATTCTTGTTACATTTATGAGGGAATGATGAATTCTTTAATCTCTGCATTATTTAATGATTATTCTTGGGATAAATATCATATCCTATAAAAAAACATGAGAATGTGCTTAGTCCAAGGTAGATCTGTATTATGGGATTTGTTATTGAATGGAAATATCATGATTTATTTGTATCCTAGATTTAAAAAGAACAACTCTTTCTTAGATGAATATTTTATATTCACATCACTTCTAAGATCGACATATTTTAAAACTATTTATATTACATAATAAGTATAATATTATCACAAGAAATTGTTACAACTTTAAATAAAAAAAACTAGATAAATTAGGAACAACAATTCTCTTAAACTTACCACATAATATACTAGCAAATACATCATAGACATTTTGGTCTAAGAGATAAAGGTTTCATTTAACAAAAAAAAGAAGACATAATTTAGGTATGAATCCAAAGCCCAGGTCCCTAAACCTTCACCGAATTAAAAAAATTATAGGCATTAGACATAGACTCTATAAATAAACATAGCTAACCTATAAAACATACCATCGATTTAAATATTCAGAACATAGATATCTTATTAAATATATGTATGCATCACTTATAACCACAATAAGATTCGAAAACACATGAGCATATTACACTTAGGATCATTATGGAGGAGTGCCGCAATGATAAATCCAATCTCTTTTGCTGCTTTGTGGACTTTAGAAAGGCTTTCGATACGGTACCTAGAAATAACCTTTGGAATAGGTTACAAGAGCTTAAGGTTCCTTTCGAGTTGAGAGCTGGTACGATAAGGCTCTACAAGAATGTAATTGCCAAGTTTAAAAGCAATGAGGGGTGGTCGAAAGATATTAAGTGTAATATCGGAGTTAAGCAAGGTTGCCCCCTCTCCCCTAGCCTTTTTGGCATTAACGTTGATAAGTTAGAGAGTTGTTTAGAAGAAGCCAGTTGTGCTGGTACGATCTTAGCTGGAATAGTCATCATCCTTCTTCTTTATGCTGACGATATTGTCCTTCTGGGAAGGTGTTCTTCTGATCTTGATAAGCAGCTTCAACTCCTCAAAGATTTCTGCTCTACCATGGGTATGACTGTTAACACTGACAAAACAAAAGTTATGATTATCAAATCCAAGAATGATACATACGCTAATTTTATGTATGACAATAGTAACTTGGAGGAAGTGTCTTCTTACAAGTACCTAGGAATTGATATTCATCACAAGCTCAACTGGAACTATAGCATTAAGAAAAGGATTAATGGAGGGTGGAAAGCTTACTTTGGTCTTGAAAATAACTGTAAAGCTGCAAACCTCATGATGTGGGATAAAAAGAAGCTCCTTTTTGAAACTCTAGTCGCCCTGTTATCTTGTATGGGTGTGAGGTTTGGGATTGCAACATCTCTAGAGAATCCTGGAAAAAGATCGAGCAAATCCAGAAGCGTTTTATAACTTATAACCTCAAAATAAAAAACAATACACCCTATCCTATTCTCCTTATAGAAGTGGGTCTTTCCCCCATCGAGAGCCTAGCTATGACTAGACTCCTGTTATACAAGAACAAAATCAATAACATGGGAGACCATAGACTCCCTAAGCTAGCTTTAAACTCTAACCAAAACCACTTAAGGCTCAAGCGTGGGTGGTATAAAGATACCAGGTCTTGGTTAAATCATTGGGAGATCGATGAAAATGTTGCTTTGCAGAATATTAATAACATTAAAAATATTATTTCTTCTAAGTTTAAAGAAAAATTGTGGTGTGAGAAAGATTTAGAGGCTAAAAGAAAATTAAGATATTATAAGGAGGTCATCAACCATACTCTAGAAGATCAAAAGTATCTCTCTGTTTTAATCACCACTAAGAAAAAAATTAACATAGCTAAGATAAGAGCGAACTCGCATGAGCTCCATAGTGAAACTGGTCGTTGGACAGTCCCTAAAACACCATGGGCAGAAAGGATCTGCCACCTTTGTGAGAGTAAGAACATTGAAGATGAAAATCACTTCCTCTTAGAGTGCCCTGCGTACACCCACATTAGATCCCAGTTTCATAATCTTTGTCGCAATACCGACATTCTTAGCCTTTTAGCCTGTCAAAATTATAGTAAGCTCGGGACGCTTCTTTCCAAGTTCTTTGAGCATAGAAATATAACTTTAAAGCGAACTAATTAATTCTCTTCTTTAGGTCCGATAGACCAAAGTTTGGTCTGAGGGGACGTTAACCATCATCATCATCATCATAAATATTTCTCCAATAATAAATAAAGATTATTATTTTAAAAATCGACAATAAAAAGAATATCAGACTTATACTATAACTAACACAATATGGAAATCATGAACCAAACCATACCAAACTCTTTATTAAATGTTTCCAGTAGATTAGGGTTTGAATTCCTTTCTAAACACAATCCTACAGGAAGAGAAATTAAGATTTCCCTTATTTACTGAAAACCCCCAACGATTAATGTTAAATCAAATTTGACTAGAAGCATGATTTATAATAAAAAAATACCATTCCAAACAGCATGTAGTGAAATTCTCAATACAAAGTATTAATATAATTTACGCATAAGATTGTTAAATGCTAGCAGCAACATATGAAATCGAAAATTTATGCTCAAGAAACGCAAATCCAACATGGCATCAGACGACCAAGTGAAATTCTCAATACAAAGTATTAATATAAATTTACGCATAAGATTGTTAAATGCTAGCAGCAACATATGAAATCGAGAATTTATGCCCAAGAAACGCAAATCCAACATGCCATCACACGACCTAGGGATGAGCCATGGTGAATCCCAGGTTGGGAAAGATAACCCAATATATATATATATGTCTTTCTTCCAAACAATTCGACAATTCATTAAATGTTCATGGAACAAAACAATCATAGCCATTTTTAAAAGAAAGATGCCATGCATTCAAGTAATCATCTACAAGAAAAATTAATATTATTCAAGTCTGAACGCATAGAGTTCAGGGAACAATTCCCTTCTCCACTACGACTTCCAAGGAATGTCGCTAACAACATTAAGAATAGAAACGCAGAAAAATAAAATTAAAAAGTAGGGTTCCATAGATGCTTAAAAAAAAATCGTGATTCATAGAACTTCCCATATAATTTCTTTTATCGCCATACAAAATTACACAGTTGCATCCAAGTTATGAAGTTCAAAATGTGAGCATTAAACTCATGGAAACATTGGGGAACATAACAAAGTACCCAACATATTTCAATAATAACACTTAATCAAAGTGTAGCTCATCTTTTCCATGATTCTATACAGTCAAAAGCCCAAGAATAGAGAAGTGTAGGGTCAAACTACTAACGGCCATCAAGCTAAAACAAAAACATTGTATCTAAATATAACCATGTACATTTCAACAAAGATACAAGGATAGATCAACCCTGCAGGAAGGGACAACCCTCTCAGTATACATCCATGATTAAAATTCCATATTAAAACGCTGTGTCGGGAATGCTGACAAAACGCAACCAAATCACCCAGTAATTCAAGCAACACAGAGCAATAAATTCTCTCGGTCTTACTCGAGAGGAAGCTACAGCCCCAACCATGGTTTCATTGTGCATAAAAAATCCCCAGTCCTTACACTCCTGCAACATAAGAGGACCCAGTAAATAACCACAAAAGAATGTAGTAGAACAAACAAGAAGAAATTACTTAAAGTTGAAACCAATGCATGCTTAAACAAATGAAAATACAAATGCCAGCAACTCAACTCCCTATTGCTTTCACCATAAAGATAGCCTCTGAAGGTAACGAAATCAACCCAAAAATGGCCATCTATATGAGTGAATAGCATATGTGAGGGTTTGGACTCTAAAATGAGCATAGGAGAAGAGCCCACGACTCCCACCAAAGGACAAGAAGAATGACCAAGAAACCCTCACGAAGAAGTTTTGAGTGATTAAAGGATGTTTCGTACAATGAGTAATTAAGTTGTCAACGTGGACAAAGTATAGTGTCACCTCTAGCTACCCACCTCTAGCTACCCATCACATGGAACTCCATAACCATATTCTCCTAAGAGTCACCAAATACTTGGGTACCCATCATGGATAATTTTAGGGGCAAATTTTAGCCCAATGGGCTATTTTTCCATGTTTTTCTCAAGAAAAGATTCGTCATTTTGCATTTTTTGAAGCCTTGTTTCGCCCAATTTTAATGGGGTAAAATTTTTTCACCCTAAATATCGCCAAATTATTATATAAACGATATAAAATCCTTGAAAATTAATTTTTTTTTTTTTAAATATCACCAATCATTTTATAGTTGGCGTTTTAAGACTTGGTAATATTCGCTAACATTTATACACTTTTAAATAAGTATACCTATATACCTAGCCATGAAAGCATACAAAAAAGTAAAATCCAAAGTAAAAACAATAACAACATTAGCCAATCAATGATATCATATGATCAATCCTTATGCTAAATAGGTATTAAAAGTTTGAAATGATTAACTATATTTATAAGTGGTCCATCTCTCTCAATATAAGGAGGATGTAATAACCTTTAAACACCCCCTAGCATTGCAAAAGTGATAAGGACAATGAGTAAAGGTGTATAGAAATTATGAAACATATATAAACACATAATGGTTATAAATATGTTATGTGAGAAATAGTTGGAAGGGTATTACATAGGAGAATTCAATGACTAGATAAATTATGAAGCAAAAATGATACCTAGCACCTTCAAAAGGGAGAATGAATTCTTTAATCTCCACAATAGTCTTATGAAATAACACGCACCTGAAAGGAGTTAAAAAAAGTATGCAAATTAGAAACTAAATGCTAAGTAAACCAATGATCATTATGCCCCCAAACCCTTTTTTATGTATGGATAGAGAAATTATAAATAAACCATGGTGTAAGGTTCAAAGAAACCATTTTCATATCATTGAATAAAACATACAATCAAATCATAGAGGGAATAATGCATGACAAATTTTCATCGAATATAGATATAAGTATCATATAAGATATAAAATGTTAAATAATTTGCGCTCACTGCTAAAGTTAATTTATTTAAACTTGTGCATAACAATATCATAAATGCCCATAAGGAAATTTTTTTAGGGTGTAATTTCCTAAGGACTTTACAAGTGGTATAAAAGTGGATTTCAAACACTAGTGACATATGAGCTTGTCTCTAAGAACTGCTAATAATTTTTTTTGGTCTAATAAATTTTATTTGTTGCACATTTTATTCTTTTTTAGAAATTAAACAACATCATGAAGGCTAAAAAGGATGATAGTTAGCCCTATAACACAAATTAGCCACCTTTAGAAGATGAATTTGTGGTAGAATTAAATGACATCCTTAGGGTTGCTAATCCTTATGAAATGATGAAAAGAAGGCATAGTTTACACACAGTTTACAAGTGGAATTCCAAAGCTTTAAGGATGACAACATAAAACAAAGACGTGAACAATATGTAGTAAATGAAGTTATGCTGCAAATAGTAATAGGAATAATAAACATGCAACAAACAACACACTCAACAAGTAAACCGGTGAATAAATCTGGAGAACCTCCTGCAATAAACAATAAGAATGCACGATATAATAGAAATTATGGATCACGGAAGAGATTTTATTAATCGCATGCCACTTCAAGGGGGGCAACCTCCTTTGACCAAACTCAATACAAAATAACTCTTCGATGCTTTCATTAGCCTCAACACATACTTATATGCTAAGTCTAATCTAAACAACTATTACTCCCCATGAATGTGGAATAATGCAACTATTAACTAGGCGACTTAACAACCATTACTTACTCCCCATGAATGTGGGATAATACAACATACTAATGGGACGACTTACAAAGCATATGATTCCAACAAAATATACTAGCAAAATAAACAGGGGGGTTGACATGGGTTCTTAACATCCCCTCCCTCTTAGAAAAATATTTGTCCTCAAAGCTTTAGGCGTGGAAACTACCGTTGAATCTGAAGGAGCGGTTCTCATGTAGCATCCTCTGGTTGCATGCCGTGCCACTGAATTAAGACCTCTGTTATGGCCTAAGAGCAAAGCTAACGAGTGCACTAATTGAGGATGGCCTTCGGTTCCAAAATGATGGATCCTTTTGTATACGGCTTTGGTAAAATAGTTTGTGCTCTGATGTTGGTGCTATTCACTTTCTTGAGACAAGAGACATGAAAGACTGGGTGAATGTGAGAAGGAGGAAGTTCCAATATATAAGCAACAGACCCAATCTTATGAAGAACTTTATATGGACCATATAACTTTGGATCCATCTTATGATTCCCTTTGAGTTTCATGGAGTAATGCTTGTAAGGCTGCAGACAAAGAAAGACCATATCACCAACTTGAAAGGTACGCTCAGAACGGTGTTGATCGGCTTGCTACTTCATATGATTTCTTGCCATGTGAAGATTCTCTTGCAAAATGTGGAGAATCTGATCTCGGTTTCGAAGAACCATGTCAACTTCCTGAACTGGTGAACTATGGGGGGTGTATGGAAAGAGCACTGGGGGTGGTTGCCCATAAACAACTTCATATGGAGTCATTTTAGATGCAGTATGGTAGGAAGTATTGTACCACCATTCAGGGAGAGGGAGCCACTTTTCCAATTGATGTTGTTGTTTAGAGGTGAAGCAACGAAGATAAGTTTCCAAGCATTTGTTGGTGACTTCAGTTTCACCATCTATTTGTGGGTGATATCCTAAACTCATTTTCAGTTTGGTGCCAATGAATCGAAAGAGTTCGGTCCAAAAATGACTTGTGAAAGTTGCATCATGGTCTGAGAAAATGGAAGAAGGGATGCCATGAAGACGGAATATATGGTCCATAAAAATTTGTGTGACTGAGGAGGTAGTATATGGATGGTTGAGAGCACAAAAATGACTATATTTGGAGATCCGATCAACCAAAACCAAGATTACGGTCTTCCCTCTTGAATTAGGGAGCTCGTCAATGAAATCCATCGAAATATCTGTCCAAATCCTTGTAGGGATGGGAAAGGGTTCGAGCAATCCGGGGAGGAGTGTAGTTTCACCCTTGTGGCATTGGCAGGTATCACGTGCAACAACCATATGTTGAATTTCACATTTCATTCCCTTCCAAAAGAAGTTATGTCATGCCTGCTCATATGTTTTGAGGAGCCCAGAGTGCCCTGTCATTGGAGAATCATAGTGTTCATAGAAGACAGCCTGGTTAAGATCTGTACTCTGGGGAAGCACCAAGAGACCCTTGTATCTCAGAGAAGAACCATCCCAAGAGTAATGTGGTACAAGAGAAGGATTACTGGCCAACTGTTAGATGATTGGATATAAGGAAGAGTCGTTGACATAGCCTTGTTGAACAAATTTTAACCAATTTGGAATAGGCATAGAAATAGCTGAAAGAGAAGCATGGTCATCAAATGTGTAGGAAAGAGCATTCGACACAAGATTATCCTTACCCTTCTTGTAAGTGATCTTGTAGTCATAAACCATGAGTTTTCTAGCCCATTTTTGTTGTGTTGGGGATGAGACTCGTTGTTTCAAGAAATATTTCAGACTCTGGTGATTAATCTTCATGCAGAAATGATTCCCTAAGAGGTATGGACACCACTTCTGTACGGCATGCAAAATAGCCATCATTTCCTTCTCATATGTAGAGGCAGCTAAATTCTTACCAGACAGGGATTTGATAGTGAACGCAATGGGATGTTCACCTTGGAGGAGGATAGCACCAATTCCATTGTCTCAAGCATCAATCTCAATAGTGAAGGGCTTGGAAAAATCAGGCATAGCTAGAACAGGTGTGGTACAGATAGCTTGTTTCAGTTTCTCAAATGCACACTCAGCAGCAGGTGTCCATGCAAAAACAACCTTTTTCAGTAGATCTGTTAATGGAGTTGTAATCTTCCCATAATCCTTGAAAAACTTGTGGTAGTATCCAGTAAGTCCCAAAAACCAATGAAGGCTCTTCAAGGTCTGAGGATGTGGCCAATTTTTCATGGCATCGATTTTGGTAGGATATACATGAACCCCTTATGCTGAAACAATATGCCCGAGATACTCTACTTCCTTCTTCCTGAAAACACATTTAGATTGTTTGGCATAGAGATGATCATCACAAAAAAGTTGTAGTACAAGATCCAGATGTTGGATATGCTCAGCGAATGTTTTACTATAGATGAGGATATCATCAAAGAAGACTAGAATGAAGTTTTGTAAGTAGGGCCAAAATATTTTATTCATTAATTCCTGGAATGTGGAAGGGGTATTTTTCAGGCCAAATGGCATGACAAAAAATTCATAATGGCCATCATGTGTGTGGAAAGAATTTTTAGGGATATCATCCGCATGGACCTGAATTTGGTGATACCCAGAATGAAGATCCAACTTGGAGAAAAAATGAGCACCATGGAGCTCATCTAGAATCCCATCAACAATGGGAATTGGAAACTCATCCTTGATTATGATGTGATTAAGTGCTCGAAAATCTATGCAAAGGCGCCATGACCCATCTTTTTTCCAGACTAGAAGGACTGGTGAAGAGAAGGAATTGGTGCTAGGGAGAATAACACCTTGCTTCAGTAAGTTGCGAACAAGCATCTCAATTTTTGTCTTGCGGTGAAATGGGTAGCGATAGGTCTTGATGTTGGGAGGGACGCTTCTAGGAAGGAGAGGAATAAGATGGTCCTTTTGTTGTGAAGGTGGTAATCCCACTGGCTAAGCAAACACACATGCATATCGATCCAAAATTTGTTGGAGATCCACTGGAGTAGTTAAGACTGTTGAAGGTTGCATTTGAATGAAATGGAGCTAAGCGATGACACCGTGTGAACTTTTCTTCAGAATATTCTCCATTCGATGCAAACTGTGGAGGCTGAGAGACCTTGGTTGTAAGCCCTGTAATGTGTGTTTTGTACCATTGATTGAAAGCTGCATCCAAATTTTAGCAAAATCCCATAAAATGGGTCCAAGTGTGCGTAACCATTGAGCACCCAAAACCACATCACATCCACCTAAGGGAAAGGAAAAAATGTCAGATCCCAAGTTGTAATCCCCCATAGATATGCGCACATTACAACACTTCCCTTTGCAAGGTAAGGTGCCCCCATTGGCAATCATGAACTCAAAGCTAGAGTAAGGGTGGATGAAACAATCAGCCTATTTGGTGATCCTCAGGTCAATGAAGTTGTGAGTGCTACTAGAATAAATGAGTATTGTAAGAGGGAGTTTTTTGAAGAACCCTCTGACCCACATTGTTTATGGGGTAGTGACTCCAGCTAAGGCATGGAGAGATATCTCTGGTTGGTCGTCTAGAGCAGGAAGTTGTTGAATGTCACCATCATCAGCTATTGGATCCTGAGCATCATAAAAAAATTTAGGTGTTGGTGGAGAGTCCACATCCAAGAGATAGATATTTTTCTCAACACATCTATGTCCCCAAGTGAATTTCTCGTCGCAATTATAACAAAGCCCTTTTTCTCGACGTTCCCACATCTCTGCTTCAGACAAATGCTTGATAGGAGTGGTTCTAGGAGCTGGCGGATTTTGGGTTCTTTCGGGAACCATAGGTCTAAATGGAACAAGAGTGGATTTGGAGCATTTTTGAGTCCTGATCTTGTTCTCTGCTAGCTTGTCCAACCCTGGGGCTTCCATAATTATGTTGGAAAAAACATTTTAACCTCAGATTGTATTACATCCTTCAGACCACTGATAAAACAACTCAGGTATAACGCATCAGGAAATCCCTCGGTGTCATTGGCTAGTTTCTCAAATTATGTCTGATACTCCCACATAGTGCCAGTTTGGAGAAGTTTGGTGAGTGCTCCTATGAATTGATCAAAAGTACTAGGGGCAAACTACTGCAAAAGGAGTTGGGAAAAATCTGTCTAGTTTGGCTCGGCATGAGCCTTGATGTACCAATGGAACCATTGAAGTGCTTCATGTTCCAAATGAAAGGATGAAAGTGGGAATTTATTTACATCAAAAGTGTTATGCAGAATGAAATATTGTTTTTCCCTATCAATCCATCCAGTCGGATCATCCCCATTGAAGCAAGGAAAATCCAGCTTCTTCCCATGGAAGTTGCTAGACGACGAGAACCCAGGGCCTGCAGAAGACTCAGGCTGGTAGCGGTTGTTCATGCGTGAATGTTGAATATGGAGGCCAAGAAATTTTTTATCTAGATCCTCGAGTTTGGACTTAATGGCGGCAAGTTATTATTCCATTTGTTTATTTTCTCCAGCACGAATAACCACCATAAGCAATTTTTTTTTTCCAGATAATGGGTAGAAAGAAAAAATGGAGAGGGTTTTAGAAAAAGAGATTTGTGATTTGGAAAAAAATTAGGCGGGTAATTGAGGTTTTACGGGGTTTTGGACACTTTCTTAGGGACAAGAAGTAGAAAATGTGAATTTCAGAGGTGGGATGAAGGAATTGGAAATTTTTTCAAAGAGGCACAATGAAGCAAAAACGAAAAATGAACACCGTGGAAAAATTTGAAGGCGATTGGGTGAGGATCAGAGAAGTTATAAAAAACCCTAAAAATTGACAAATGTGGAATTTCGACATTTAAGAAGTGAAATTGGGGATAGGGTCCTCAATGAAGGAATATGCAAAATGGTATTACGGGGGTTGCAGTGAAGTTTCAAGCGAAACATAGCTAAATCAAGGAAGATATGGCTAAAAAATAGTTTTTTTTTTATCTGAAGAAATGATCTGTGGCGGTGCTAGAAAACTGTGCTTTATCAACATAAAATGGAGTAAATGATCTGTGACAATTCTGGAATTCTGCATGTTATCAACTGTAAATAGATATGGACCCCAGGTATATTCAGCTTCCTAATGGTTCAAAGGTAGTCACTCGCCCACCAAGGCTGTCTCAGGCTTGATTAATGGGGCAGTACCCCTCACTTCATAGCGCAGGTAAAATTGTTAACCGCTTGGAAAAAAAAAGATAGCTCTTTGGTTTTCCTCATCGATGGGAATCTAGTCAATCTGGTGGGGGTCATTGCCCTTTTCTCTTTGCAAGTCCTCTCAATGTACAACTACTTTGGGGTTCCTGTGGTAATCCTCACAACGAGTTTTAGGGCTATGCCCAAGTACTTCACACAGTTAAGCAAATAGGGTTTAATCCCTGATCCGGATGAATAATACCGTTGCAAAAAGAAGAAGAACTATAAGGCCCACAGCACTAGGAAGCATGGCAGAAAAAAAAAGTTCCAGAAATTCCACCCAACAAGCCCAAGAAAGTGCTCTGATACCAGATGTGGAGAACCTCATACAATAAACAATAATGCACGATATAACATAAATTATGGATCACAGAAGATATTTTATTAATCGCAGGCCACTTCAAGGGGGGAACCTCCTTTGAGAAAGCTCAATACAAAATAACTCTTTGATGCTTTCATTATCCTCAACACATACTTATATACTAAGTCTAATCTAAACAACTATTACTCCCCATGAATGTGGGACATATTAACTGGGCAAGTTAACAACTATTACTTACTCCCCATGAATGTGGAATAATACAACATACTAATGGAACAACTTACAAAGCATATGCATCCGACAAAATATACTAACAAAATAAAGAGGGGGGTTGACATGGGTTCTTAACAATAAATGCCACCATAGAAAAAGAGATGTCAACCTCGAACCTAAAAAGAAAATAAATCTCTAAGAACATTCAGAATCATCTTTTGAAGATGTTAAGGATTACTACAACAGTAAATATTTCAAGGCATATCCATCATTTTCATGCAAGAAGAAGCATAAAAAAGACAATATCTTGAAAACATATTTTAGGAAGATCAAATCTCTAACCTTTGAAGGAATCTTATATGTGGAGAAAAGGATAAATAATGGATTTTGAGGATGAGTTATTACTTCGAAGTACATGACTGTTCTAGTAGAGGGAAGGCTCAATTAGCCATCTACAATCTGAATGGTAAGGCTTCTAGGTGGTGGTGATATTTGGATCTAACTAAGAAAATGAAGTAGAAGAACATAAAATGGAAAGGAATTAAAATATTATTCCACGATATATACATGTTTGAAAGATTCTTTGATAAATATAAAGCAAATCCATTTGTTAGAAATGGCTTCTATGACTATGGATGCATTATTAAACAAAATTTTAGAACTGCTACACTATGTACCTTTCATAAAAGAAGAGAATGTAAGAATATATTAGTTTTTAGGATGCCTACCTTCATTTTGCAGAGATAAAATGGAATTTGATGCACTGCATACATTGATGTAGCATTATACAAGGAAAGGATTTGTTATGAACACAACCAACATGAGATTGAAAGCATGAATAAAAACAAAGAAAAGCATAAAGTCTCTTTGGATAGAATAAGGAAGGGGTTCAAGCCATCTCCATATAAAAAAAAAACAGTTTTCCAAATATCCATAATTTCAGCAAATTTGGAACACAATCAAATATCTCAGCACAATGTGTCAACAAACCAGCAATAACACACACCTCCAAGGAGTTTAAAAAGTATGTAAATTAGAAACAAAATGCTAACTAAACCAATGATCATTACTGTACAAACCCATTTAAGTATGGATAGAGAAATTAAAAATACACCATGGATTAAGGTTTAAATAAGTTGTTCTCATATTATTGCATAAAACATATAGTCAACCCATAGAGGGAACAATACACAGAATGCAGAAAAGATAGAAGGTACAAGTCAGTACATGCACCATGGCAATATTTGATAGAATATAGATATAAGTGTCATATAAGAGAAAATGTTATGTAATCACTAAGTGCTAAAGTTAATTTATATAAACATGTACATAACAATATCATAAATACACTTAAGAATTTTTTTTAGGGTGTAATATTCTAGGGACATTACAAGTGGTATCAAGTGGAGTTCAAATATTGGTGACCTATGACCTTGTCTCTAACCACTACAAATTAATTTTTTTGTTCTAAGAAATTTTATTTGCTGCACATTTTATTATTTTTCATAAATTAAAGAACATCATAAATGCTAAAAGGACGATAGTCGACATGATAACATGAACTCAACACCTCGAGAAGATGAATTGATCGTAGAACTGAATGACATCCTTAGGGTTTCCACGCCTTATGAATTGCTGAAAACAATGCAAATTTTACAAGTGGAAATACAAATCTTTAAGGATGACAACATAAAATAAATATGGGAACAAAATGAATGAAATGAAACAATGCTACAAACAATAATAGAAATAAGAAACATGCAGCAAACAAAACAATGAGCAAGTGAAGTAGTGAATAAATGCCACCATAGAAAATAGATATCAACCTGGAACCTACAAATCAAATAATGCTCGAAAGAACATTCAGAGTCATCCTCTGAAGATGCCAAGGATTACTACAAAATTTCACATAGAAGTATGTTGTATTGTACATGTGCTTTTTCATATTGTTATTTATTATTTTAGGTTATCAAGAAAGATAGTGCAAGTTTTTTTAATACTTAATTCTCGAATATACTCTCATGATTCTTGTACAATCCTTACTATCTTGAATAGTTTTCAAAGTTAAAATTAAATAATATTGAGTTTAGTCTAATTTAGAAAATATGAAAGAAACCATTACACATAAATAATAATTCTATTACACACAATACACACTAGCGTACATAGATATATAGTTGGAGTCAGATCCAACTAATCTCAAATATAGATAGGGATGTTGAGAGAATATCTCAATAATCTCCTACAAAATATCAAACCAAGTCCAAACTTACCACACAACAATAATGTAAGGGTGAGTGCACAAATTTGAGGTACCTTTTAGATGCAATGGGAGAGTGAAGCCAATCATTCAATATCCATAAAATAGAAATCATCCCAAGCACTCCTAACCTTGCCAAGCCTAGTCCAAAGGCTACCAACATGATTTCAAATTAGGATAGTTAAAAAAAATGTGCAATAGTTGTAGTGAACAAAAAGGTGCTCGCGTTATAGGTTATATAAAACCTATTTATGGTTAAAACAAGCCAAGCCCATCATTTTCTCCACAACCACGCACCAGAGAGATTTTGGAAGGAGCAAAGAAAGCAAGCAAGAACGTGTTTTGGGTGAGAAAAGTCCAACAAAATACACCTTAGGGATAAATCTCTTCCTTCTGAGGTATTTTCTTCAAATCCTCTCATGTTGATTTCTCTATATTCAATAGTTTATATGCCCTAATATGAATTTAAGCCAAACATTTTTCAATTTATATGGCCATAAAGGAATTTACATGCCCAATGGAAACCAAAACCCCAATTTAATCGTTAAATCCAAATCATTTGACTATTTGCATATGCATATTCACAAGCATCCTTGTGAATCCTTACCAAAATTCACATGCCCAAATGGAAACCAAAACCCCAATTTACTCATAAAAAAACAAATCAATTTTACTATTTCCATAAGCATATTCACAACCATCCTTGTGAATCCATACCAAAATTCACAAATATGCAGAGTTTGTCAAGTATATTGCAAGTTTTCATAAGTAATTTACATGCACAGTGTAAAGAAAAACCCCAATTTACTCATAAAAAACAAATAAACTTCATTATTTGCATATGTATATTCACAAGCATCCTGGTGAATCCAAACAAAAATTAACAAATATGCAAAGTTTGTCAAGTATATTGCAAGGTTGCATACAACTAAAAAAAATCAATTAGAATTCATATCTTCCCTAAAATACATAAACAAACATGGTAAATCCCTAGCCTCTATCCGAAATATCGAAGTTGGTTGTCCAAGAACATTAATAAGCACCTTATAGTTTTGATGAAACTTCCTAATCCAAGTGTTAAAATAAGGTGTAGAAGCTTCCCATGATTAAAAAATACTTCGTCTTGACTGAAGGGTACTTTTTTGTTAAGTTCAACACAATGGAGTTCAACAATAGGCTCTACGGACATCAAGATACATAGGGACGTTGATATGTTTGATTTCATGCTAATCACATACCATCATACATGATAGAATCCAGTGGAAACCTTGCAACCATAAAAGGAACTATACACAATTATGCAAATTTTATCATGGGTATATAGAAAGAGTGTATTCAACTAAAATAACTTCAAGAGGATTCCAATATACGTAGCCCAAATTACATATAACAAAGATCTTCTAAATGGACTTGGAGTAAAAAAAAATGCTACAACAAATAATTACATATCTATCAAAATCATTTCCTATATTGGGATTTTATTGATCAATATCACCTTCTGCCACCTCTTTTAGGCTCTAGCCCTTTCCTCTACCCGCAATATGGAAGTTGGTCCTGCAAGGGAATTAGTCAACACCTCACAATTTCAATGAATATTCATAATCCAAGCCTTAAATTGAGCTAGAGGATCTTCCCAATCAACATATGCACATAGGACATTTTATGTACACATGCAAATGGAAATTATGTTCGGGTACACATGGTACTCCCAAAAGACCGAACACCTTGAGCAACCGCTTCACATAAATAGATCACAGATCAACACATCGATGTTTTTCATGTGGTTAAAACCCTCGAGAGGGAAACAGTCCATGGCCCCAGCCAAATAGCTACTTGGAGCAATTTATTATGCAAAATAAAGAAAGTTACATGAGCTTCTCATAATCGATCAACTAGCCAAGGACCCTCTATGCTCTTTAAATAGAGATCATAGACCAATCGGGTGTTAAGCCACAGATCAATGGCAGGTATGATCTAAGAGAAGTTGAACCGTTGCATCACTCTATGTCTAGAACATATCATGACCATCGGATTAGAATATTTACAAATGCATACTAATGCATACTAAAGAAACAAACTTTTACCTAATAGATATATTACACAAATTGATCTTAACTAACTCCTAAGTGTCTAAATATCCTAACATCCCCCCTTAAGAACAACTTGGGATAGGATTGAAGGATTTACAAAAGTGACACTATTAGGAGAAGGAAGGAGGCATTAGAGCCTATCCCCCCTTAAGGACACATTCCTGAACTCCTAACATAGACTAAAGTTTAGAAAACTTCGCTTCTGTAAGAGACTTGGTGAATATGTCTGCAACTTGATCATCTATTGGGAAATAGAGAACTTCAATAACACTATCATGAACAATATTTCTGATGAAGTGCATGTGTAGCTCAATGTGTTTGTTGCGATGATGTAGGACTAGATCTTTGGCAAGATTGATGGCATTTTGATTATCACACCAAAATGGAGTAGGTTGTTCTTGCTCGAATACAAACTATGAAAGGATCTGTCGAAGCCATAAAGCTTCCCAACTGGCATTAACTGCGGCTCAATATTTTGCTTCTGCTGAAGAAAGAGAAAGAGCTTGTTGTTTCTTACAAGCCCAAGTGACAGGTCCATATCCCAGACTGAAAACATAACCTGCAGTAGAATTTTGATCATCAGGATCGCTGGCCCAATCTCAATCAGTGAAAACAACCAACAAAGGTTTTCCCCCTATACTGCAATGAATGAATTTCATGAGGATTTTGCATATAATGGGAAACATGACCAAAAACAAAGGAAAGGTCAGGACGGGAATGAGTCAAGTATAAAACACTACCAACAAGCTGACGATACAAGGTGGCATCTACTTTAGGGGAAGTACAAGTGGCAGAAAGTTTGACTCCAGAGTGGAAGGGAGAAGGGCCTGGTTTACAATATTCCATGTGGAAGCGACGAAGAAGGTCACAAGCATACTTAGACTGGGAAGGAAAGATTCCTTCTTTGGTTTGCAAGACTTGGAGACCAAGAAAATAATGCAAATTTCCTAAGTCTGACATTTCAAAATTTTGTTTAAGACTGGATTTCACATGGGGTATAAGGTTAGGGTCACTACTAGCAAGGATAAGATCATCAACATAAAGAACAAGTATGATGAGATTGTTTCCTATTTTCTTAGTATAGACATTAGGGTCAGAATGGCATCTAGAAAAACCAGTGTCAAGGAGAAAGCTATCCATTTTGGCATACCAAGCTCTAGGAGCTTGCTTAAGGCCATATAAATATTTCTTAACGAGACAGACAGGGATAGAGTTATCCTGAACATATCCAGGAGGTTGTTCCATGTAAATTTCCTCCTATAAATCACCATGTAAAAAGGTAAACTTGACATCCATTTGATGGACTTCCTAGTTATGTAAGGCTGCAAGGGAAAGAACAAGGTGGATGGAGTTCATTTTTGCTATAGGGGCAAAGGTTTCATTGTAGTCAATCCCTTCAACTTGGGAAAAACCTTTAGCAACTAACCTTGCCTTAATTCTCTCAACACTTCCATCTGATGCATACTTAGTTCTGTAGACACATTTACATCTGACAAGTTTTCTTCCTTTTGGAAGAGGAACAAGATCCCAAGTATCGTTCGCCATTAAGGAACGATATCCTTCATCCATAGCTGCATCCCAATCTGGATTTCCTGAAGCTTCTGCAAAATTTTCTGGATCATGATTCTCAGAAACTTCAGCCAAAAGATAAGAGGCTCACTGAAACTGAGAACGTGTTCGATGTTGATCTCTAGGATCACCGACAAGATCACCAGCTACTTCACATGCTGAACGGACCCATCAAGGAAGTATTGGTGCTGGTGCAATTGGAGGAACATGAGCATGCGGAGGTGGATTTTCATCCTCACTGTCATCATCAGAAACTAGAGTTGGAAACCTATCAAGGAAGCTGGAAGAAAAAGAAGAAGAAGAATAAGGAAGAATCGTCGAATTAGGCTTGCAGGCCAAAGATGGCACACCCACCAAGTTAGGCTTGCAGGCCAAGAGATTTTCATCAAATTTAACATCTCTTCTAATAATTATATCATGAGAATGTGGTTGAACAAGTCTATAACCTTTTACATCTTCAGAATATCCAACAAATATGCACTTTTCACTTTTAGACTGCAATGCTTTCCATTTTTCATCTGGAATGTGAGCCCATGCTTCGCAACCAAACATACAAAAGTGACTTACATCTGGTTTAATTTTACTCCACGCTTCTTCCGGTGTTATACCTTGTAAAACTTTAGTGGGTGTACGATTAACTATGTAATTTGCACAATTTATGGCCTCATCCCAATACTGAAGACTTAGTCTCTTAGATTGGATCATACAATTAGCCATTTCTTTTAAAGTGTGGTTCTTCCATTCAGCTACACCATTTTGTTGTGGTGTATATGGAACAATGTGCTGTTGTTGGATTCCTTGTTTAGTGCAAAAAGTAGTGAAATTGTTGTTAACATATTCTCCTCCATTGTCAGATCTTAACTTAATAATTTGATGACCAGATTGTTTTTCAACAAGGGCCTTGTAGGCCAGGAACATGTTAAATACTTCGCTCTTAAGTTTTAGAAAATAAACCCAAGTGCATCTGGAGTAGTCATCAATGAAAGAGAAGAAATATTTGAAACCAGAAAAGGAAGCAGATCGAAGAGGGCCACACAAATCACTATGCACAAGCTCCAAGGGAATCGAGGCATGCCAAGAGGCACATTTGTCAAAACTGTCCCGATGATGTTTTTCGAGTACACAACCAGAACAAAAACCATCCTTGCAAGATACTAGCGGAAGACCAGTCACCATATTGTATTTACATAGTTGTTGCAATGAGCGATAATTTAAGTGCCAAATGGTTCATGCCAAAGTTTGCTCAAGTTATCACTATGAGCAACAAAAACTGAAGGAAAAGGTGATGACACAAAGTTGTTAAATTTGTACAACCTGGTAATATCATCAATAGTTCCAGTAGCAAGGATATTTTGAGGATTTTTAAAATCCTTGATTACAACTTGGTGAGGTGTAAACGTCATAGTTTTACCTTCACCTGAATGAGTAATTTGATAGACTGATAACAAATTGCAAGAAATTTTTGGAACACATAGTACATCACTGAAATAACCATTTTCAACTGGAACTATTGCAGATCCTACAACACTTAGAGATCTATCATCACCAACAAATATTTGTTTGGTGTTACATTCATGCATAGTAGAAAAGATGGCTTTATCCTTAGCAATATGATAAGATGGTCTAGAATCAATAAGCCATTCAATTGAAGTAGAAGAAGAAGATGTAGTATAAGAGTAACCAGAAGCACAAAGTGCATGTCCATGAGAGGTATATTCTAAAGACAAATCTAGGCTGATGTGGTGTTTCTTCATTGCTACTTCCAAGGCTGCTATCTTCTTAAAACACTTAGATTCATCATGATTATCTTTCCCACAAAAATTGCAATGACGCTTAGTCTTCTTTGTTTTTTGCTTGGATCCTTTATCATTTTTTAAAGAAGGAGTTGACTAAGAGGGTTTGGGACCCTTGTTGTTTTTCTTATTATTGCGAAAATTATATTTCTTAGGAGGCTTGGACTTTTCTTTCTGTTGGGACAATAAAGCTTTTCTAGATGTATCTGTATTGTTAATTATTCCAAGATGAATGAGCTTATATTGCTCTCTAATTAAGGAATCACAAAAGGATTCAAGACTAGGCTCTTGATAGCTAGCTGCAGTCAAGGATTATTTCATGGAGTAGAATGTAGATACAAAAACAGAATATGCACGTCCAAGTTTGGAAAGAATATGATAAATACATTGTTTGTCTTCTTTCTTAATCTTGCATTCTGCACATAATAGTCTAAGAGTTTTAAACTTGGATAAATAGTTTTGAATGCATGAAAAATCATTTGGATTCAAGAAAATCAATTCATTCTCAAGTTGATGACCTCGAATTTCATTGTGTTTACTAAACATAGATTCCAACTTTTCCCAAGCTTTATTAGGTTCATCAATTTCAGATATGTGGAAACACAAATAAATAGAGATTGACATCCCAATCAATACACAAGCTTCATCACATCTATTTGCCCATTTAATTTTCTTATCATCATCAGTGGGTTCTGTTTCTTTCCCCAAGGTTATCCTGAAAATTCCCCTACTTTGTAGAACATCTTCCATACGAGATTTTCATGAGAAATAGTTAGAACTTGTAAGTATAATATCACAAGGGGTGGCCATACTATAAAATAATGGATGCAAGAATAGAAACTAATTGTCTAGATGCAAAGATCTCGAAAAAATATGCTGTTTAAAAAAAAACAGCACTAAAAACTGATTCTGGATGATGAAGTTATGCTTGATCAAAGAAAATGTTGAAGATGTCCCCAATAGTGATGTGGCAGATATTAACTTTGACCAACTAAAGAAAATAAGCCCCCTCTTCCTAAGATCAACCTTTGACAATAAGAATCCCCCTCTTCCCAAGATCAACCTTTGACAATCACTTTAACTATAAAATTGCTTTGAAGTGAATCACTTTTGTAGAATAAGTGATGTTCACTTTCATTTTATTTTATTTATGTGAGATGCACTTTTACAATAAAGTAACTTGAAAATAGAAATTGCATGCACTAAAAAGTAGCTTGATAAGACTTGAACTCAAGACTTATCAAGGTGTAAAGCAACATTTGACCAAGTGAGCTAAGTTTAAAAGGTACGTAAAAGTATGGAAAGAGGAAGGGGGCTTTTTTTTACCCTTCTCTCTCGTTTTCTGTGCTTGCTTTCTTTTCCTGCAAATCACAAAAAAAAAACAAAAAACAAAAACATTTTTTTTTTCCACACAATGGGCTTAGATCTTGGTTAGCCTACCTGGAAAGTCTACGTTTTCAAGTTTTCTCGCTATTTCTGATTTGTCGTGATCACACAAGGTGCACGTCAAAGAGCATACGTAGCCGAGAACACAAGAAAAATAACTTTCCCTTACTGTTTCCAATTTGCCACGATCGCACAAGGTGCATGGAAAAGAGCATACGCAATTAGGGAAAACAACAGTCTAAGATTAAAACATAAAATATCTAATAATAAACTAATAAAATATGAGAGATTAAAAAAAACAAATCCGTCACTGTAACATTATACCTTCAGATTTGCCGAAATGGGTGTTTCTGGAGCAAACGGAAATGGTTTTCGGTGAAACAAAAATTATTTTCCAATGGAAATGGTGCTTCGGATGCAATGGAACAGCTCCCATAGGCCACAAATGCACAAAAAATCTAGAACCAGAAACCCTTTCAAAGTTTCGATAACACCAGTTCCAGATCCTGATCAAAACCGAAAGCGGCTCTTCATAAAAGCTCTGATACCATGTTCGGGTACACAGGGTACTCCCAAAAGACTGAACACCTTGAGCAACTGTTTCACACAAATAGATCATAGATCAACACACCGATGTTTGTCACGTGGTTAAAACCCTCAAGAGGGAAATAGTCCACGGCCCGAACCAAATAGCTACTTGGAGCAATTTATTATGGAAAATAAAGAAAGTTACATGAGCTTCTCATAATCGATCAACTAGCCAAGGACCCTCTATGCTCTTTAAATAGAGATCATAGACCAATCGGGTGTTAAGCCATGGGTCAATGGTAGGTATGATCTAAGAGAAGTTGAACTGTCAGATCACTCTATGTCTAGAACATATCGTGACTGTCGGATTAGAATATTTACAAATGCATACTAATGCATACTAAAGAAACACACTTTTACCTAATGGATATATTACACAAGTTGATCTTAACTAACTCCTAAGTGTCTAAATATCCTAACAAATTGGAATTAATACTTGAATTTTTGACATAAATTTAAGATGAAAAAATGTTAATGTTTTATTCTTTATTGTAAAATTCAAGATCAATTTTAAAATTTAAATTATAAATTTAGTTTATGTTGTTATTTGTCGTACATTAGTTTTACACGTTTCATTTCTTAGAGATGTCATTATACCATGTGTTTATTTTTCTAATGATATTTTATTTGTATTTATGATTGCAGTGGATACTATGGACCACAATGCAGAGATATTAAGAGTTATTGGTCATCTAAAAGAGATTGGTTCTTCTTGGAGGGATGGAGATGAACTTCGTCGCTCCTTGACAGCATCATTGCTGACCATAGTGGATACGATCAGAAGATCGAATGATTCTTTTCATATCATAGCATCATACAGGGAAACCAAACAACGAGAATATGTCGATGGTTTGAGCTACAATGAGATCAAGCAGATCAAAATAACAAAAGAGCACATATATAAATTATTTAGATTGCTTGGGATGGATGACATTCTAAAGAGCAGCATGCCACATATTTCGACTGAGTGGAACATTTGTCAACCCATTAGAGACCATTGGATGTACATATGGTACATGGTTTTCAATATTTCCCAGCAGAACAATAGGGAAGTACCATTGTACTTTGACCAAAAACTTTATGCAGAGTTTGGGATGGGAAAACATGTCAACTAGTTTTACATGTTGGGGTTCCATGGAGCTGGTAAGGGGATCCCCAAAAACCAACCCAATTTTTATCCATAGAGATGACAATCGACATATACCTCCACCCTGTGCCTAGCTACCTAGGCCAGAAATCGCTCCTGCACATGATATGGTTACCCACACATAGGAGGAATTTCTTACGCTAGCTAAGATGATTTCCAAACACACCACAACTATTGATCAGGAAGGGACCTCTTCCTCTGGTGGGGTACAACCACCATATTTAGGTGGTATAGGACCATCTATAGGTTGGGATAGAATGACATCCCATGTTCCCTAGAGCGAGCCACATGTGTGCACAATGTGTGGTCAATACTTTTATGGTCGTGGACCAACACATGATACCTCTACGATGACTGGTGGGAACGTAAGGACATTGTTAAAACTCTATTGTTTTTTAATTTTTATCTTTTCCATATTGTACACATATTAAAATATTATTAATATATGTAATTTTTACTCTTGCAGGAGCTTGATGGTTCTAAGGGGGGTGGTAGTGCATCTAGCGTGGTTGTATCTGAGTATCAAACAACCAACACCGAGGTAATATTCCAACATGTGTCATTTTTTAATACATATACTTTTCTTAATACATGTGTTAGTCTTGATTAATTTGTTAAATGGTCTAATATTTACAATTTTTGAAGTTGCAGGAATCCCTCTTTGAATAGGATGTTGGAAACATTGATCTCATTGAATTACCCTCGGGTGGATTTTATGATTACCTTAGGAATGTAAGTACATGGTTAATGATTTAATCTTGTTAAAATTATTTAATTTTATTACTATACACTCATTTATAGACTGCTAATATTTAAAATTATTAAAATTGTAGATGCTATCTAGACCTGCAGAGGGGCAAGAAATTGCTAGAAGCAGTCCCTCCCATGGGTAATATATGTCCCAGGAAGAGGTAAGTATATTACAACATGTTAGGTTTTTAGTACATATTATTCCATCCATTCAAGTCCATGTATAACTATGGTAACACTTTATGACTGTAGACATCGTCATAAATCCCTGCACCACTTCTTTGGTTTGGATCTCCCCGTAGTCCAATCATATATAAGCATGTTTTCTACAGAAGGAGACACTTTTTCTTAAAAAGAGCGGGTGTCCATGACGATGATACTACTAATTCCGTGGTAATGTACACACTTCCAATGGCAGTTGCTGGTTAGATTTGAATTCACTTTACAACTAGTTTTTCTTAATGTTATTTTTGCATGTTTACAACATCAGGATGTAGAGACATTCATGCCATACCTTAGCAAGGTTGTTGATGTTGCAGTCAGTGTTGCATCTATAATAGGGATAAGTCATAGAAAGATACATCTACTTGAATATTTGTAATTGTATAGTTCATTTGTATTGCTTATGGACATGCACAATGTCTAACTATTTTATCATTTGGTGAATGTCGCCACACCTTGGTCCATTAGTGCACACAACCAAGGTTGATGTTCAACTTACAGATCCTCTTGCTACTGAAGAAACTAAGTCTCATTCCCTAGGAAAAAAAATCATTGAGATGTTCATTATTTACATAATTGCTTAGTACTTTCTCATTCATGTACATGTTGATAATTGTTGAGATAATTGACATATTTTTTTTAGTCCCAGAGAAGCATTGTAGAGAGACTCTATTCAAGGAGTAGTATACCAGAGGAATCTATACCCCGAATCGATGCAGTGAGTGCTTTTTATCTACAATTGAGTCATATTTTAAATTTTCAAACTTTCTTATTGTTGGACAGTATTAGTTCAGGTACATAATCAAGAAATATTATCATTGATTTGTAGTCGCCAGAGATGCACAGTGGTCATGGACAAAGGAAACAATCACCAGAGTTGGGAAAAGGAAAGAGAAAGTTAGAGTTTTGATGTGTTTTTCCATGAAAAATATGTATTTTTCTGCACAAGAGGAAGTTAGAGTTTAGGGGCATGGTATATGATAGATGTACTTTGTTTGCATGTACATCAATGAGGTTTTTAATACATGTACATTGACAGGTCATATAAGAGCCTTCTATTTTTGTATTATAACTTTCATGATATAGAAAATATTTCATGTCGAGTCTATTGATATTTTCATGGTTCAGTCTTTTAAGTGTGATCATACATGTGTGTCGAAGAAAGTTTTTATGTGTAATGTTCCCAATTTTTTATAGATTATACGATTGCATGGAGATATCAATTATAAATTTGAGACAATGCACAATTAAAATATTACGTAACGACAACAATGTACATTTAAATTGTTTCTTAGCATGGTCCAATTATATATACAATGTTAAATTTTATTCACAAAGATGTAACATACCTAACACACATAAGCACACAAGACACCTAAGCAATTGGCCCAACTAAGTGGAATACAAAAGCATTTTACCCACATAACAACCTAACAAAAATTTAAAGGATGCACGAATTTTACACACCTAAGTGGTGCAACTGTGTGGTATACATAAATGAAATTGATGTTTGGCATGATTTAGTTCATCTAACAAATATATGGGATACACATAAAACCTAAAAGTATTAGGCTATAAGGTTGATTCAAAATAATGGTTATGATTCTTTATTGTTGTATATCCCACACATTATTTTATCATTTTGTTAATGTATATGGAAGAGATGAAAATTATGTGTGATTTTATTACAGTTTAAATTGATTGAAGAAGTACTATTCTGAATCTTGTTTTATAAATTTATGTTTATGGCATAATATTCGAAACATTCATAGTGTGAAGATATATATTTTGTAATAATGGCGTAATAGGTTAGCCACTTGTTTCTAAACATAAACATGTTCCATTGTATCCTAAAAGGTTTACTATGTTGATAGGGAGAGTTTAGATAGGGAATTATCCAAGGAAGAATTTTTTACTACATTGTCTTATATGAAGAATTCTAAATATTTAGGTATATCTGAAAGTATTATATCCTTTTGAGTTTTACAGACCATAAATGTGGGATACTATTCATGATATGATGGTTTACAATGGATTTCAACCTGACACTCTTCCTTTGGTTAAAGTGGAAAATGCTAGGTTTATGTGAAACTTGAGCTTTTAGACACATTTTGCTCTTCCTTAGGGTCCATGTTCAATTCTCACAAAACCAACTTTTGATTAGTATATTTGGATGTCTCCCTAGACTGCATCCCTATTTCTTGGCCTTATATGAAGCATGTTGTTGTTGCATGATGTTTAGGGATTCTCTTTGGAGGTGGGTTGTTTTCAATAACAATGTGGGATTTGTATTTCGAAAGGCCACCACCTATGTTTCATATATAGTACCATAAGGACCTTCCATTTAGAGGGGATTTCATCTTCTTCTAGCATATCATATTTCTTATCCATCCTATTGGTTTTATTTTGAGTTTACTATTAAGTCTGTTCACATGGGATTTTGTTACCTTTTACTTCCTTCTTGTCATAGTTAAACCATGTGCATAACTACTTCCTGGTTCTTATGCTAGGTCTCCATGATGTGCATTAATTCTTTAGCCATTTCCTTCTGTATTTCATCGTGCAAATTCTCACATCTCCTGGAGGACCAGGATAAATTAATATGGAAACAACCTTCTTTCCAATTTCCAGATTCACGAATGATATGATATCCTATGATCAATTCCCGTCCACAAAGAGATTGACAACTCCTTTCAACTTGATGAAAACAAAATCAAATAATATTTCTTTCGTGACAATGATTGGAAATAAGTCAATATCAAAACCTCACAACAAGTAACATAATTCTCCACATCTACACATGGAATAATAGTTTGTGAAAAGTAATTTTTCAAGAGGGGAAGATATACACTCACCTTCAAATAGATATTAATTAATACTTCTTTCAAATTATGTGTCACACCCTATTGTGGGTATCATTTCTTCTCGGTGATTTCGATTAAACACAAACCATCATAGTATATGTTTAATCCCACCTCCTACAGGCTTTGAGGGACACCTGTTCAATCCTTACCCAAGGCATAGAATTTTAACCTACATCAAAATGGGGTTCTGGTGGGTCATGCAAGTGTGTTTAGGTAGGTTCCATGTGGGAACTATAGCCGCAAATTCATATTCGAGGAATTTGCACATTTGACCCCTATGTGCAAACATTTCACATTCCCTTACTAAGGAAAACCCTAGTTTCCAAAATTCACCTAAAAAATATTTTTTGTCCATGGATCTAGAGTATAGGGCCACTCCTAGCACTATTCATATGTCCTGAATCCAAGAGAGTTGGAAATTCATAGATCCAATCCATGGTGATCATTCTATGGCACATTGAATGCCACCTCTTATAGGCTTTCACAGACACCTATTGAATCCCTCCCTGGGGAATAGTATTCCAACCGTGCATCAGAATGGGATTCTGATGGGTAATGCAAGTGTGTTTATCTAGGTTCCATGTGGGAACACTAGCCACATGTTCACGGTCGAGGAATTTGCAAATTTGACCCCTATGTGCAAAAAATTCACATTCCCTTACTAAGAAAAAACCTAGTTACCAAACTTGACCTAAAAAGGATCCTTTTTCCATGTACCTAGATTAGTGGGCCACCCCTAGAACTATCCTGATGTCTCAAATACAAAGGAGTTTAGAGTTCATCTATTCCGGAAACTATCATCATTCTATTGCACATTGAATCCCACCTCCTATAGTCTTTCAAGGACAACTGTTAAATCCCTACGAATTGCAACCATGCATCAAAAGAGGGTTTCTGTGGGTGATGTAATCTTGTTTAGGGAGGTTCCATGTGGTAATTCTAGCCACATGTTAATGGTCAAGGAATTTGCAAAGTTGACCCCTATGTGCAAAAATTTCCCATTCCCTTACTTAGCAAAACCCTAGTTTCCAAAATTGACCTAAAATAGGATCTCTTCACCTTGTACATAGAGTAGAGGGCCACTCCTAGAACTATCTTGATGTCTTGAATCCAGTGGATTTTATGGTTCATCGATCCGAGCTAGGTTCATCATTCTATGGCACATTGAATCCCACCTCCTACATGCTTTCAGGGACACATGTTGAATCTATACCCGGGTCATAGAACTCCTACCTCTAGGCTACAAACTAGGGTTTCTATGGTTTAGAATTCAAAATAGGGTTTATGGTACAAACTAGGGTTACTAGGATTGGCTATAGGGTTTGTAAGGTAGGATTGGCCAAGTTTAATAGGCTAGCATTTCCTTTCATCTCAATTAATGATATGAGATATTCGTCAATGGTGACATCGAATAAATGGTACGAGTGATCTATAGATGTTAGTTAGTGGCTAAAAACTATGTTTTCTAGGATTATGAACACAAACTAGTATTTCTAGGGTTTATAATTCAAACTAGGGTTTATTGTACAAATTAGGGTTACTAGGATTGGCCCTTGATGTAATATGTCATGCAATGGATGTTATCGATGTAGTACATAGTATGTAGTATATATTAAGTAGTATTATCTTGATGTAGTATGTAGCATGCCAGTAACGGATTCTATTTATGTGGTATGTCATGTGGATACTTCTCTTTTTCTTCATTTTACAATGTTAAAAATTAATCTACATCATAGGCTACAATTAGTATGATTCACTAACATAAGGGGCTACAATATCTCATCTTCAATGAATCACGAAGTTGACATAAACTAGTCTCTAGGCTACAAACTATATTTTCTATGGTTTATATATGAAACTAGGGTTTACAGTGCAAACTAGGGTTACTATGATTGGATATAGGGTTTGTAAGCTAGGATTGACCAGGATTTTTAAGCATGGGAAGCTTTTAATACCTTGTTTTAACACTTGCATTAGGAAGTTCCATGAAACATTGGGGTGTTGACTAACTTCCTTATAGGACCAACTTCAAGATTCAAGGAAGATGTAATAGACTTATCCTAGATAGAGTGATAGAGAATGGTCTATGCCTATATGGAATTATTAATGTAAGTATGAATATAATACAACAAATCCATGATGAAGCTTGTGCAATTTATCAAGTTGTAGAAGTATATGCAATTTCTCAATCTATCAAGTGTTCCATCTATCAAGCTGTAAATATTTAATGAGACCATGAAACCAAAATACCTTTCTACCACATACCTGAATACCTACCTATGGTCATTCGACTAGACCATAGGGATCACCTCTAATAGAAATGACATCCTTTAGCCTCTCGTCCTCAGAGTAAGTCAACAAGTATCATGACTTTGATGAGATCTTTCTTAGCATTGTTCACAGTTGTAGGTTTCTGCCAATAACTAAGTTTGTATAATGATATCTGTTAAGTCAGAATTTTGTTTCTTCATTTTTGGTAATTTTGTTTTGAGTTATATTTTCTTTTAAGGCTTTCATTTACTTTATTTTGATTTTTCCCTCCTTTTGGAAAATTTTGTTTAGTGTTTATTTGAAATTTTGAGCTTGCTTTAGAAATTTTGAACTTTAGGCTATAGGTTTGTTTTTGATTATGGGTTTTTAAAAGTTATTTTATCAAATGGTGGATTCATAAGGCATATTTTCAGCATACCTACACTCAAGCAACTTTTAAAACCTTATACAAAATATCAAAAAGCTGAAAAGGAGCGAAAAAATAGCACCAAGGATATTCTTGTAGCGCTGGAGCAGAAAATTACAAAGGGCGCGCTACAAGAATATCGCGGCCCTCTTATTTTCCGATTTTCAAGCAATTTTTTGTTATGATTGCAAATGCTGAATGACTAATCACATATGGTGAGCTGTTTGATACGTGTAAGCAGCAGTTTTAACACGATTCCAGGTGGTTTTAAGTCGTGAATCAAAGCATAGTCATCATTTCTCCTAATGCAGTGTGGTTCGACAATTAGCAGCAAATATCGGTCTTATCTATCATGATTTGCCTTTCTACATGCACTAACAGAGAAAAAAAAAAGGTTCATGGGTTAAATTTAACAGCTAGAAAGATGGATTGTGTCGCTGCATAGCAAAAGCAGGGTTATCAAGGCTGGCGTAAATTAGGGCTTTCCAATTCCGTTATTTGCAATCAAAGTGATCGTAGAAGGACATCTGTACACTCAAGGTGAAGCATTTGACACCTCATGAGGTGAGTTTAAACCTTTGCATTCGATCAGTTGGTAGGTATTTTACAATAAACTCCTATAATTGAAAATTTGGGGATTTTCTCGGTGGGGTCGTTCTGGAGAAATTGATTGATGGAAAAGTTAAAATATGCTTCTAAATGAAGTCTTAACCCAAGAAATAGCTACTTGAGCTATTCTGAAGAGTTTTCTTAAACAGAGCACTAAAATATCCCTAGGTTTAAACCATTTAGTTTTTGGAACTTCGAGACAGTCTGGGTGAAAGTTGTTCATGTTTTGACCCTCAAATACACACCGAAAGCTCTGATATTGATACACTTTGGGTTTAATGAGTTGACTGATTAAGATTGCTGGCAGACCTAATGTCAATTTTGACACATAGGCTACAGGTAGCAGCATTGGAATGTATTGCAAACTATTTTGCTTTGTTTTTTCCTCACACAGGTGGTCTTTAAATAAGCATGAGAAGCCGGTGATTGTTGTCATATTTGCAAAGTAAATAGGTTTGAAGAATGAGGTTGGCATTGATACACAGAGTTCGATGAGAGTCTCTTGTCTAAATGAATGATATATATGATACCTAAGAGTTGCTGGAAACCTGGGTTGCTTGGTGCAGAGTTTAATTGTGTAGAAACAGATAAAGGCAACAAGGATTTGAATAGTACAAGAAAGCCTAGTATCAGTTTGATGAGATGAGAGAGATAAATTGAGATGAACAGTCTGCAATAAATCTTAAAGTGACAATAGAGTTCATTCATGAAATACTTCTATTGTGCAGAGATGTTCATGAATCATGCTGACAAGATGTAGATACTGATATATAGTCTGCTTTACATGTTGAAGATGGTCTTCTGTTAAAAAACAATCTGATTGGTAGTGAGGTTTCAAATCTTTTGCAGTTAATCTATACACATACCTAGTTTGTATTGTTAAGACAAAGCAACATAGAAGCCCTCGGTTATGTGTATTTGTCCTCCTATTGAGAAGTTTTACTTTACCTTTTAAAAATAAGTAGGTCTGTCCAGAAATGTACAGGAAATTGTGGAGAAGTTTGAAGAAGCAGGAAACCAGTTTATAAAGCATCTTTTGAACCCTAAAGGCAGACAACTTCTAGTTTTTGAAGGAAAAAAGATGGGCAAGAGTGGAAAAAGTGGTAAAGTCAATAGGGCTGAGCCCACTAACTTAACCTAGATTGAGAAGCTCCCTGACTGTGCTGAGTTGTTCCAGCAGGCAGGTTGGCTAAATTTTTTCAGGAAGATAGATGGCTACAATGCACAAGTGTCCTATAAATTTGCTCAAAGTCTTAAAGATGATATGGTCATCTTTGATGCTCTCAAATTCAAGTTGACTGTAGAACTAATTGCAGAGGCCACTGAGATTAGTAATGAGGGTGAGCCTTGGTTCAAGAAATTACCTTTTGACTTTGAACCATAGAGATACATGTTACCTGATGTGACTCCTGATTGGAATAAAGGTATCCCTATTCAGAATTTCAGAAAGGAGTGGGTTGAGACAATTAGGATACTGCAGAGTTATGTGATCTGTGAGGGTAGGTATGCATATGTATTTAAATATCACTTTAGATTCCTTTAGCACATGGTGGGAGTCTCAAAGATGAACCTACCATTCTTCTTTTTGAAGAGCCTGCAGAAAATGTCCAGCAGGATAAAACAGCATGAAGATCACACATCCCAGTCGATTTTTCATCATGGATTGATCAAGCTAATCATCGGTACTGTGTTGCAGCATGAGGGTAAGACTTGGGACTTTTTTCTATTTTGGTCAGGTTTCCATGTCAAACAGGAAGAGCAGCAGTCTAAGAGGCAAACAGACAAAGGGAAGGTGATGATGAATAAATTAGGTCAGAAATCTAAGCCTGCAGACAAAGAGGAGTTCAAAGTTGAATAGGTAGCAGGTCAGGTGAAGCTAGACAACAAATTTAAAAGGTCTTCAATTGGCACCACAAACAGGTTTTCATTGTTTGCAAAAGAGGAATTGCATCCTAGTCTGCAATTGACACCAGCAGCAGATTCTAAAGAAACTAAAACTGTTGTTGAAGAAAAAGCTGCTTTACCTGAAGATGAAGTTCAAACCAAACCAAGAAGTCCACTCACCATCCTCTTAGATGATGAGGGATATCTACTAGAAGAAGAGCAGTCACAGCCCATTGATGAATCAGAAGGCAGGCATGGAACTTGTGGAGAATTCCTCACCTCAGACATCAAAACAGCTAAACCTCATAAGAAGAAAAAGAAGGATGTAACTTCATATTGGAGGCCTAAAACTAGGCCAACCAATAAATTAAGATGGAATATGAAGAGGATACTCAATCCTAAATTGGATTCCAAACAAGAGACTATTTTAATTGATACTACTTCAAATGAAGAGACAAAAGTTGGTAAAATGGACAGCAAAAACAAAGGAAAATCAGTTGTTAAACCTTCTTCACCTCAACTTGCAGAGTTAAAAATATTGTCACAGTCTGCAAGAGAGACAAGTCATCCTGCATCTAAATTATCTGCAATAATTTTTGAGATAAAAGATAAACTCTTAAAACAGCAGCAAGAAGAAAAGGCAAAAAGATGTCCTATTGAAAATCAGGAGTGGGAGGAAGAAGATGAAGCTATACTCAGACAAGCAGGAATTTTAAAAGAGCCTAATATTCCTACTGACTTCTTAGACTTTCTAATGCAGGATGCAAATATACTTGAGATCTCTAGTTTTGATGGAGAAAATTTGCAGGAAAGTGTTCAAAAATACAAGCAACAGATGAAACATTTACAAGAGACTAATGATGGGTTATTTAAAGTCAACAGAGGGCTTATAGAGGAGATGCAGGATGTCCACCATCATTTCCTGGAGCTATCAGAAGTGTCTAAAGAGGTGCTAAAGAGGAAAAGAACTTCTGACAGACACTGGAAAAAGATAGAGAAGATAGTTGAAAGTTTACAGCAGGAGAATGAAGACCTTCAGAGAAAGATAGCTGATATGGAAAAGAAACATAAAAGAGCAAAGAGAAAATCTCAAAGCCTAGATGGTATAGCACTACTTGCTGAAGCAGCGAAGGAGCTTTGAATCAGTTATGCTTTAGTTAGTGTATCTGTTTGATAAACATTTCTTGTTAATGATTTGCTATTTTTAGCAATTTTGTAATTTTGTAAAAATGTACTTTTTACTTTACCTTAGTAAGTCGATGGAGACAGTTAGGATTAGTGACCTAACTGATTTTGTAGAAGATTACTATTTAGACGAGTTAGAAAGACATTTTAGAGGTTCAATTTTTGGGAGCTTTCAGGAGGTCTTCAAGCTCAGTTGGTTTTCAGACTTGTTTATGAGTAAGGTACATAGCTCTTGTATGTAGTGGTTGATGAAACTATGAGATATATATAAATTTTACTCTTCATATTTATGTATTGGCTTCATTTTCATCTTGTCTAGTTGCTTAAATTGATAGATTCATTGACTGGTCTATGTTTATATTCTGGTAATGCCTATCATTTATGTTTGAACCTCAATAATTTTTCTGTTGGATCTTTTTTGATATATCATGCATCTTCATTGTCTATTGCTTATGATTCAATAGTTTCCTTACTTATGAATGTATTCCCTGACTGTTTTCAAAGTTCACAACCAAAAACACATTGCAGAAACCCTAAACCTTGATTTCATTGAGTTTTATATTTGAGTGTGTGTTAGCTTGTTTCTCTGGCCTTAGAAACAATTTCTGGCACAAACAATATCCAATTTGACTTGGCCTATAATCTTCAAATACAAAACCCTTTTTATTTTTTGCGTGGGAAACCTGTGTCAAATATTATCCTTTGATAGACATCGACCCAATTGGAAAATCATTTCCCTCAGAGTCGCTTAATGGGAAAATGAGGGTATGTTTCTCATACAAGGAATGTTCCAACCAGTAATTAGTGTGCCATTCATTTCCTCTCAGGGAAACCACTGTGTATATGTGCATTGCATAAAATCAAGTTCATACCTAGGAGTTATCTAACTAAAAACAACTAGTTGTCAAACATTTCAAAGTTAGCAACATAATAGTCAAACTTGGTTGTACGAAATCTGATATGTGGTCACAGTCAGGTGAAATACTCGACTAGACCTCCTTTATTTGGGATAATTCTATATTTATTTGTTTTCCAATGGGGAGTGATACATGATCCTAGTTTTCAACCCAATCTTTGGATTCACAGTTTTCCCATTCACCGCTATTACATGGATGACATAAACAAGAGAGTTTCCTTGTCCACATTTCAACTATATCATTGTATGGCATTCTAACTTAATGGAATGCTTGAGTTCCTTGGACGGTCTTACCCTCATATAGGTGTGATCGATATACACCTCCCAAAAATATCTATGTAAATTTTCTTTTTGATATGGTTTGTTTTCTTTCCTTCTAGCTCCCTTTCCCATCACTAAAGAACACCATGAAACAATGGCCTTTACATCTCGTATGAGTGAAATAGTTGTGAATTTCATTTCTTTACTACGTAATTCAGTATTGATGCATGCACCTGCTCCACCATGTTCCCCTCTTCCATGCCCAGTATCAAAATAGTTCCAAATATGTGGCACCTTGTGCCTCTTGTGGAGAATACAAAACCATTGGAGGACACGGGAATTTTTTAAAATCCCCGCACAACCATCAAACCAAATCCAATGTTGTTCCAGATGTATATCATTATCCTTGATGTGATTGTAGAACAATTGAAAGCTATGTAGTGCAAAATCCAAAGCATGACACATGTCATCACTTATGTAAAAGTGATACTCCTTCAATATAACCCTTTTCTCTTCAGTACTATCTGCCCCATGTCTATAGGTGATATGGACCATTATGTTGACTGGTCTAAGTGATAATATTGAATATCAATCCCGTTCTGTGGTTGAAGAGTGTATTTTTCTACAAAATCGATCACTGATAATATAGTTCCAATAGGAAATATATCCCTGCATGTTCTAAACTGCTCATCTTTCCAACGAGTCACGTGTACATTCTTTACATACTGTTGTATCTTTTCAAATAATTCCTGAATGAAATTGAAAACCAGTACCTACTAGATCAACAATAAATATGTAAAGATCAATATGTTGTTACTTATATGAAGTAGAAATACATGAAGAAAAAAATACTATTCAGGAACTCATTACTAACCTGAGAGGTGACCAATTACATTTTTTTTCTTCCATTCCCTCCACCGATATCATACGTGACATATTTGAATAACTGCAGGTTCACTTCATATCTCCCAAGTTCATGCTAATCGGTCACATGTATGCATTTGTCCAAAAATTCCATTCCACCACAACTTGGGTATGTCCCATCTAAGCAAGGTCTTTGATAAAGTGTGCAACTTTCTATCCTTCTACACAAAATTCTATGAATAAAGTCTCTAGATGATGTTAGTGGCAATGTAGTTGAGCATACATGGACAAGCATTTTATGGAATACATACAATATATTTATATATGTGTCATAATAATAACCGTACTGAATGTGATATCGACAAAAACATGTGTTACGGGTTTTGTTTATTTTAACATACCATGGTTTGCATATCTTGAAGGATCATTGCCCCAAGTTAAGTTCATTATGGTCATGCCTAAATATCTCATATAATTTTGTTTGTGTCATGCCAAGAAAATATTTAATGTGGGGATCATGATCCCTTTAACCCCTTCTCATTTTTAGTACATCTTTTTGGTTGGATGAAGGTCTTCTATTCTTACACCAAAAATCCTGCACTAGTACCTTTACCACATCAATGAGATTCATATTGGAGTGTGGAAACCTTCCAATGAAATCTCGGACATATGTTTCACCAGATTCAAGTTACTCTCTTCTAGAATGATTCCTACATAGTGTTTTGATTCCAAGCCTACATGTTTTGATGTAGCCTTAAGAATTTGAAGGGCCCTGGTGCTTTTGTTCAGAATTGATTGTGACAACACACGACGAGTTGCATTGTGATCCTTTGAACGAGATTTGTTTCCAATAGTACTAAACGCATCTACTAAAATTCTGACAACATGAGAACTTGATTCAAAAATATTTATCATCTTTATCTTTAATTTTGTCCTAACAACAGTCATAGAACTATATTTTAAAAATGATATAAATAATCTACCTTTATCTCTATCACATTTATAATCAAAATAGTTTACAAGTATATGTCAATATTGATAGGCAATATTGTGTTTAGACATCACACCTTCAAGTGAACCAATGAGACTTTCATCGATTTGTAAACCTTTCCTTCATACGTTCCAAGTTTGTAAAAAATGTTAGGTTAAGAACTTACTACTCTTTATAAAGTATAACCTTTTGATCAAATGATTATTAAGTAAGAGATAACAGGTTATGCAGTGCTAGGTCGTAGTGTTAACTATGCCCACGATGAACAAAGGGTTATAACTCGATTGCATTGCATAAACGATGATATACTATAATGAATTTTAATGAGTTGTTAAAATCTTTACGACAATGGTAAGCTCTAACACATAGTTTATATGCTAACGAATTTCTTTGATATTATGCTCCAAATGATAGGTTGACTTCAGCTGGGACCATAGTAGAACCTTTGAAGACAACCAAATAATTGATAATGTCATTCCTCGTGATTGCTCATCGATAACTATGGGAAAATACCGACCGTTTGCAAATAATTTGCATGGAGACGTGGCTTAGTTTTGGCCAAGCGTCGTAAGGTTAAAAAGGACCATCTCTAACCCTAGCTCGTTAATCTTCCCTTGCCTTCGGGCTCTTGTCATTCTTCTGCGAAGTATTCGGCTGCTCTGTCACCTGAGTAGTGCTGCTGTTGTCTTTGGCTTATTCCTTCCCCATTAGCTTGTCCAAATGCATAGTAAGGAAGGGCCGTGCCAAAGTGTTGTTGTTTGTCATATTTTAATGGTTCTCCTTTCAGGTTTTCGTTGCCTTACTAGCTTAAACCCAAACCCTTGACTGTAATAGCCCCCCCCCTTCTTCTTCAATTTAATAATACGAGGGTGGTTCTTGATTTCAAAGTGTTGTGGCTTAAGTTTGACAGTATACTGTGTGTTGTTTTGAATTGGGTAGCAACACGGCTGTAGGGTTTTACCTTGTCGGCCGAATGACTGGGACTCTTTGATGTTAGTAGTCGATGGAGTGTTGTAACGTCATTTCCTTTGCAACTGATGAAGGACCTCCTCCTACTCGTGCTGGTCGCTGCGTTGCGGGTTATTGGTGGTTACATTTCCATCCAGTATTGAGGTAAAAAAAAATAACATTCGTTCCATTATTATTATTGCACATTTCCTTGTTTATTAAACTGTTCACATTTAATATATCATATTAATAGTAGGATGTGTGATGAACTTGCAGGTATAACCTGTCTCTTCCTTTCTGCGTAGCTGGTACGCGGTTGCGGTGACTTGATGGTTATGGTAAGCCCTGGAATTTCCATGGCTATTCTACCTTGTACAAACCCTTATGGGATTGTTGTGCTCCTACCCAACAGCCTTTAAAAACAAATTTCATCAAAAAATTTTTTATTTTGTTTTGATGAGATGTTTGAATTTCTTATTTCAAATCTAAGGAATTGGAAGCTACTAAAACAATCACATTCTGTGCGCTACTGAAACGATGAAATTCCATGTTTTTTTTACAACCTTTGTGAACTATGGTTAGTTGACATAAATCACTACATTGAAATCATTATTTTGAATTGGCTTACCTTTCAGATTAGGGTGTGAGCATTTTGATTTCCATACCTTTTACTATAACCTGACCATAAGCCTTATTAGAACACTTATAACTTGATATTTTTATTTTCATTTTATGTGTGGTTTTAATAAGGTTGTGAAATTGGAAGGTCGATTATGGTATTGTTTGGTACCTTATAAAAAGTTCATGCAAATTTTACCTCCAAGGCTTGTTGTTTAATATTCGAATTATGTACAATCCAACCTTATTATTTGATCTCGATCTTTATAATATGCTCCATATCGTAATTTATATTCTTGCATGTGAATTTTGGGGTTGGTTTGATGGTTTATGTCATTTCGTATGCTCGCCACCTTCGAAGATTGAAATTATCATAGGGTAAGATTGACATAGGTTCAGTGTTTATGGTTGGTTTAATTCATGTCATCACCTACAAATCCGATCCACTTACTTGAAAATTGATATGGTATCATTACACTCGTACGTAGCTGTGTAAATGATATTCAATTGCAAGTACATGCTCAGCATCATGGCTACCTGCTGGTTGAACACCTGTGATTCATTTAAGGTGTGGTTGTATGTCGATTGCGTCAGATAAATTATGGCAAAACGAGTCTAGTCTGGAGTCTTCGGCGTCACTTTCTATTCTCTTGATTACTGTTCTGCGTGATCATATTCCTCCGCTCATGTTGAGTTCACAGGGGTCTTGTCTGGGATTTCCCATGGCGCATTATGTTTATGAGAGAATTGGGTTTGATTGCTTGTGTTTTCTTCTTGGTTTTCATCCTGAATGCTCACTCTCCAGTTTACTGTCATGTTTCAATTTGTGGTATCTCTTCTGTGTGCAGCTGCGTGCATTTGCACTCGTAGCTATGGCTCCGGTGGTTAGGGTTGAACCCAGTGACATGAAAATCCTTGAAGGAAACCCTGAGCTCTTAGCCAAGGTTGAAGCAGTCGGATGGTTGACATTCATTCGCAAGTTTACAGACTCAAATCTTGAGGTGACTAGGTTATTTGCTTTGTCGCTGGCCGATGCTAGGGTTAAGGTGGCCGACCTCCAATTCAGGGTCAACAAGAGCTCAGTTACTTTTGCTACGGGCTTGCCATTGACAGGTGAACATTGGTTCAAATATAAGCAGATGGAGGTCACTGAATGGAGACATATGTTGAAGAATCCTTGCCAGGATGTGTCCTTTAGAACTGGTGTATCGCAGAATTTTTTCAGGAAAGACTGGCAACCGGTTCTAGACGTTATTCACAGGTATGTGACCTGTGAGGGTCGTATTTCCTCTGCTTATGTCTATCATCTGCGATTGATGGTGGTTTTTCTCGGCTTTCCTGTTAATTTTCCCTATTATTTAATTCAGAGCATGACCAATATATCTTCAGCCATTAAGAAGGGGCCGAAGAACATCAGTCGGAGTCTGTTTCATCATGGCCTGGTTAGGATATTGGTAGAAAGAGAGTTTTCTAAACAAAATCGGTCATGGGATGATTTTCTCAAACAAAATGGTTTCTTGGCATTCTGCCATTGTCAATTCGATTTCCCTGAAGAATGTGTTAGACATCAAGAGCCTTTTCGAGCTCCGACTTCACCTGTGCACGAGCCTATGTCAAACCCTGAAGGTTGTGTAAGCCCTCGTGTCCGTGATGATCTTGTTCCCACTCCTGTGTGTAGCCCTGATACTCCTATGCCTTCCAAGCGTATGAGGAAGTCTTTAAATGTATCCCCTGTGATGCCGAAACACAATGATAATACCTACAAACAAAAGGTCAAAAGGCCGAATGTTAAGGTTACTGGCAGGTTTACGAGGAGTATGTTGGCCAAGGTTAGCGTTGTTAAGTCTTCCGTGAGCAATAACAAACACATTGAACCTGTTGTGCTAGATGATGAGGAGGAGAAATTTGTCTCACCTGATGATGGCCTTGATATTGACCATGAGCCTATCATAAACCATACAGATAACAGTCCTCATGTGTCTGATAAGAATCTTCAGGTTGACCCTGTGGTCGATCCTCTAATTAAGGGCAAGTCTGTAGAAGCGAATTTACCGGGTTCCTATCGAATTGGTGAAATGATTCACCTATTATTTGTAAACTATTTGTTGGATAAAATACATAGGATGGAGGAAGAAATAACATGAATGGTAGCACATCATGATGCTATGAAAGCTGAGAATACAAGGATGAAAGAGAAACCTAATTCCAATGATAAGTGTCTGCTGCGTCTGAAGAAGCATAAAAACAGGTTGATTCGGAGAGTCCTGAAACTGCAAAAAGAGAATCATAAGAGTGAGGAAAAAGTGTGTGAGCTGAATGCTCAGGTTACTTTGATGCAATTCAAAGGTCATTCATAGAATCCGGCGAATGGTGTGAATATACAGGTGTTTAATGCTCCTATTAAATTAAATATTTTGGGCACACTCACTATTGTATATATGTTTAAGAAGATTTCAGGTTTGAAGTTTATAATCAAGTGATAATCAAGTTATTTTGTTACAGGTATTGGTTGGATTTGATTGATGGATTATGTAGTTTATTTTATCTTTCTCTTGCATATGTGTTAATTATTTCTCTTTATTGTGTAGTGCTGCAGGTTATATGGTTGATGCGTTTTTCTTGGATAGCTCATTTTGAGGATGATCCCTGGGGAATCGTGAACAAATCGGTTGGATTCGCTGTTTCCTAGGTGTCACTAAATCGTTGGTGTCTTTATCATTTTGTGATTTTGTGCTATAAATCAAATCTTTCCAATTTCGAGACATTATAACGCATATAGAAAAATGACAATTGCATTTGCCATTTTTAATGAAATTGGATAAGATTTCGATTTTCTAGTTTCCAATTTTATAGAACTATCTCCATGTGAGATTAAATGTATTTAAAGGAGACATGTATTACTGGATAGGGGATCGATGGTTGGGAAAAGGGGCTAGACATGATCACTTCAAACATTTTCTGTGGCTTAAAACAATTTTTGTTAGCAGTTGCAGCACTTTTTAACTAGTGATATTTATGAATATATTTGCAGTTTTTATACTAGAAAATGTATTTATAATATCGTTTGATCTTTTCATATGTTTTCGCATTTTTTATGTTTTTTGTCATATTTTATTTTAAGAAATGTACAGATGCATTACCTTTTAAATTGTCGATTTATTCTGGTTTCATTTGCAAATGTACATCATGTAATAAATCTGATGTTGTCATCATAATATATGTGATATATTCGTTCACTGTGTTGTCGTGTTAAATCTCAGAATTTTTTTTGATGAGATTAGGATTTATCTTAGTAACATTATTTGCAAATTGATTCCAGGGTTACTTCTTTCATGCTCCTGATCAGGATAGGACATTTAGGACAGGTTAATGGTAGTTTTTCTTTATGTATTTTTACAGAAAACCTATTGAATCAGATTGTCACATTTATATTTTGATGAGTTATCTTTCAATTTGGTTATTAATGTACATGTGTTCATAGTGTAACTTATGTAAATTCATTGAATCTGTTAATATTTCCTTAATTATTCATAGATTAATTGTTTTATTAGGTTAATTCCAGTTGTTAGTTGTGTAATATATCAAACTAATTTAGTAATTATCTTTAACAGTTTGCTGTGTATATTCATAGGTATACTCTAGATTTAGTTAACAAACAGTGGCTTTAGTTTTTCTTTTTTGAGTCTTTTCCTCTAGCTGGGAGTAGTTTAGGGAAAGAAACGGGGCCTTAATCCCATCAGAGGCAGCTACCTAACGAATGATAGAATATTTGAAAACTTTCGTATCGGGTTGCCTCTCGGTTGACAATTGTGCCAATTTCGGCCCGTCAACAATGGCGCTAGAAGGAGGGCCAGCTTAAGAAAATGGTTGATGAAAACAATACTGTTCACAAAATTAATCATCCCTCTACCCCTCAAATACAGTCATCATCTCAACCGCAAACATTCCAGTAATCACAATTAGATGAGACTTCGTTGAACGATACTGTTCGAAATCTCATTCATCAGTTCAATACTAGCGGTGCCCATCCACCTAAAAAACTTGACCAGTTTGAACATGCCATCAATGAATCCCACAAGATTTTAATGAGAGACTATTCAAATCTTACTGGAATCCAACCCACCGAAATTCCTCTTCCATAGATCAGACTTCCGCACACTTACCATACTGAGTCTGCACCTGAAGAATGGGAGCAACCTTTAGGTGTCTTCCCTGACCATCAATTTCAATAGCCTTCAACAGGCACCAATCAACCTTCATCTTCTTTAGGACCACCTGCTACAGGAGGGTCTGGTCAACCACCATCACCACCTCATTCACCTCCTCACTTTTTTCAAACACCACCTTCACCACCTCCATCACCAAGGAACATGGCAGGTTTAAACTCGAACCCCAATGCCAATATGCCATGGTTAGCTCAGGATGCAGTTGTTGTTCCAGGTGATCAACATACTTTGCCAAAGCATCCTGAGAAATTATTGCCCAAGTTCAATCCCAAGCTGAAAGAGCCCGCAGAAGATCATGTTAAAAAATTTATGCTAGCAGTTCGGCTTTTGAATGTTGAACATGAAGATGTAGTCTATCGACTTTTCCCTTATACATTTGAGGGCAAAGCCTCGACTTGGTATTTTTCACTTACAACTGGTTCTATTACTAGTTGGAATGAATTCGAGTTGGCTTTCATGAACAAGTTTGGAGATGATAAGACCCCAGCTATGTTGGTGTTAGAATTGTCTAGGATCCGTATGGAAACCAAGGAGAAGGTTAAAGATTTTAACCAGCAATTCTTAACTCTTAGAAACAAAATTCCTACCACCTCAAGGCCCGCTAAAGATGTCACCATTGAATTCTATACTTCAGCCCTACCCGTGTCTATGGCCATGTTTGTTAGGAGAGCTGCCAAGCCTACTCTCACTGAAACCTTTGATGAAGCCATCAAGGTCGAGGAAGACATGTCTGCTATTAAGACGAACCCTGGGGTAGACACTGATTCTGCATATTCTTCTCGCAAAAAAACTGAGAGTCCTTCCAAAACCACAACTGCTGAGAAAAAGGGTCAAGATGCATTAGACTTAGACAGCCTCCAAAGAGTCATAAAGAAGCTATCTAATGAAATCATATATTTGAGAAAAGGTACTTTTGAAAGTACTCCGAATAAAGAACCACCTAGACATCCTTTTAGAAGACCATTCCAAAATACAGCTGCAAAGCAGACTCCACCATCCGAGGCGAATAATGTGGATGAAATTAATAGTTTCCTAAAACTATTAGTCTAAGGTCTAGAAACATCAGCTGAAAGTGAAACCCAATCTTCAGGACAGAATTCTGAAGATACCCAAGGCACTGATAATAACACTGAATATAAACCTCCTCAAGTTATCAGTGACTTCTGGGATACTATGGAATTGACCGACGATGAATATGTGGCTGTTGTGAATGTCAATCAGCATCAATATAACACTAGAAGTAAGAAGGATCAACCCTCAGGGAACCCTCCACAAAGTCTACAGATGACAGTTTAACTGTCAAAACAAAAAACCAACCTTCGAATACTAAGACTACACAATCTCTTGATTTGGAGTATGACTTGGTTGAGGATTTGAAGTAAATCAGAGCCAACATTTCTATCTATGAACTCCTCAAATTGCCCGTGATTTGAGATAAGATGATGCAAGGGGTTTCTTTAGGTAAAAATGGCAAATCTTCCTCCACTCAAAATAGTTCTTCTAGCTCCAAAGACAACCCAACAAAATCTTCAGTCAACGCCTCATCCATAGGTAAGAAATCAGATTCCTCAACCCCTCCTTTTCTGCTTACATTTGAAATCTTTAATCGTAAAGTACACAATTGTATGATAGATTCAGGGGCTTCCAAGAATGTCATGCCATATTCAGTATGTAAAAAAATTAATGCAGTCCCCGTACCATGTGATACAAGCATTGTGCAACTTGACTGATCTAATGTAAAAGTGATAGGAAAGTTGAATGAAGTGCTGATAAGGTTAGCCTCAAACCCTGAGGATCATTTCATCATTGACGTAATTGTTGCAGATATCCTTGAGGCATATGGCTTATTCCTCAGCAGAGATTGGTCTGACAAACTGAAGGGATATTTTGCGACGGACTGGTCACACTTATGGATACCTCATAATGGTCGCCCAAACAAAATCAGAATTGATCAAGAACATTATATGAAGCACACGGTCACCAAACTAGATGACTCAAACGAACCAGTGCTATTTACTGATACCATAATGGGAAATTACATGGTTGATTCTTTATTTGGAAACCTTGAGGTTGAGACGTCATTAGTCCAAGATTCGGAACAGTAATCAGAAGTTTTCCATTTTACACAAGTTCCAGACGAAATTCCAGTTCCAAACACTGCACATTTGGACCTGAATGATGGCCTTTGGTCTCTATACTTTGACGGGTCTAAGTCAAAGGAAGGAGATGGGGCCGGTTGCCTGTTAATAGATCCTCAGGGAAAAAGGTACTTTGTTGCTTGCAAGTTGGAATTTGAATGCACCAATAATATTGCTGAATATGAAGCCCTTATTCAAGGGCTGAAAAAGGTAGTTGATCTAGGAGCTAAAGCTTTGGTAGTGTTAGGAGATTCTGAAATTATCGTTAGACAGGTACGTAACACTATACATTGCATTGCTGGACATCTAAGAAATTATCAGATAGAGGTGTGGAATTTATTATTATCATTTGAAGATTTTAACATAAATTATATCCCTCATTATTTGAATCAGGAAGCGGATCTCCTAGCAAATGTTGCTTCAAGGTTAATTCCATTTGAAGGGATGCTTGCTGATTCTTTTTCTGTTGAACTGATTTTTAGGCCTTCCATACCTGATAATGTTGTCAATTGGAGGGTTTTTGACCATGATGAGCAGTTGATCAAATTTTTGACCATGAAGGACACTTTCAAAGATGCAGTCATCGATGAAATGACTCATGATGAAGATCTGTACAACTTTGCGGTAATTCATAAACCTTGTTAAATTGAAGAGTCTCCTGATCAGGTTAGTACTCTTCCTAGATCTGTTATTAAACTTGAGACATTTTATGATTTGAAGGACAAATTTAAAGGTGTAAGGAACTGTAAAACCAACAGCTCTACTATGCAATCTGAAGTCATAAATTTAGGCACCGAACACAGTCCTCAATGTTTAAATCTGGGCAGTACATGTACTCCCCTAGAAAAAACAGCCTTCATACGACTCGTTAATGAGTTTAAGGACATTTTTGCATGGACATATGATGATCTCAAGACATTTTATCCAAACATAATGCAACATGTCATCCCCACGAAACAATAGGCTAAACCATTCCAGCAGAAATTGAGAAAAATGAACCCTAGCTTAGAACCGGCTGTTAAGAAAGAGCTTAACAAACTCCTTGCTGCCAGAATAATTTTTCCAGTATGGCATGCCCAGTGGGTGGCAAATCGCATCCTCGTTATAAATAAAAATGGTGATATTAGGTTGTGTGTTGATTTCCGGAATCTAAATAAGGTTTCAGAAAAAGACAATTATCCCGTTCTGCCTATGGAAAAGATATTACAACAGGTCTTTGGATCTGAAATGTTCTCACTTTTAGATGGATTTTCGGGATACAACCAAGTGCTAGTAGCCAAATAAAATTAGTTGAAAACAACCTTTAGAACCCCTTTGGGAACTTATGCCTACAGGAAAATTCTGTTTGGATTAATTAACGCCGGAGCAATGTTTCAAAGGGCAATGGATATTGCGTTCAGAGGTCTAATCGGCCAATTTGTCGTCATTTACCTTGACGATATAATTGTCTTTTCAAAAAACAGAGCTGATCACGCAAGACATCTTAAGAGGGTCTTTGAGCGTTGCAGGAAATATGGGATCTCCCTGAATCCCAAGAAATCCATCTTTGCGGTTACAGAAGGTAAGTTATTGGGATTTGTATTTTCAAAACAAGGTATCAATATTGACCCTGAACGTACTCAGGCTATAGCACAAATTTCTATGCCTCACTCAAAGAAAACTATGCAGTCATTTCTAGGGAAGATAAATTTTGTCTCTAGGTTTATTCCTGGGTTTACTGAAATTGTCACACCACTTCAGAAAATGATTAAGAAAGATGCTGATTTTAAATGGTCTGCTCTAGAAAAAAAATCCTTTCATTACATATTAAAAGCTATTGCTGAAGTCCCTACCTTAATAAGCCTTGATTTCTCTAAACCATTTATTTTGTACACTTTTGCTTCTGACTCTTCATATGCTGTTGTTTTAACACAAAAAAATCAGGAAAACAATGAAGCTCCCATTTCTTTTACGAGTTCCAGTTTGAACAGTGCAGAGCTCAATTATCTAGAAGTAGACAAACAAGCATTCGCCGTTTTTAAGTCAGTAAAGCATTTTCGGCCTTATCTATTGAAGTCTCATACCAAGGTTATTGTTCCATATTTTGTAGTCAGAAATCTTTTGGTACAAAAGGACCTAGGTGAAAAGCGAGCTCATTGGGTTACAGCACTTCAGGAGTATGACCTAGAAATCAAGCCTTTAAATATTGTCAGAGGATAGGGACTTTGCAAGTTGGCAGTCGAATCTTCAGATGTCTCTGAATCTGATCTGCATTTCGTCGATGAACATTTTCTGTTTGAAAGGGAATTTTTTCCAATCTTAGCCCCCTCTGATTCCTGGTATCATGACATTAAATTTTTTCTGTTGCATGGAAATGCTCCTGAACATTTATACTCCCGTAGCAAAAGGGCTTTGAGATTAAGATTTGCAACTTATCAGTTGATCGACAACATTCTGTTCAAAAAGAATTTCGAAGGGGTCCTCCTTCGTTGCTTAGAAAGGGATGAAGCTGATAGTGTGCTGCCTCAATTACATGCAGGGCCAGCCGGGGGACACTTTGGTGGGGAAACCACTGTACATAAGGTACTTAAAGCTGGATATTACTTGCCTACTTTGTTTAAGGATGCATATGCCTTTTCTAGGAAATGTCAGGAGTGTCAGAGGGCAGGCGGAAGACTTAAGAAAGCAACATTACCTCTCCAGCCTGTTATTTTTGAAGTTCCATTTCAACAATGGGGCTTGGACATTGTTGGTCCAATTACACCAGCTTCCTCACAGCAGGAAAAATACATTCTAACAGCCACCGATTATTTCACTAGATGGGTTGAATCCATCCCTTTATGAGTGGTTAACTCAGAACAGGTGATATCCTTCCTTGAATCTTTTATTGTCACCAGGTTTGGTGTTCCAAAATATTTGATTTTTTACAATGCAACCTATTTTTCTTCTGTAAATTTAACAGAACATGTATTGGAAAAAGGCATAAAGTTAAAATATTCAGCTAATTATTATCCTCATGGTAACGGATTAGCTGAGTCTTCCAATAAAAATTTAATCAAAATTCAGAAACTCACGGTGGTTAATCATCATAGAAATTGGCACAACGCTTTATCAAATGCCCTATGGGATGACAGGGTGAATCCCAAGGCTGCCATAGGTAACTCTCCCTTTTTCTTGGTATACGGTAAGGAAGCTATCTTGCCTCCTCATCTTTTTTTACCCTCTCTATAGCTTTCCCGGTCAGTACAAGAAACAGCATGTTCTACCATGGAACATAGAATTAATACCTTGCTTAAGCTGGAAGAAGAAAGAGAGCTAGCCAGAAAAAAATTTGACCAACATCAGAAGACAGTGAAATGCTGGTTCGATCACAAAAAATCAGCCACTAGGAATCTGGAAGTAGTTGACCTAGTTCTGAAATGGGACAAGGAGCATGAAGACAGAGGAAAACATACTAAGTTCCAATGCCTGTGGCTGGGACCATTTATCATTGTAGAAAAATGGGGTCCTAGCACATTTAGGTTCCAGACACTGGAGGGAGACATTGAGAACCTTTCGGTGAATGGTCATCTGATCAAAAAATATTTCTGTTGATTCCCATTAAGGGATTATCCTGTATATACCTTGTGTGGTTTTCTCGGTTTGTGGAATTTTTTTTAGTGTGTTTGTTTCACTTGTTTGCTTTGAATATTTTCTCATATCTATTTGCTGTTTTATTTGCATAATTTTTTAGAGTGGTCAAGTCATTTGATTTCAGGCTAATGACTTTTCACCAAATCCTGTGGTTGACCTACAAATCATGCGTCATGATCTTACTATCCTGAAAATTGTCATGTTGTTTTATGTTTTGAACAGTGAACAGTTTTTCATCTTTCTAGACTTTACCAAAAATTCTTAAATTATGTTAATGTAAATTAATAAGATGGGTCTCTGCAAAGATTTTTTCCAAAAGGAGGAAGGAATTATTTGTCAAGGTTATCTATTTAAGTCTTTTACGCCACTCCCTCTTGTGAAGAGAATTAGATTTGCCTCCCCATCTGCTAAGACAATCTGATTGGAGATTAAATATAACTACAATCTCGCCATGGTTGGATTTGAATATTTCTTAAAATAATATGAAGGACAGAGGGTCTCATAACGAGCCAGTCTATTCAGGATCATAGGTTTGCATTCAGTAACATTGTCGTTTCCGGTCACCAAGCCTGGACAGTGGCCCTTGGGCCAAACACCAAGGGATAAAAGGTCTCATTACGAGCCGGTTTATTTACTGTAATGCAGATTGGTGACTGACATGGTTAATACCTGGTTACCAAGCCAGAACCATGGCCTTTAGAAATATAAAAAATAAAAAATAAATAAATCAAATAAAAAAAAGGGAAAAAATGATCGTAATGGTTCAACCTAACTAGAATTGTATATCTATAACTGCCATATGGGATATTGGCATTCTTTGGGCTTAGAAGAAACACTGTCGAGGATATGGACGCCTGCTGGAAGCAGGGCCATGCTTGTGGTATTGAGATTTTATTCTTTAAAATCATGTCATTTACTGTCTTACTTCCTTTGGACTGATTTTTGTAAGAGACATGATCTTTATCAAATAAATAATCTGAACTATAAATTTCTGGTAAGTTTTTAGAAATATGAAATTCCTAAATTTGTTTAAGATATTAAAATATTGATTTCTGTATAATGGTATACAAGAGGGATCTAATGTTTTGATTGCATGGTTTCAGGTCAAGAAATCAGAGATAACTGTTCCACCCAGTCAGTCGCCATCTATTGTGCTCCTACCCAACAGCCTTTAAAAACAAATTTCATCAAACAAAATGTTATTTTGTTTTGATGAAATGTTTGAATTTCTTATTTCAAATCTAAGGAATTGGAAGCTACTGAAACAATCACATTCCGTGAGCTACTGAAACGATGAAATTCCATGTTTTTTTTACAACCTTTGTGAACTATGGTTAGTTGACATAAATCCCTACATGGAAATCATTATTTTGAATTGGCTTACCTTTTAGATTAGGGTGTGAGCATTTTGATTTCCATACCTTTTACTATAACCTGACCATAAGCCTTATTAGAACACTTATAACTTGATATTTTTATTTGCATTTTATGTGTGGTTTTAATAAGGTTGTGAAATTGGAAGGTCGATTATGGTATTGTTTGGTACCTTATCAAAAGTTCATGCAAATTTTATCTCCAAGGCTTGCTGTTTAATCTTCGAATTATGTACAATCCAACCTTATTATTTGATCTCGATCTTTATAATATGCTCCATATCATAATTTATATTCTTGCATGTGAAGTTTGGGGTTGGTTTGATGGTTTATGTCATTTCGTATGCTCGCCACCTTCGAAGATTGAAATTATCATAGGGTAAGATCAACAGAGGTTCAGTGTTTATGGTTGCTTTAATTCGTGTCGTCACCTACAAATCTAATCCACTTACTTGAAAATTGATATGGTATCATTACAATCGTACGTAGCTCTGTAAATGATATTCAATTGCAAGTACGTGCTCAGCATCATGGCTACCTGCTGGTTGAACACCTGTGATTCATTTAAGGTGTGGTTGTATGTCGATTGCATCGGATAAATTATGGAAAAATGAGTCTATTCTAGAGTCTTTTCAGTCACTTTCTATTCTCTTGATTACCATTCTGTGTGATCATATTCCTCCGCTCATGCTGGGTTCACAGGGGTCTTGTCTGGGTTTCCCCATAGCGGATTTTTTTTATGAGAGCGTTGTGTTTCATTGCTTGTGTTTTCTGCTTGGTTTGCAACCTAAATGCTCGCTCTCCAGTTTACTGTCATGTTTCTATTTGTGGTATCTCTTCTGTGTGTAGCTGCGTGCATTTGTGCTCGCAACTATGGCTCCGGTGGTTAGGGTTGAACCTAGTGACATGAAACTCCTTGATGGAAACCCTGAGCTCTTAGCCAAGGTTGAAGTAGTAGTATGGTTTTCATTCATTTGCAAGTTTACAGCCTCAAATCCTGAGGTGACTAGGTTATTTTCTTTGTCACTGGCCGATGCTAGGGTTAAGGTGGCTAACCTCCAATTCAGGGTCGACGAGCGCTCAACTGCTTTGGCTACAGGCTTGCCATTGACAGGTGAACATTGGTTCAAATATAAGCAGATGGAGGTCACTGAATGGAGACAGAGGTTGAAGAATCCTTGCCAGGCTGTGTCCTTTAGAACTGGTGTATCGTGGAAATTTTTTAGGAAATAATGGCGACCGGTTCTAGACGTTATTCACAGGTATGTGACCTGTGAGGGTGATCTTTCCTCTGCTTATGTCTATCATCTCCGATTGATGGTGGTTTTTCTCGGCTTTCATGTTAATTTGCCCTATTATTTAGTTCATAGCATGACCAAGATGTCTTCGGCCATTAAGAAGGGGCCGAAGAACATTGGTTGGAGTCTATTTCATCATGGCCTGGTTAGGATATTGGTAGAAAGAGAGTTGTCTAAACAAAATCGGTCATGGGATGATTTTCTCGAACATAATGGTTTCTTGGCATTCTGCCATTGTCAATTCGATTGCCCTGAAGAATGTGTTAGACATCAAGAGCCTTGTCAAGCTCCGGCTTCACCTATGCATGAGCCTATGTCAAACCCTGAAGGTTGTGTAAGCCCTAGCATCCGCGATGATCTTGTTCCCACTCCTGTGTGTTGCCCTGGTACTCCTATGCCTTCCAAGCGTATGAGGAAGTCTTTAAACTTATCCCCTGTGACGCCGAAACATAATGATAATACCTGGAAACAAAAGGGAAAAAGGACGAATGTTAGGTTACTAGCAGGTTTACGAGGAGTATGTTGGCCAAGGTTAGCGCTGTTAAGTCTTCCGTGAGCAATAACAAAGACATTGAAACTGTTGTGCTAGATGACGAGGAGGAGAAATTTATCTCGCTTGATGATGGCCTTGATATTGACCATGAGCCTATTGTAAACTATACAGATAACAGTCCTCATGTTTCTGATAAGAATCTTCAGGTTGACCCTGTGGTCGATCCTCCAATTAAGGGCAAGTCTGTAGAAGCGAATTTATCGGGTTCCTATCGAATTGCTGAAATTATTCACCCGTTATTTGTAAACTGTTTGTTGGATAAAATACATAGGATGGAGGAAGAAATAACAGGAATGGTAGCACATCATGATGCTATGAAAGCCGAGAATACAAGGATGAAAGAGAAATCTGATTCCGATGATAAGTGTCTGTTGCGTCTGAAGAAGCATAAAAATACTTTGATTCAGAGAGTCCTAAAACTGCAAAACGAGAATCATAAGAGTGAGGAAAAAGTGCGTGAGCTAAATGCTTAGGTTATTTTGATGCAATTCAAAGGTCATTCACAGAATTCGACGAATGGTGTGAAAATACAGGTTTTTAATGCTCCTGTTAAATTATAATATTTTGGGCACACTCACTATTGTATATATGTTTAAGAAGATTTCAGGTTTGAAGTTTATAATCAAGTGATAATCAAGTTATTTTGTTACAGGTATTGGTTGGATTTGATTGATGGATTATGTAGTTTATTTTATTTTTCTCTTGCATATGTGTTAATTATTTCTCTTTATTGTGTAGTGTTGCAGGTTATATGGTTGATGCGTTTTTCTTGGATCGCTCATTTTGAGGATGATCCATGGGGAATCGTGAACAAATCATTTGGCTTTGCTGTTTCCCAGGTGTCACTAAATCGTTAGTGTCTTTATAATTTTGTGATTTTGTGCTATAAATCAAATCTTTCCAATTTCAAGACATTATAACGCATATAGAAAAATGACAATTGCATTTGTCATTTTTAATGAAATTGGTTAAGATTTCGATTTTGTAGTTTCCAGTTTTATAGAACTATCTCCATGTGAGATTAAATGTATTTAAAGGAGACATGTATTACTGGATAGGGAATCAATGGTTGGGAAAAGGGGCTAGACAAGATCACTTCAAACATTTTCTGTGGCTTAAAACAATTTTTTCTTAGCAGTTGCAACACTTTTTAACTGGTGATATTTATGAATATATTTGCAGTTTTTATATTAGAAAATGTATTTATAATATCGTTTGATCTTGTCATATCTTTTCGCATTTTTTTATGTTTTTTGTCATATTTTCTTTTAATAAATGTGTAGATGCATTACCTTTTAAACTATCGATTTATTCTTGTTTCATTTGCAAATGTACATCATGTAATAAATATGATGTTGTCATCATAATATATGTGATATATTCGTTCACTGTGTTGACGTCTTAAATATTAGATTTTTTTTTGATGAGCTTAGGATTTGTCTTCACAGCAACATTATTTGCAAATTGATTCCAGGGTTACTTCTTTCATGCCCCTGATCAGGATAGGACAATTAGGACAGGTTAATGGTAGTTTTTCTTTATGTATTTTTACAGAAAACCTATTAAATCAGATTGTCACATTTATATTTTGATGAGTTATCTTTCAATTTGGTTATTAATGTACATGTGTTCAAAGTGTAACTTATGTAAATTCATTGAATCTATTAATATTTCCTTAATTATTCATAGATTAATTGTTTTATTAGGTTAATTCCAGTTTTTAGTTGTGTAATTTATCAAACTAATTCAGTAATTATCTTTAACAGTTTGCTGTGTATATTCATAGGTATACTATAGATTTAGTTAACAAACAGTGGCTTTAGTTTTTCTTTTTTGAGTCTTTTCCTGTAGCTGGGAGTAATTTAGGGAAGGCAACGGGGCCTTAATCCCGTCAGAGGAAGCTACCTAATGACTGAGAGCATCTTTGAAAACTTTCGGATCGGGTTGCCTCTCGGTTGACAATTGTGCCAATTTCGGCCCGTCAACAGGGATGTTAAGGATTGGTCGTCCCGGCCTGAATAACCCTTATGGATTTTTGTTATTCTGATCATTTTTTTTGTTGTTTTTAATGGTTGTTAAAACCCTTGCTTAGTGCAGGGTTCTCTGGTTTTGGCAGTGAGTAAAAATACTGTGTTGAACTCTACAATTGTTAATTCTGTTGTATATTTTGGACTATTAGGGTTTTACCCTAATTTTGACAGTATAAGAAATATATTACAACTTCTTTTAAATTACTGTTATTTTATACTGCTCTTCTGCAAAAATATGAGGGTTATTAGTTATGTTTATAATATATGGTTAAGCTCGATAAGTCGAGCATTCTGCACTGTTGAATATATCTTGCGTGATAATGTACTTAGTTTTTACCTGTAGTATTTTTAAAATAAAATTCATTGTTAAGGTTCCTGTACATTGTTTATACATTGACTTACTTTATTATTAAGAAAATGTAAATGATGATATATAGTTTATACCCTTCAAAATACAGGGTCTTTATGTTTTTAACGAAGTTCTTTAAGTAGCAGTTAGTTTATCTTGGGGTACAGAAACTATATTTTAATTCGGGTTTACATTAATGAGTTAAGAACACTACTTGTAATTACATATTAGTACTATTCCTATAAAGTATATGATAGGAAGATATAATATTGTTGATTATAAAAAGATGTTATCTTACCTGTAGGTACTATTGCTCCTAACTTAATTTAACTTGTAAGTGTATCGAAAAGATAGTATTTTGTTCTTTTTTTATTTATAAACATAAATAAGATAGTATATTGCTATTGTATTCTTATACTTACAGTACTAAATACATTTATAGAAGTATTCTCTGCATTCTATCTTATCTTGTTTATGTTACCAGTTAATAAAAATAAATAAAAGAACTAACTATGTCTTGCACTGTTAACATCTTAAAAAGTTTAGATTGATAGTTGTATGTTTTTGTTTAAACTTAGCTAGATAGAACAGAAATGAATGACTAACATATATTACTTTCTTATATGTAAATTCCGCTACTAGCTAAATTACCGGTAGAAGTAAAATGAGATTCTAGCTATCCTTTCTGTCAATTTGATTATTACTCATATAGTAGTTAAGACTGAATAGAAATAAAGTGTAAAGCTATAAATCAATAAGGTTACTAAAAGTAACTATTGTATCAAAAACTATTTTATCTACTCATTCTTGCTACTATCAGTAATAATATAGCTCCATACTCTACTTCTAATAATCTAACAGTTTCAGTTCAGGTTATACATTACTGCTGGCATAAAAGCTATTTCTTTTAACAACAAAAATAAAAGGAAAAATCTTATAAATCCATTAACATCCTATTCTGCATTTTCATCATACTATATTTATTCGTAATTTTACCCCTGTGCTGGAGTACGGTCTGGTCACTCCAAATGAGGAAAAACATAGGAGGGGTTTTGTTTTTCATCAAATATTCTAGTACTAAACAAACTAAAAACACTTCATTACTAAATCATCTAAATCTTTACATCATAAGCTACAAACATAACATTCAATTATACACAGTTATTAAAACAAAGACTGTTAGATGACAGAAAATGTTCTTGAGCTTGGATGACAACACCAATGGGAGGTTGTTCCTCCCTACCAACTCCTGGAGAGTGCTCAAACAACGACTCCTCAGGACCCCCGAGCTTGCTCTGGTTTCCCTGGCTAGAACTAGGTGCAGCAATAATAAAATACCAGTCTTCAGACTTAGTACCAATCCTGAACTTATCAGTAAGTTCTCTCAGCTTGTAAGTTGTAACAGACCAAGTTACTGCAGATTCTCTCTCAAAACACTTTCCTTACTGTTTTCCCTTTCCCCAATGAATTCCTTGAAGAGAATTCCTCCTGAATGATTCTTCTCCCGGAAAATATCTGAGCAACCTCAGCTCTATTCATTGGGTACTTTTAAAAGATTGCTTAGGTCTTTTTGGGTTAGTTGTCATTTATTGAGCCACGTGCTCTGATCCCACTTTCTTGGGAGATCATGACCCCAATTGTAGGGAAGTTGCCACTTGGAACATAGGAATTGTTTGAGAATGTTGCCACTTGTCTTTTGCCCTCCACCTAGTTCCTTCCACCAGTTTGACTAGTAACACTCTTATTAACAGCTCTCCCATGCTGTTGTCTCCAATTTTTATTTATTAATACTAAAATATTCAGAATTACATTCCACTTCTTTTGACTCTGCTGAGTCATCAGTTCCTATTTAGCATTAATTTTGACATAATGTATTAGGAAATCAAATTAAACAATTAACATTATTTTACAAAATTGTGGTATGTGACATACACACCCCCTTAAAATGTAACATCGTCCTCGATGTTACTTATTCTTCATCCTCTACAACCTTCTGGAATAGATTCGGGTATGCCTCCCGCATCTTACTTTCCAGTTCCCAGGTAGCCTCTTCAGGACTAAGGTGCTTCCATTGCACCTTCACTTGTCCAATGGTGTGGTTCCGCAGAGTAATTTCCCTCCTCCCGAGGATACAGTCCGATTCCACCAATATTTCTCCTTCTGGTTCCACCTGTACAACATTCCAATCAACCACATGAGTAGCATCATGAACATACTTTTTCAAAACAGATATATGAAAAACATTATGTACTTTCAAGTTAGGTGGTAATGCGCGTTGGTATGCAACTTGACCAATTCTAGATAAAATTTCAAACAGACCACAGTAATGTGGTGCTAACTTTGCACAACTCCCCAGTCTTAAAGAGCTTTTCTTTGGCCTTACCTTTATAAATACATGCTCACCTACCTGGAACTCCTTGGGAGTTCTTTTCAAGTCTACTTGGCTCTTTTGCCGATCCTGTGCCACCTTCAAATTTTCCTGCACTTGTTTCACAATTTCATCCATTTCCTTCAATAATTCTGGTCCTAACACTAGTCTATCTACTAGATTATTCCAAGAGATAGGAGTGTTGCATTTACGTCCATAAAAAATTTCAAATGGACTAAACTTAGCTGATGACTGATAGTTATTATTATATGCAAACTCTGCTAGGTGTAAGTAGTCTTCCCACTTACCTGGTTGATCTTTAACATACATCCGTAATAAATCCTCCAGCACCTGATTCACTCTTTCAATCTATCCATCTATTTGAATATGGAAGGAGGTACTAAAATTCACTGTTGTATTTAATCCCTTAAAGAAGGACTTCCAAAATTTTCCTGTGAAATTAGGATCCCTGTCTGAAATTATAACTTTTGGTACTCCATGTAACCGAAAAATATGCTTTAATAATATATCAGCTATATTGGCAGCCTTGTAAGTAGTTTTGACAGGAATGAAATGTGCTGCTTTACTTAACTTGTCAACCAAAACCATAATAGAGTTATTTTGATTCTGATTTCTGAGCAGTCCAGTAATAAAATCTAAGCTAATCACTTCCCATTTCCAGCTAGGAATGGGTAAAGGTTGTAGCAACCCAGCTGGATGTTGGTGTTCGGTTTTCACTTGTTGACAATCCAAACATCTAGCAATGTATTCAGCTACCTCATATTTCATATTAGGCCAAAAATATTCTTTTCTTAGCATGGTTACAGTCTTTTGGTAACCTGGATGTCCTGAGTAAGGTGTTTTATGGACTTCATCCAGAATTAACAACTTAACCTTAGGCACATTTGGCGCATACAGTTTATCTTTAAATAATAAAAATCCATTTTCATTTAAACTATAACCTTTTATTAAACTTTATGTAGGTTTTTTCTTAGCTGTAGTTTGCAATTTCTGATAATTTTCATCTTGTTTTACCCCTTCGTTAAGCTGTTCATTTAAATCAGAAGCATAAGTGCTGATTGCTACTGTAAAGTTTAGCTTTTTGTTTCTGCTTAAAGCATCAGCCACCTTATTTTCCTTACCCTTTATGTGCTGGATTTCAAAATCATATTCACTCAAGAAGGCTAACCACCTTGCTTGTCTTGCATTTAAGTTAGGTTGATCTAAAAGATATTTAAGTCCTTCATTATCAGTCATTAGAATAAATTTTCTGCCTATTAAATGATGTCACCACATTTTTTAGGCATGTATAATAGCCGCAAGTTCTAAATCATAAGTTGCATAATTCTTTTCATGAATTTTTAACTTCCTAGACTCATAGGCAATAACATGCCCGTCTTGAGTCAGCACATCGCCTAAGCCATCATTACAAGCATCCGTGCATGCTACGAAGTCCTTATTAGGTTCTGCTATTGTTATAATAGGTGCACTTGTTAATAAGGTTTTTAATTTCTTAAAAATTTCTTCACATTTTAAGTTCCAATCAAATTTCTTACCTTTCTTCTGCAAGGATGTGATCGGATTCGCTACTTTTGAGAAGCCTTCGATGAATCTCCGGTAATAACTGGTAATTCCCATGAATGACCTAACATCTGTTACATCTTTTGAAACCGACCAATCTTCGATTACCCGAATCTTTTCAGGGTCAAGTGAAATCCCTTCCTTAGTCACTACGTGACCTAAGTACTGGATTTCATCCTTAAAGAAGTCACACTTGCTAAACTTCGCGAAGAGCTGTTGTTCTCGCAACTCTTGTAAAACTATCTTTAGGTGTTCTTTATGTTCTTCTTCTGTTTTAGAGTAAATTAAGATGTCATCGATAAACAGGAAAACAAATTTATCTAAGTATTTATGCATTATATTATTCATTAAGAACATAAAGACAGCTGGGGCGTTGGTAAGCCCAAATGGCATTATGGCAAACTCGTAATGTCCATACCTTGTTCTAAAGGTTGTCTTGAAGATATCTTCATCCTTAATTCTCACTTGATGATATCTTGACCTCAAGTCTATCTTTGAGAACACCGTGGCTCCATGTAGTTGATCAAACAGATCATCTATGCGGGGCAACGGATATCTATTTTTAATAGTCATCTTGTTTAGTTGACGGTAGTCTATGCATAGTCGCATAGTTCCGTCTTTCTTTTTGATAAAGATGACTAGTGCTCCCCAACGAGACACACTGGGTCGAATGTAATTCTTATCTATTAACTCTTTTAACTGTGATTTTAGCTCATTAAGTTCTAAAATATTCATTTGATACAGAGCTTTTGAGCTAGGTACCGCACCTGGCACAAGCTCAATAGTGAAATCCAGTTCCCTCCTTGGAGGTAATCCTAGAATTTCTTCTGGGAATACGTCAATAAATTCTTTTAAAAAAGGAATATCTTTTATTTTTAACTTATCTATTTTAGATTTACTTGCCTCATCTGTAATAGTTATAGCATAGGCTTTACATCCTTTTCTAACAGCTCTTTTAAGTTGTAAAGCAGAAATCTGTCTGATTACAATTTTTCTAGGAATACCCTTAACTTTTATTGGTTGTTCATCGCTATTTATACACGTGAAATTTTTATCGTAACAATTTAAAACTACCTTATGCTTCTCTAACCAATCCATGCCAATTAGTAAATCATATGAGCCAAGTGCCAAAACATTAAGCTTAACTGTAGTTTTAAATTCATCCATAAGTAAAGCACATTCTTTCACAAAACATGTTACTTTTCTTTTTGCCCCTGTGGCTAATTGAACTAACCATGAATTATCAAACTTATCAACAGACAAATTACATTTTTCCACTATCTGAGGTGCAATGTAACTAAGACTAGCTCCTGGATCGATTAAAATGATTAAAGGGGTTTGGTTAATCATACGTTCCACTTCCACCATGGAAGTCTGATAGTCAGCTTGGCGGTTCTCCAAAACTGCATTTATTCTGGGCATAGTCCTCGCTAGTTCTCCAACGGTCACTTCCTCCTGCACAATATGAATATTGCTAACTGACTTTTTTCGATTTGGGCAAACCGAGGCATAGTGCGGGCCATTACATTCCCAGCACTTAACAGGCTCCTTTCATTCAAAACTCTTAGTGAAATTCCCATGGTTATTTGCAGCTTCCTTTCTCTTAAAGTTATTCAAATTATTGGAAGTACCATTTCTATTTCACTGGAAATTCTTATTGTTAGAATAATTTTTATTCTTATTATTCTTAAAATTTCTCTGGGGTACAAATTCCTTCTTCTTAAACTCACGCTGATTGTTGTTTTTCTTAGCCTTCCAGTTGGCTAAGCCTTCTTTCTTCTTGTTCTGTTCAAAATAGAAATTAGCCTTCGTCATGGCTTCCTCCAGAGTCTTCCGGTTATCATACTCAATTCTATGCTTGATGTGATATGGTAGACAGCTGAGAAATCTCTGCACTTTAGGTTTTTCGTCTACTAGGTAAGGTACATACCTAAGCAAGCTTAAGAATTTACAGTTCAAATCCTTCATAGTCATTGAACCTAACTTCAATTCGTAAAATTATTTAGCTCTTTCTTCGTAATATTGCTCGGACAAAAATTTATTCTTGAAGTACCTTTTAAAGGTACTTCAATTAACTTCTTTTTCCTTGATACCCTTAACTCTCTTCAGATCTTGCCACCATATATCTACTTTTCCAGAGAGATTATATATTGCCATTCTTGCCTTCAGCTGATTTGAATAATTGTAGATGTGAAAATACTTCCTCATCCCGGATAACCAGGACTCTACTTCTTCCCCTTTTTCGGTCTCTCCATTAAAATCCGGGGGCTTTATCTTTTTAAACTCTACTAAAATTTCCTCATATGGTTTGTATTTCTTCTTTCTGTCATACAACTCAGCCTCACTACTGTCACTAGTAGTATGATAAATTTGTCGTTCACCAAACCCTTCAGATGATGAACTGCTTTCAGTTTTCGCCAGCTTCACCTTTTTATACCTTCTTTGATGACTAATATCCTCAGATTCTGATCTTCTGCTCCTTCCTTCAGTTTAGAATTTTTCTATTAAAATTTGGTTCAACTCTTCCTGAGCCTTCAAAATCCTCTCATTCTCCTTCTTGACTGATTCCATTTCAGTCTTCAAATCTTTTATAGTCTGCAGCAGTTCTGAAGAGTTGGCAGTCTCCTCCTCTAACATAGGTTCCCTAGGAAATTGTCTTGTCTCTATGTCTGGAGACTCCTCCTCAGCATATTCTCCTAGCTTTTCCATACCTGCCTGTTAAATTTCAGAAAAATAATTTTTTCTGTTCTTTACATAAAACAAAATATATGTTAGCATAATATTTTACTTTACTGTTCTATTGGAAACTAGTTGGGCTGCATCAAGGCCTAGTGTTTGAACTTGGCTCTGATACCACATGTCAAAACCCCAAATTTTTCAAAAAATTTAAAATTTTTAAATGCATATAATTTTCATAATTTCAGTAAACTAATTATTAAATTAGTTATATGTTACCAATTCCTTATCTGAATTATATATTGGTTAAGTTTAAAGATAGAATAGTTCTTTTCCGTTTTCTGACTTATTTTCTCTTTACGAAACAAGGTGGGACTGTCATGCAAAACTGGGCTTACTTAGCTTTTAGGCTAATGCATAAAGTTTTCTTGTTCTTATAGACTACAGGTAAGAAGTTTGGGTGCTGCTTGTCAAAATTCTAAAGTATTTAAATGCAAGTTCATCGCAAAATATAAAGCTCAGTAAGAAAATAAATGCTAAACAATTTCCAACGCTTGTTGAGGTAAATTCATTAACTGTCCTTCTTTCTAGTAGAAGTAAATTTATGGTTCTTAATGCTTGCTGAACTATTCCATGTCTATCATGGTCGTCTAGTGTAAAAATGCCTTACTAATTCTTTACAAACAGAGTAAGAGTAGTAGAGTTATAAAATCTATGGTATAATTTCAATTGCGTACAATTGCATTTACATATAAATTTAAATTGATAAGGGGTTTATGTATTACTATTTCCATATTCGAACCTTGAAGTTTAAATGAGTTTACAACTTATTTCAAGTTGTTTTTTGAGAAAGCTATATTAATGTTGATGCATAGAGTTTTATTCACACGTCAATTGTTTTCAAGCATAACTGGAGCTTATCTTTATTAAGAATAGATATATCACTGAAATAGGTTTTATCCTATCCCTTTTATATGTATAAAGGGGCATGTCCTTAAGGGACTATAATTCTTAAATGAACTCATGACATAATAGTTATATGGCCTAACTATTTTATTATGGTGAATCTTTTTGATAAAATAAATGTGGCTTAACCTTGCCATGTCATAATTCATGGTTAAGGACATTTACCTTAAGCAAAATCTTTCATCATATAGTAGTTACTACTCTCTTTTGTATTTTTTTACCAAATGTTACTATTTTAATAAAATACAGATAAGGCCATTGAGGTTATTATGAACAATAGGATAACTGCCATAGTTTTTACTCTATAGCCTCCTTAATATCAACCATTAGTATATTTTATAATAAAATATAGATGTTGGTTGAATGTTTGTGTAAGAATTATTCTTACTCAATCAAATGTGTTATTATATCCTTCTATAACAATGTTACGAAACTTATTTTTATCAAGGTTGTAACTGTTTGATGAAAGAATAAATGTACACCTAAATGGAGAGGTCATGATAAGACCATGTCATAACAAGTTTATGGTTTCTAACCCTTAAAATATTTTAGACCTTTTCTTCATACATTCCAAGTTTGTAAAAAATGTTAGGTTAAGAACTTACTACTCTTGATAGCGTATAACCTTTTGATCAAATTATTATTAAGTAAGAGATAACAGGTTATGCAGTGCTAGGTCGTAGCGTTAACTACACCCACGATGAACAAAGGGTTATAACTCAATTGCATTGCATAAACGATGATATACTATAATGAATTTTAATGAGTTGTTAAAATCTTTACGACAATGGTAAGCTCTAAGGCATAGTTTATATGTTAACAAATTTCTTTGTTATTATGCTCCAAATGATAGGTTGACTTCGGCTGGGACCATAGTAGAACCTTTGAAGACAGCCAAATGATTGATAATGTCGTTCCTCATGATTGCTCATCGATAACTATGGGAAAATACCCACCATGTGCAAATAATTTGCATGGAGACGTGGCTTAGTTTTGTCCAAGCGTCGTGAGGTTAAAAAGGGCCATCTCTAACCCTAGCTCGTTAATCTTCCCTTACCTTTGCGATCTTGTCATTCTTCTGCGAAGTATTTGACTACTCTGTCACCTAAGTAGTGCTGCTACGTCTTTGGATTGTTCCTTCCCCGTTAGCTTGTCCAAATGCACAGTAACGAAGGGCCGTTCCAAAGTGTTGTTGTTTGTCGTATGTTAATGGTTCTCCTTTCAGGTTTTCATTGCCTTACTAGCTTAAACCTGAACCCTTGACTATAACATCCCCCCCCTTCTTCTTCAATTTAAAAATACGAGGGTGGTTCTTCATTTCAGAGTGTTGTGGCTTAAGTTTCACAGTATACTGTGTGTTGTTTTGAATTGGGTAACAGCACGGCTCTAGGATTTTACCTTGTCGGCCGAATGACTGGGACTCTTTGCTGTCAGTAGTCGATGGAGTGTTGTAATGCCATTCCTTTTGTAGCTGATGAAGGACCTCCTCCTACTCGTGCTGGTCACTACGTTGCTAGTTATCGGTGGTTACATTTCCATCAAGTTTTGAGGTAAAAAAAAAACATTCATTCCATTATTATTATTGCACATTTCCTTGTTTATATAACTGCTCACATTTAATATATCATATTAACAATAGGATGTGTGATGAACTTGCAGGTATAACCTGTCTCTTCCTTTCTGCGTAGTTGGTACGAGGTTGCGGCGACTTGATGGTTACGGTAAGCCCTGGAATTTCCATGGCTATTCTACCTTGTACAAACCCTTATGGGATGTTAAGGATTGGTCGTCCCGGCCTGAATAACCCTTATGGGTTTTGGTTATTCTGGTCATTTGCTTCCCTGTTTTTAATGGTTGTTAAAACCCTTACTTAGTGCAGGGTTCTCCGGCTTTGGCCGTGAGTAAAAATACTATGTTGAACTCTACAATTGTTAATTATGTTGTATATTTTGGACTATTAGGGTTTTACCCTAATTTTGACAGTATAAGAAATATATTACAGCTTCTTTTAAATTACTGCTATTTTGTACTACTCTTCTGCAAAAATATGAGGGTTATTAGTTATGTTTATCATATATGGTTAAGCTCGATAAGTCGAGTATTCTACACTGTTGAATATATCTTGCGCGATAATGTACTTAGTTTTTACCTGTAGTATTTTTAAAATAAAATTCATTGTTAAGGTTCCTGTACATTGTTAATACATTGACTTACTTTATTATTAAGAAAATGTAAATGATGATATATAGTTTATACCCTTCAAAATACAGGGTCTTTATGTTTTTAACGAAGTTCTTAAAGTAACAGTTACTTTATCTTGGAGTACAGAAACTATATTTTAATTCGGGTTTACATTAATGAGTTAAGAACACTACTTGTAATTACATATTAGTACTATTACTCTAAAGTATATGATAGGAAGATATAACATTGTTGTGTATAAACAGATGTTATCTTACCTATAGGTACTATTGCTCCTAACTTAATTTAACTTGTAAGTGTATCGAAAAGATAGTATTTTGTTCTTTGTTTATTTATAAACATAAATAAGATAGTCTGTTGCTATTGTATTCTTATACTTATAGTACTAAATACCTTTATAGAAGTATTCTCTGTATTCTATCTTATCTTGTTTATGTTACCAGTTAATAAAAATAAATAAAAGAACTAACTATGTCTTGCACTGTTAACATCTTAAAAAGTATAGATTGACAGTTGTATGTTTTTGTTTAAACTTAGCTAGATAGAACAGAAATGAATGACTAACATATATTACTTTCTTATATGTAAATTATGCTACTAGCTAAATTATCGGTAGAAGTAAAATGAGATTCTAGCTATCCTTTCTGTCAATTTGATTATTACTCATATAGTAGTTAAGACTAAATAGAAATAAAGTGTAAAGTTATAAAGAAATAAGGTTACTGAAAGTAACTATTGTATCAAGAACTATTTTATCTACTCATTCCTGCTACTATCAGTAATAATATAGCTTCATACTCTACTTCTAATAATCTGAAAGTTTCAGTTCAGGTTATACGTTACTGCTGGCATAAAAGATATTTCTTCTAACAACAAAAATAAAAGGAAAAATCCTATAAATCCATTAACATTCTATTCTGCATTTTCATCATACTATCTTTATTCGTAATTTTACCCCTATGTTGGAGTACGGTCTGGTCACTCCAGATGAGGAAAAACACAGGAGGGGTTTTATTTTTCATCAAAGATTCTATTACTAAACAAACTAAAAACACTTCATTACTAAATCATCTAAATCTTTACTTCATAAGCTACAAACATAACATTCAATCATACACAGTTATCAGTGTGCCCCTACCCAACAGGCTTTAAAAACATTATTTCATCAAACAAAATTGTGTTTTGTTTTGATGAAATGTTTGAATTTCATATAGCGAAACTAAAGAATTGACAGCTACTAAAATGATGACATTACAGAAGCTACTGAAACAATGAAATTAAATGTTTTTAAAGAAAACCTTTGCGAATTATGGATTAGTTGACAAAATCGCTACTTTGAAATTATTTTTTGTGGATTTTCATTGAAAATCAAGGGATAAGTGTTAATAATTTGTCATGACTTAATCTTGAAATCTTATTCAAATATTTATCATTTGATTTTATTATGTGATTTTGTTATTATAAATATTGTAAAGGTTTTGAAATTGGAAGGTTGAAACTATTATACATTAAGCATTCTCAGTATTGGTAATATTGGTGAACATTAATCCACATGGGTAAAAGACAAATTAACAGTGAATATTATTGGATATTCTCCATATGAAACGACAACCAAAACAATATTTTAATCAATAAAGAATTATTTTATGGGTTAAAATATGATGTTTATGGTAGTAAAGCTTTCGGCACTTTTGCAATTAATGCCATAAATCGCCATAAGTGGATGGACATCATGACAATTCTGAAATATTGTTGCCACATTACAAGAAGCTCAAAGTGCAAAGAGAGAATCTATCATTCAAAATGTGGGTTCATAACAGGTCACGTAGTTTTCGCTATACTACATGGAAATAGCACCTAAAGCTCATGTTGAGGATCATGTCAGAGACTTCTATTAAAATGAATTAGAGGGTGCTGAACTGTGAGGGTTCAACGAGATTATTTCGTGGGTTACATATCATAACTGACATCAAAGGAATGCTTGCAAACACCGCGTTTCTCTTCCAGTAGTTAATGCGTAAATAGCTAGTAATAATACTTTTTGAATTAGTCATCTTGTTTCTACCAGATTGTAGAGATTCGAGCGGTCTCACGCGTTAGCTGTCTTCATTCAAGAAATTGTGAAGGATAAGAACGTTGTGTTTTAGCATGGAGACTTATCACATAATATCTCTTTAAAAAGATACTGTGGAGAATATGGCTATAAAAAAACTAGCAAATCTGTGAAGTGGCAGCGAGAGCTTAAAGATCGAGCTTGAAAATAAATGAATGTGGCCGAACTTTATGATCGATCACATAATTTTAAGTTTTATTTCATTCCTATTTTTGCATTTCGTTTATGATTTTGAGTTTAGTTTTAGATGCTATTTATGTATTAATTTGTTGTTTTTGATGTCAAGTTTGGACGCAGAGATTTGGGAATTATAGATTTCAATTGAGTTTCAATCGCCCAAGCTTAAAATAAAACGGAGTAGCAGTTCAATTTCCAGAGAAATTGCTGGGACTAAGAGAGAAGATGAACGAAAATGCCGTGAGATGAATTTCCTTCTCAGTTGTTAATAGAAACGCGTTTTCAACTGACAGGCATTTTTCCGGACCACATTGTGAGCAAATGAAGACAGATCTAAAAAATCCGCCACATGGGTTTTCTCCAGAACGGACCCATTTAGTTTTACTCAGGTGGATTTCGCTAGAAAGTGATGGATTTTGGGATATTTTGGAGATCTTCTGAACGTGATTTTGGCAGTTGCGGCCGGAAAAAATTCGCCTGTGTAAAACTCAATTTGGATTTCATTTTTGTTGATTTAAGCAGACTGGGATTTGATGGAAAGGGGAGCAGACTAGGAGGAGCTCTGTTTGAAGAATTATTTCTTCAAGGAGATCTAGATGCCTGATTGTTGAGAGAGCTAGGAGCACTCGATAGTGCCAGGAGAGATGTTTCTTCCAGATCTGATGAGATGCTGCCAGTGGGGGTTGATAGTTTGGGAACGTGAAGACGAGACTACGGTTTGATTTACCTTGTGACTTCAGACAGTTTCCTGTCTGCAGCTACAATGTTTTAGACTGGTGATATCTAATATATGTTTATAGTGTGTATACTTTGCGTATGATTATGGTATTTCTTGGTCTTGTCATCCTTTTTCCATATTATTATATTTGTTTTAATCTCTTTTAAGACTTTCACAA
>LPNX011215245.1:3612-37811 GCA_001517045.1 Pseudotsuga menziesii | reverse complement strand
TAATGTGTATTGGTTAATAATGCAATTTTGTAACTCTTTTAACATGTTAATATTTGATTAACTTTTTGATTATTATATTATAGGACTTAGATTAGTTTAATACATTTCTGTTTCTATCAATAATATTATTTAAAAAATCTATTTGAATCAGATCTGTATATATGTATCACATTCGGATTGCTTCTTTGTACAAGTGTATATAATATATTTTTGTAAAACATCAACCCTGCCAATACTCCATTTTCTATTCTTGTATTTTTAATTAAATATTTTAAGTAGACAGTTTGCTCTTGTAATATATAACATTAATTAACCTTTGTAATCATAAGTTTGGGTCTGATTAACAATCAGTAGAGTTAGTTTTAACAATTAGACTTTCAGGATAACAGAGCCTTTAAACATGTCAGATACAACCATCCCAAACAGCTTGGAGCCTGCTCTAAGGATCCCGGTATGGGTTGTCTTCCCCGTTACGTGCATAGTCACATATGCCCGTCAACAATTTATTAAAACAAAGACTGTTAGATGACAGAACATGTTCTTGAGCTTGGACAAAAACAACAATGGGAGATCGTTCCTCCCTACCAACTCCTGGAGAGTGCTCAAACAGCAACTCCTCAGGACCCTCGAGCTTGCTCTGGTCTCCCTGGCTGGAACTAGGTGCATCAATAATCAAATACCAGTCTTCAAACTCAGTACTAATCCTAAACTTATCAGTAAGTTCTCTCAGCTTGTAAGCTGTAATAGACCAAGTTACTACAGATTCTCTCTCAAAACACTTTCCTTACTGTTTTCCCTTTCCCCAATGAATTCCTTGAAGAGCATTCCTCCTGAATGATTATTCTCCTGGAAAATATCTGAGCAACCTCAGCTCTAATCATTGGGTACTTTTAAAAGATTGCCTAGGTATTTTTGGGTTAGTTGTCATTTATTGAGCCACTTTCTTTGATCCCACTTTCTTGTGGGATCATGACCCCAATTGTAGGGAAGTTTCCACCTGGAACATAAGAAGTGTTTGAGAATGCTGCCACTTGTCTTTTTCCCTTCACCTAGTTCCTTCCACCAGATTGACCAGTAACACTCTTATTAACAGCTCTCCCATGCTGTTGTCTCCACTTTTTATTTATTAATAATAAAATATTCAGAATTACATTCCACTTATTTTGACTCTGTTGAGTCATCAGTTCTTACTTAGCATTAATTTTAACATAATGTCTTAGGAAATCAAATTAAACAATTAACATTATTTTACAAAATTGGGGTATGTGACATTACTTCCTTCATACTCGTAAAACTGAAGCTATAAGCTGATTTTGAAGGAGCATTGGGTAGGTGGTAATTTAACATGTTTTGAACCTCCTTGACTAAGTACGAAAAATGTGCATCTTACTTCTCTGGAAGCTAAGAGAGTTCTTCTGTGGTATGTTTTATACTATTCTATCCTTAGGAAACTAAAATGGACAAAAAAGCACCCCCTCAGAGTTTTCTTCGGAGTTTTCAGACTCTCTAAACATGAAAACACCAACAAGCATGTACTAGTCTAGGGTCATAAAATCCATGAATCAGTGACATTATCAAGCATTATTCTCTCCCCTCTTCAAGCTTCTCAAAAATGAAGAGAGACTCGAGTTGACTTTCATGAAATCGTTAAAATTTAATAGGAAAGATAAGGAAGAATTATTCCTTTCAGGGTTGCAAACAGTCGCAGCATGTCCTCCTTGAACATAGCACTCTCTGAAATTTCTGATACTCATGTCCCAGTGTACACTTTCAGTTCAACTATTACTTCAAGTTCCTTACTCCTCCACTTTTCCTTTATACATAGGGAATCCGATCATGTATCCTACATGCCATATAAGTTTAGTTGTCCTATATGTAAAATTAAAAGATGCCTTAGGTCATCTCTGTGTTATGCTCAATATTCAAGGATTTATCGCTGCATCTAATTATTATCCTGATTCCATCATTATTCTATTTGAGTATCATTTGTGTCTACCTTTTTGTATCTATTTCCTAGTCACTCTTGTGATCTGTTGGAGGATATATTTCCTTCCTCATCACAATATGGTTTCTCATCAGTACTTCCTGAAGACAAAGACCTAGATTTTTTACAATGGTACCTTAGGTTTCACTATAATTTTTGGTGAACTCCTTCGCTTTATTTTGTCAATTTCACCTATTGACTAAAAATACGTTGAGTTCTTTCCATGTTCAACTTCAAGAAATCTATTCACATGGTAAGTATTGTACTGGTTCCTTTGGATTTCAATTAAAACCTTAGGTTCAAATTTATAACCTAAGTCGTGCAAGACTATGATCATTTACATAGCTTCCATATTTTGAAGACTCACCATTGTATGTTGTGGCTTCGATCCACCTTTGTAATTTACATGGTCTTGTACCTGTATCATATGATTTAATCAAATATTGTAAAGGAGCTAGTGTTCCATTATATTGAACATTGCATCCTTAGATATAATTTTGTATATGACATTGATATGTATTTGTTTCAAGTACTCCCTCTACTTCCTTGGACTTCTGAGTTCTCCAAGATAATGATAGTAATGTATTTCAGCCATCGCTTCCCTCTAACCTCACACATTAGCGGGCATCTGTTATCAACCAAAATGGCACTTCTCCATCCGAGTGCTGGCATTCATTATGTTGGTAAAAAAAAGGACAATTAGGATTGAAGTGACCAAAACACTATAGATGTGCATGAGCTTTGATGCATGATCTCTATACCAGCCTGATATATTTTTATTCTGAGTTGGGTGCATCCATGGAGCTGGGTTACACTTTTAGGTAAGTCGCTTTTGGAAAAAACACAAAATGTACCTCCATCAAGAAATTTTCAACCCTTGATCGAGGTCATAACACCTTCTTCGAGGGCTTAACAAAACCTCGATATAGGTTTTAAGAATACCTCGATCTAGGTTTTAAGACCTTGATCTAGGTTTTAAAAAAACCTCGATCGAGGTTTTAAAAAAAACCTTGATCTAGGTTTTAAGACCATGATCTATTTTTTTTTAAAAACTCGATATAGGTTTTAAGAAAACCTTGATCGAGGTTTTAACGCCGCGATCGAGGTCCTTGTGCAAAAGCATTTATAAAAAGAGGTTTAAACGGTAGCTCAATCGAGGGTTTGATAAAACCTTGATTGAGCTAATTTAAAAACCCCGATAGAGATTATTTAAAAACCTTGACTGAGGGATGTTAATACCTCAGTTGAGCTAATAACTCATTTGAGGGCCTGAAAAACAGAGAATTAGCCCTCTTACAAGAAAATCAAAGTTTCTCTGTGTCTTCTAGTGGTGTAAACCCTGCCATTCATTGCACAGAACTGAGCAGAGTTCATACCAATAGATTCGTCACTGAATCCTCTATCCATTGACATATCATGCATGCGTTTTGGAATTCATATGGGTTTTTTTTAATTAGTTCTAAAACTTACACTTAGAAAAATAGAAAACAACTTCGAAGCAACTCAAAGAAAAATCCCCAGGGTAAAATATACACATCCAAAAATTTCTTAAAAATGGGAATCCCACACATCGACGTATCCTCTTCAAAAGGGTATCTTTGGTTTTTCAATTTTTGAAAACAGTGAAAAAAAAGATGGGATGGACACACATGTGTATAAAATGATGCTGAAATCAGATGTGGTGACTTTTGAAAAGTAATAAATAATTGTATATTGAGAAATAAATTAACAAAAAAATATGCAGACCACAGTACATTTTGTGTAGATCATGCTCATATATATATATATATATATATATATATATATATTTTAAATTATTAATGTAATATTGAATTATTGGGGATGGACACGAGCCACTTATTAACTTCTTCAAATTTTTAACGTCACACAGTTCATTAAATGAAAAATCTCACAAATTAAATGACATTGGAATATTTTAAAAAAAATATCATTGAGAAGCCAACATAATATTCTACAATTTGTTTTTTAACTACAAGTCAAAATTCACATGGCATATATGCGTTTTGAGGGATTCTATCTAGAACATGAGTAAAAAATCAGGCTTTTATCGCCAAATTTGGCCAAAAAGTGTTACCCACCTTCGTGCAATCAACCAATTTTGGGTTTCACATGCGACTATGTGTATTGCAACTAACGTGTCATACGCAACTATGTGCATTGCAACCCGTGTGTACCTTTCATACGTGAGTTTCCTTTAAGCAATAAGTGTGTAATATGCACCTTACCTATATTAATACCCGCGTGTACCTTAATTTGACATTAAAAAATATAAATCATGATTAGATGACATTAGTTGGGCCTTAATATATAACTATCCCAACTATCTCAACCATCCTAACCTTCGAAACCTCTCTATTTTCCAATGTATAAAGAGAGGCCTTAGGATGGGGCTAATCAATCAATTTTGGAAGAGCAAATTTATGCTGGTGGTATATCTTCAGAGTCTTGGAGCAGAAGAACTCAGAGTCCTTGGTTCCAAAGGAGTCCTTTTGTCAGAAGCTGGGTTGTATTCTCACCTATTCATTGTTAGTTAATAAATAGAATGCTTCTTCCAATCTGTGTATTGTTCTTTTCTCATGTATTCTGGTTAATGAATAATGTCATTTATATTATTAATATGTTTTTCACCTGACCTCTATTATATATACGTATGAGATATTGCTTGAAGAACTGGCTCTTTGCAGGTGAAGAGAAGCAACCCTAGAAGCTTTGGAAAAGGTTGAAGTGAGAGAAGACCAAGCTTGTATCAGCCGTCATAAGCCAGGTAAGCTAAATTATATTCCTATTCTCATTTCAATTTTTGTAAAAGCTTATTTTCTGCAAGTGTAATAGTAATTTGGTAACCCCAGACCCTAGTTTATAAGTGTTTATTGTCCTGTACAATAGACATAAAGGCCAAAACATGTCAAAATAGCACTCCTAAATTCAAAGAAGTTTAAACCCAAGTGTGCATGTAAAATTCACCAATGAGGGTTAAGAAATGCCTTAACTTCTAGAAATAAGTTGAACAAAAATTACTATTTAATTGTTAAATGTTTAATTTTAAGTTTTAAATGTATGTAAGTGAATGCCATTAAATTTCTTACTTGAGTTTGATTTAATTTACATTTTCAATTTTGAAGAGATGTCATTATATACCATGTATATATTTCTAATTATTTTCTTATTGATGTTTTCATTGCAGTTGTGGCTATGGACACAAATGTTGAAATACTGATTGAGCTTTCCCACTTGAGAGGACTTAGTATGGCATTTAGTGATGGTGACAATATTCGTCGTTCACTTGCATCCACTTTCGATGCAATTGTTGAGACTATTGCATTTTCAAGAAACATACTATATGACATTACATCATATAGAGAAAGAAAAAGACAAGAGTACGCTAATGGGATTGACTACAATGCAATCAAAAATTCAAAAATAACCAAAGAGCATATATTTTCATTGTTTAGGGAACCTCACATGAGGGAAATCCCAAATGAAAATAGGTCTCATATCTCTATATAGCGGTGCACATTTCAACCATTTGTTGATAACAAGATGGACAGATGGTATATGGTTTTTGATATACCACCACATAACAACAGGGAAATCCCCCCGTATTTCGTTCGAAAGATGTATGCAGAGTTCATGTTCGGTAAACGCATAAACTATTTTGATATAGTACAGTTTTAGAGGATCGGTGGGGGGATTCCCAAAAACTGACCCAATGCCACACTTTGAGGCCTTGATCTCCCTATCCCTACACCTCATCGACAGCTGCTTGGGCCAGATGTCCCACATGTACATCGTGTTATTCCATAGACACATGATGCATATTTTAGTTTTGCATAGGCTCTTGTTTATCATAGCGCTATGGTTCAGCATATGGGTGAAGAATGGAAATTTTTCCCTAGTGTGGTACATACACCAAGTCATCACGGTGTAGGACCCTCTTCTAGTACAGTACCACCCACTAGTGCAGCAGCACCCTCTAGTGCAAGACCATCTACTAGTCTAGCACCATCATCACATCCCCAACCTACTTTTGAGCCTCACGAGTGCACATCATGTGGTCGTCCCTATTATGTTCATTCCTCAGATGTTGTGTTCAATGGGTTTTTGAGTGATCTATGTAGATGGTTAATTGTAATAAATTGTTCATTATTTTCCTATTTCTACACATATGTATAGTTTGAGCTAGTATATTAATTTTGTGAACTTACAGTTGATGCTTTATGCCAGAAGTGACACCCTAGAGTTTCATGTTCCACACATAACAGAGGGGCATGACAGTCCATCCATTGATCCCTTGGTTGGTGGAGAGATTCATATAGCACCCATTGTTGTATCTCTCACCCAGGTAAACATTTTAAAATTTCAGTTTTTTAATAGTTGTTAATTTGTTAATTTACACATACTGTACATGTTAGTTCACTAATGTTATCTACGGTCTAATATTTACAATTATTAAACTCGCAGATGCCAAATCCTTCACAAGGGAAAGCTGTGATGGAGGTAGAATCCATGGTCGTATCGACCAAGGAAACACCTAGGCTCCAGGTAAACAATTAAAAATGTCATTTTTTAAATACATGTATTCTCATTGAATCATGCATGTCTTACTAGATGAACACTTTTTGACTATAGGAACCAACCAAAACACCTGGACCATTTCCTAGAATTGTATCTCCTCATAGGCCATACGTGATCAAGGGTCATGTGTATATGAGGTGGCCTACTCCTAGAAAGACTTCAGTTGTCCATGACCATGGAGCTACTGATACCATGGTAATGTATATCCTTCGATGATATTTCTTAGTTAACCTAAAATCCAGTGCATAAAATGTTTTCTTAATGTTTGATTTGCATGTTTACTGCATCAGGAGCCAAATTTTACAATTTAAAACCTTGCAAGGATGGTTGGTGCAATAGTCAGTGCTGGATCTACAATGGAAAAAAGTCACACATAGGTACAACCATTTCAACATGATCGTTACATAGTTTATTATTGTTGGCGTATGTTTATTCATGCATGTCTAACTATTTGAACCTTTGGTGATTGTAGCCACTAGCAGCAGGAGTTATTGATGTAGCAGTCAATGTGGAATCTACAATAACAATAAGCCACATAGAGGTACAACTATTTAAAACATGATCTAGATATAGTCTATTATTGTTGTTTATTGTGTATTCATGCACATGTCTAACTATTTCAACATTTGGTGATTGTAGCCACCACCACCAGCAACAGTTCCTTTCCCCTCTGGCTCAACCATGGATGCGACAATCCTTAATGTTCAACCAACAACTCCATTTTCTACACAAGGAACACAATCCCCTTTGTCACGGTCTCTCACTGAGGCGAAATGTACATTAATGACCAATTGTTTCATGCAATGTCCATGAACATGTTGATAATTGTTGGGTTAATTTAGATATGGTCTTTTATTGAGCTAATTTATTAGTACATAGTTAGTTGAATTTAACAATTGATATTTAATTTGCAGGATCCAGAGACGCACATTGGTCATAGAGTTGTGCCTAGAGGATCAACATCAGGAAAGAACAAGAGGAAGCTTGAGTTTTGATGTCTTTACGGATATGTACATTTCGATACACGTACATGTGGCTTGGATATTTTAGGCTAGTTTTGGAGACATGTACTTTTGGTTAATTTTGGATATATATGTACTTTTGGATACTTTTGGATATATATGTACTTTTGGATACATGCACATTGACATCTCAGTTATAAATGAACGATATATTTCACTTTGAATTTGTAATTTGGTTTCCACATGTTCTTGTGTCAATATATTGTATTGATTTGTGTGGATTATCTATTACTTATGAATGCATTATGTCAAAGGAACAAACTATTATATTTAAATGTTTCAATGATCTCACTACATGCACATTAATTGGATATCTAAGTAGAAATTGTGTCTTTGGATGATCATTACAAGTAAATTCAATGTTCTTTCTCGTGTAATTTAATAAATCTAAGTGCAATACATTGTATTTCAAGGTTTCAATGAACTCACTACATGCACACCAATTGTATATATATAACGAAAAATTGTGAGTTTGGATGATTAAATTACAAGTTAAGTCAATGCTCAAGTGTAATATTAAAAAACTAAGTGCAATACATGCTTCACATTTCATCAACAATCAACAACACTATTAAGAAAACCTCATGCACCCAATGAATAATCACTTAGAATTAAAGGAACTACAATAGAATCAAAATACCGATAACCAAATTCATGAATCAACATGATTTGAAGCATAAGTCCACCAGATTTGAAAAAGTTGAATTGGACATTAGATTTCTTATGAACTGAGTTGTGATAATAAGATAAGATTAAGGTTAGGATTAGGGTTTCCCTAGTAGGGTTATGGTTATGGGCCATGCATGTTAAACAGTAAACCCTAGTTAGGGCTACGATTTTCCAAGTTTTCCCCTCATTGGCGTGAAATGCATTGTCCCTTACTAAGTGAAACCCTAGTTTGAGAAACCACTGTATATGGAGGTCAGCAGGAAATTAACAGGAGGGAGAGGACCCTCCTTAGATAAAATCCAACCTCATGAATCCAACAAAATCGATGGTTCATGGATTGGAGGCCAAAGCATCAATCTATGGCAAGTTGCAGGTCACCTCTAGATACCGTTCAGGGACACTTGGTCGACTTGTGCCTACTGTGCAAAAAATGCCACGGAGCCCCAATTTTGAATTGTGTCAACTCCTGCTAGTGTGTTTGGGAATTGGAAATATGGAAAAGCTGACCACATACCCACCATCCATGGATTTCAAAGTTTGTCCCTCATTGGCATGGAATGCATTGTCCCCTACTGAGTGAAACCCTAGTTTCAAAAACCACTGTATATGGAGGTCACCAGGTAGCGGACAGGAGGGAGAGGCCCCCCTAAATAAAATACCACATCACAAATCCAACAAAATTGATGTTTTGTGGATCAGAGTCCCGAGCATCGATCTATGGCAAGTTGCAGGTCACCTCTAGATAGCGTTCAAAGACACTTGGTGGACTTGTGCCCGGTGCGCAAAAAATACCACGGAGCCACAAGTTTGAATTCCATCAACTCCTACTAGTGTGTTTGGGCATGGGAAATATGGCAACACCAACCACATCCCAACCATCTGTGGCTTTCCAAGTTTGGCCTTCATTGGCGTGAAATGCATTGTCCCCTACTGAGCGAAACCCTAGCTTAATAAACCACCGTAGATGGAGGTCACTGAGAAATGGATAGGTGGGAGAGGGCCCCTCTCTCTAAAATTCCATGTCATGAATCTAATAGAATCGGTGGTTTTTTGATCGAAGGAACGAGCATCGATTTATGGTGAGTTGAATTTCACCTCCAGATAGAATTCAGCGACACTTGTTGGACTTGTGCTCAATGCGGAAAAAATGTCACAGAGCCGCATTTTTGAATTTTTTCAACTCCTACTAGTTTTTTTGGGTATCGAAAATATGGAAATGCTAACTACATGCCCACCGTCCATGGATTTACAAGTTTTTGTCTCATTGGGGTGAAATGCATTGTCCCCTACTGAGCAAAACCCTAGTTTCAGAAACCACCATATATGGTCGTCACTAGGAAATGGACAAGTGAGAGAGGCCCCCACTAGATAAAATCCCACTTCATGAATCCAATGGAATCAACAGTTCATCTATTGGATGCCTCAACATCGATTTATGGTGAGTTACAGGTCACCTCCAAATATCGTTCAGGGACACTTAGTTGACTTGTGCCTGGTGCACAAAAAATATCACAGATCTGCAATTTTTAATTCTATAAACTCCTACTAGCATGTTTGGGCATGGTAAATATGGAAACACCAAACACATCCCCACCATTCATGGCTTTCCAAGTTTGGCCCTCATTGGCATGAAATGCATTGTCCCCTACTGAGCGAAACCCTAGTTTTAGAAACCACCATATACGGTTGTCACCAGGAAATGCATAGGAGGGAGAGGAGCACTCCTAGATAAAATCCCATGTCACAAATCCAACAAATTTTATGGTTCATCGATCATAGGCCCCATCATCGATCTATGGTGAGCTGCAGGTCACCTCTAGATATCGTTTAGGGACACTTGGTGGACTTGTTCCCAGTGTGCAAAAAACATCATGAAGCCAAAATTTTGAGTTTCGACAACTCCTGCTAGCTTGCTTAGGCATGATAAATATGGAAACTCCAACCACATCCCCACCATCCATGTCTTTCAAATTTTGTCCCTCATTGGCGTGAAATGCATTGTCACCTACTGAGAAAAACCCTAGTTTCAGAAACCACCGTATACGGTGGTCACTGGGAAATGCACAGGAGGGAGAGAGCCCCCTAGCTAAAATCCCATGTCACAAATCCAACAAAATAAATGGTTCATCAATCGGAGGCCCGAGCATCGATCTATGGCGAGTTGCAAGTCACCTCATGATACTGTTCATGGACACTTGGTGGACTTATGCCTGGTGCGCAAAAAACGTCACAAACTTGCAATTTGAATTTTGTTAATTCCTTCTAGCATGTTTGGGTATGGGAAATATGGAAACAACAACCACATCCCCATTATTTATGTATTTTTCAATTTTGTCCCTTGTTGGCATGAAATGCATTGTCACCTACTGAGGTAAACCCTAGTTTCAGAAACCACCATATAAAGTGGTCACTGGGGAATGGACAGGAAAAAGAGGCCCACCCCTAGCTAAAATCCCATGTCAGGAATTCAACTAAATCAATGGTTCATAGATCGGAGTCCTGAACATGGATCTATGGCGAGTTGCATGTCACCTCCAGATACCGTTGAGAGATACTTGGTGGACTTGTGCCTAGTGCACAAAAAAATTCACGGAGCTGCAATTTTGAATTCTATGAACTCATGCTAGTGTGTTTGGGCATGTTAAACATGGAAATGCCAACCGCATCCCCACTTTCGGTGGCTTTCCAAGTGTTTCCCTCGTTGGTGTAAAATGCACTGTCCCCTACTGAGTGAAACCCTAGTTTCAAAAACCACCATATACGGTGGTCACCGGGAAATGGAAAAGCGGGAGAAGCCCCTCCTAGCTAAAATACTAGGCCACAAATTCAATGAAATGAATGGTTGGTATATCAGAGGCCCGACGATCGATCTATGGTGAGTTGTAGGTCACCTCCAGATACCGTTCAGGGACACTTGGTGGACTTGTTCCTGGTGCGCAAAAAACATTATGGAGCCGCAATTTTGAATTTTGACTACTCTTTCTAGCATGTTTGGGCATGGGAAATATGGAAACACCAACCACATCCCCATAATCCATGGCTTTCCAATTTTGGCCCTTGTTGGCATGAAATGCATTGCCCCCTATTTAGCAAAACCCTAGTTTCAGAAACCACCATATACGGAGGTCACTGGGAAACCGACAAGCAGGATAGGGGTCCCTTAGCTAAAATCCCATGTCACAAATCCAACAAAATTGACGGTTCTTTGATCGGATTTCAGAGTATCGATCTATGGCAAGTTGCAGGTCACCTCGAGATACTAGATCCCACATGTTAAATTCTCTATGTAAATGTTTTATAGTTACCTTTATGCATTGAAATAATGGTTATAATAAAAAAATTAACATGGTATAAGAGGTGAGTTGTCAAGAAGGAAATTATACAAGCCTTAAAATAGAAAGCTATCATTGCTCCATCTTTTTTCCATTATCCTAGTGTTAGCACTCAAAATATACCCAAGGTTGTAAAAGGTAATCTTAAGGTAACAGCAAAAACCACTTTAGAAAGAAACTGGATTTTCTTTCTAGAGAGGGATCTCTCAGATATAAATTTAACAAGGCCAGATATTGAAATCAATAATTTAGTTATGCATATGGTTGAAACAATACATATAACCATTGGGAAATGGAGTCAAAACAGATAAAGATAATACAAATCTTCTTACACAGAATTTCAACAAAGGAAAGATAATCATTCATTGATTTTTAGGCAATAGGAGAGAAACATGAACAGTCCATCAATATAGAGCATCACAAGATGAATTCCATATCAACTTTAGAGGAAATATTTGTGAATATCTGAAACAATAGCCAGAGCATAACATCTATGAATTCTGAAACTATTAAACACTACATTCAGATATGAAAGAAAATAGAATGGAAGGTAAACACTTAGAAAACAATCACAGGGAAAGAAGGCACAGACTGTAACATAAACGACATAGAAATATTTGGAGATCAACTCACATTCAGCTCTATAATTTCATTCAAAAATCATAATTTCTCAATAACATTGGTCCAAGCTTATGGGTTCCAACCCCCAATACATCAAATAAATTCAAATATATACAAAAATAGTTTCTTCCCAAGAATATCAATAACCAATTAATCTGTTAATCAAAGTTTTTGTAACCGTATCCCTAATAACTAGGAATAATAATTACATGCTTTGATTCAAACAATAGATTGCTGGATTATGGAAAACTTAGTAATTGCAAGGTATCTTGAACAAACAGCTTCACGAACTGCAACACCTTTCTTCATTAATGAAGTATGCACTTGGTCTTTCCAAATTTCTCCATGATCTTCCATTGTTCCCCATTTGGGGTGTCATATTCTATCAATTTTTCCACAATGATGTTTCCTGTTAACCCTTTGACTAAATATTCAAATTTGGAGTGCTCCATGTGATTCTATACCAATAAACTGTGATATTGATCCTAAATGCTGTTCCTTCTCCATAATAAACAATGGCGACAAGTCTTTAATCAAATTTTATGTGTTTGAAGGCTTACCTAGTTACTATGAATACACAGAAGTTGACTTTGGAAAATATGGTGAACTATCCACTTATCTTTCACCTGCAGCATGCAATTGAAATGACTTTACCTAGGTCAACTTCACATTTTATACAACGGACTATTCTGGGGCCCTTACCAAGTTGTTTTCCTCTTACCGCTTTCCTCAGTGGAACTCACCAAAAGTCACCATGTGGAAAGCAGTTTAAATTCCGTTACCACTCATCCTTTTGAATTATATCACAGCTTCACACTCTGGAATATATAATGACCATTGATAATATTTCATCTTTTGTCTGAACCATTGGATTAAAATCTATTATACGTACTCTGCCACCATTTCTCATTTTTTCAAGCGTGCATCTTCACATCATGGGCTTCCTCATAATTGTAAATTTTATTCACTTTATTTATTAGTCATTGATCTTTCTTCCTCATTAACCACTTCCTCCAATCCATCAAAATTTCTCCCTTGCGCAACTTCCCCCCAGCGAATTAATTGTCAACCGTATATTTTCATACTCATAAATCTATACCTTGGAATTTTGCAATGAATTAACCAAAATGCACACTTTTAATAAGGGACTCAAGTTTACCAAGCTTTGCCAATTTTTATGTATCCCTTTATCATTTCTCGACCACATTTCTTCCTCAATTGTTCAACATAAGAGGTGTTAACAAATGGCTCCAACTAGGGATGATATCCTCCCTGTGAAGTATCACAGAACCCTGTAGACCAAGTGTCAAATCCATTGGGTCGCTCTCAATCTTTCTTTGAAATATTCAACATGTTCTAATCTGAACCATAAACTAAACCATTGCTACATAAAAATTCTTGTCAGCCTGTAACCTGTAAACTGTCACCCATTCTCTGAAGACTGAAACCAACAGTAACTAAAATCAAACTTGAAACTGCTAAAAGAAATGCTCAGCACGCAAACTTATTTACACCTGCTTACCTACCCTACTTTATTCAATACCAATTTCCAATCAAGTAAACTCTGACTTCCAATGAAGCCAATGAAGCAATTTTTCCAATAATTCCATTTCTTCCTCATGCTTGATTGAAATTAGAACATAATAACAAAATAGCAATAGGTTATGATGAAAAAATTGTCCTTTGCTGCAAACGCATAACCAACTACCCCATCTGAAAAATTTATCCATGTATTTTTCTACTGGATCATAAAAAGAATGACAACCTTCAATGTACTGCATCATTTTCTTACCATTAGAAGGCTTTCCAAAGAGTAACTCTTCTTGCATACTGTCAAACCGATCTTTAAAAGAGCTTTGTAAGGAATTCCCATGATTTTTTTTAAATGATATATCAGCAACTTCATTTAATATTTCTAAATTTACAACTCCATTCTTCTCAAGCACTTCAAGAGGAATATCATTTTTCTCTTCAACAATATTAAGTAGAAAGATGTCTTATTGACAAAACGTTTGTGAATTGGAAAGACTTAAAGAAACATCCCATTGAGAGTCCTCATCTCCTTTTTTGTGATCCCTTTGTTTATTGCACACTGTTGGTTCTTTCACATACTGATATTGATGGCATGATTTCTCTTCCTTTTCATTATATATAAGTAAACTAAAATTTTCTTTAAAACCATCACTAACATAATTTTTAACAAGCTGACTGCAATCATCAGAAAAACCATCAAGACTATAACCCTCTTCTTTCACATCACTAGGTTTAATTTTCAGAAAATAAATATGTGGAGGGACTGTAAGACTGAAAATTTGCAGAATCAAAATTATTTATGTAATCACCCACATAAGCATTAGAACTTAGAGGAAATTGTTGCTGCAAAAAGGAATTTCTGATTGGGAATAAGATGCCTCATCTTGGAACAAAACTTCGGAAGTTGAATAATATGAAGAAGGGTTTGATTGACCATCCCAACTTCCTTCTTGGTCACACAAATATTGACAAGACTACTGCAAATTATCATCTACTTCAGGAAAAGAAATGTAGCTGGTTGAATCAGAGTTTTGGCTCACGTCTCTTTCAGTCGAGGAAGAAATTATTAACTGTTGAGATTTTTCTTGAATGTGAAGACAACTAATTTGTATTTCTATTTTTGAAAATGGGTTCTCATATAAAATTTCTAAAATCTCTTCATCCACTAACTCATTATCACTATACATGTTTTCCAAATCTCCAATGAAACCTTTAACATGCGTACAACAATCTTGAACCAACAACAAGGAGGGGTATTGGTTTTTGTAATGTTCATAAAATAATATATGAAAATCAGTAAGGGGAAACAAACTTTTTGATGGTGACCCTTCATACCATGACCTTGCATATCCTTCTAAAGTAGCCATGAACATTTTAATTAAAGAATCCTCATGCAATTTAACTCCCAGCTTATGTATATGCATATGAAATCTAACCAAATGAAGGGCAGAATCATCATTATTTTGATCTTTAAACTTTGGAAGACTTGTTTTCCAATCTAATTTAGGTATTCGATTTTGAAAACCAGGAATGGGAACACGATTCATAGGAGCATACTTGCAGACTAAGAACTCATCTTGACAAATGAATAAACTAAATCAACTCTTCAAACTTTGCAATCTTTTGACAGTGGAGTCGCCATAGGAATTCTGAAAATTGGATTCTTCGAAGATCAATTCACCAAGTGAAAGATGCGCAACCTTGCTGATATCTGACTATTGTTCGCCATCAACAATCAAATATGAAACTATGTCATTCATACCCAGGGAAGATTTGAACCTTTGTTCCCCGGTAACGGTGCCAATTTGTTAGCACTCAAAATACACCCAAGGTTGTAAAAGGTAATATTAATGTAACAACAAAAACCACTTTAGAAAGAAATTGGCTTTTCTTTCTAGAGAGGGATCTCTCAGATATAAATTTAATAAGGCCAGATATTGAAATCAATAATTTAAGTTATGGATATGGTTGAAACATTACATATAACCATTGGGCAATGGAGTTAAAATAGATAAAGATAATACAAAGCTTCTTACACAGAATTTCAACAAAGTTAAGATAATCATTCAGTCACAGTCATTCATTGATTTCAGGAGATAGGAGAGAAACATGAACAATCCATCAATATAGAGCATGATAAGATGAATTTCATATCAACTTTAGAGGAAATATTTTTGAATATGTGAAACAATAGCCAAAGCATAACATGTATGAATTATGAAACTATTAAACACTACATTCACATATGAAAGAAAACAGAATGGAACATAAACACTTAGAAAACAATCACAGGGAAAGAAGGCAGAGATTGTAACATAAACGAACCATTAATCTTTGAACATCAACTCGCATTCAGCTCTGTAATTCCATTCAAAAATCATAATTTCTCAATAACATCGGTCCAATATTATGGGTTCCAAACCCCAATATATCAAATAAATCCAAATATATACAAAGATAGTTTCTTCCCAAGAAGATCAATAACCAGTTAATCTGTTAATCAAAGTTTTTGTAACCATATCCCTAATAACTAGGAATAATAATTACATGCTTTGATTCAAACAACAGATTGCTCGATTATAGAAAACTTAGTAACTGCAAGGTATCTCGAACAAATAGCTTCACAAACTACAACACTTGTCTTCATGAATGAAGTATGTACTTGGTATTTCCAAATTTCTCCATGATCTTCCATTGTTCCGCATTTGGGGTGTCATATTCTGTCAATTTTTCCACAATGATCTTTCCTATTAACCCTTTGAATAAATCTTCAAATTTGGAGTGGTCCATATGATTCTATACCAATAAACTGTGATATGGCTCCTAAACCCTATTCCTTCTCCATAATAAACAATGGCGACACGTCTTTAATCAAAGTTTCAGTGTTTCAAGGCTTACCTAGTCACTGTGAATACATAGAAGTTGACTTTGGAAAAGATGGAAAAATATCCACTTATCTTTCACCCGCAGTGTGCAATTGAAATGACTTTACCTAGGTCAACTTCACTTTTTATACAACGGACTATTCCGGGGCCCTTACCAAGTTGTTTTCCTCTTACCGCTTTCATCAGCGGAACTCACCAAAAGTCACCACGTGGAAAGCAGTTTAAATTCCTCTACCACTCATCCTTTTTAATTATCTCACAGCTTCGCACTCCATAATAGATAATGACTATTGATAAGATTTCATATTTTGTCTGAACCATTGGATTAAAATCTATTATACGTACTCCACCAGCATTTCTCATTTTTTCAAGCGTTCATCTTCACATCGCGGACTACCTCATAATCGTAGATTTTATTCACTTTATTTCTTAGAGGTTGATCTTTCTACCTCTTTAACCAATTTCGCCTCTCTGTCAAAACTTTCTCCCTTGTGCAACTTTCCCCCAGTGTATTAATTGTCAACTGTAGATTTTCATACTCGTAAATCTATACCTTGGAATTTTGCAATGAATTAACCAAAATGCACACTTTTAATAAGGGACTCAAGACTACCAAGATTTTCCAATTTTTATGTATCCCTTTATCATTTCTCGACCACATTTATTCCTCAATGTTTCAACATAAGAGGTGTTAACACCTTGTTTTATATATTGGGTTAAAACATTGAAAATATTACCTACTTGAAAATTTTGGGTTTTAGTCCTGTAAGAGAGCCTACAAAGAACTTTCACAGGTATGACCTTAAGAGGTACATGTATGTATTCTAATATTATGTATATCATCTGAATGGGATCCTGAAATTTTTATATGATTGATAAATAGGGTTTATTGATCATATGTACAATTTTCCATGTTCATTAACTTGACATACAAGAGAAGTTTTGGCATATTTATAAACAGCATTATGGAAAATTTCGCATATCAAGAACACAAAATTGACATATTCATAAGCAACATAAATGGGAAAATTAAAATTATGATACATACCTCATCATGCTGGATCCCACCTATTATCATACAGCCAAGACCTCTGGATCATCTCTTATAATGATTGTATCCATTAGTCCCTCGTTCTCTATATCCAGTTAGAAGTAGCATACCTTCGATGAATTTCAGCTAGGCATTGTTCATACATGGAGGTTTGTACCAATTATTAAGTTGGTAAAGTGATACACACATGCACTTGGTTTGTAATCCCTATAAACATATCCACCCTTCTTTCTTGCATTGTTGTCTTGTGTAAAGTATTCACCTTTAACAACCATAGAACTGATTGGGAAGTTGTTGTTTTCATAGTCAGTCATGGACATAATGAGGGTTTTATTTCCCCCTATACAATGTTCAAACCAGTAATCACCACCCCATTCACTATCTTCTGAGGTGACCACTATGTATATGTGTCCTACATAATATGATTGTGTTGATGTATTTGTAACTTCAGAATGTATTCACTTGTATATCTTATGTATTAGACCCTGATGTTCCTATCAGGAAGTATATGTAATGTAATTGAGTCATGTCATACCCCGATGTTCCTATCGGGAGAATAAATAATGTAAACAAGTCATGTAAATTCATATAGGGTAACCCTTCGTATTGTTCAAGGGTTAAAGTCCCCACAATTTCGAGGCAATAGGGTTATTAGACTCTCCTAGAGAATTAGTCCCTGGTAAGTTATTGTCAAGTCAACAATTAGTATAAATAGAGAGTGAGCCTCTTTATTTAACACACAGTCAGTCACACTTATTTGTAGCACATGAGTGAGAGAGAAGGAGTTGGGATAAGAGAGAGAAAAACTATCGAAGATAATCTTACTGTCTTTGGGTTTTACTGCTGCTTTGGTGCTTATTCTATCTTTGAGGAAGTTGTGAGGTTTTCTCCTTTATGGTTTCCCCAAGGAAAATATTTGTTTCTATTGTCTCTTGTGATTGATTTTTGTGCATGTTATTCTCTCAGATAAGATCCTAAGATAATACTGCCAAATTGATAAAAATCTAACATGGTATCAGAGCTAACCTGAGAAGAAGACACTATGCAGCTATGGAAGCTACGGATTCTTACATTTTGGGTCTCTCTCCATAATCCATCAGCAAAAGGAGGCAGGGATGAACCTCCATTGAAGGGCACATATTTCTGTCAAAGCAAAATCTGATTCTTAGCACTTTCAGTTTTTGACCTACCATGACATCAGGAAATTAGGGCTTTTCACTGAAGAGGAATTTTTGAGTGAGCCTACGATAGGATTGCTCTCCTCCTCAAAATTGAAGTTTAGAGACAAGAATCAAATTTTTTGGTTAGGAATAAATATGGGAAAGTCAAGCCCTAATTTTCCCTGGAACCAGAAAACTAGCACTACAGAAGCTCAACTCTAGATCTAGTTTTCAGCTTCTCAAATTGGTAAGATCTAAATATTTTATATTTCAATTTGAGGTTCTTTATTAAGATGTCTCATCACACAAATCTTGATGAAAATATTGAAGGAGATGATAACTTCTGAGCCTGGAAGTATAGAATCTCCCTGGTCCTGGAAGAAAATGAGTTGGACTCTCACATTAGTGAAGAGGTTCCAGTTCCAGAGGGAGATGAGGCTAAGGCATTACAAAAAAATAAATTGGTCATGGATAAGAGGATTATTGCTGATTCAATTAAGGATAACCTCATACCACAAGTGTCCTCCCTAAATACACCTACGGAAATGTTTGATTCCCTCACGAATCTATTTGAAGGGAAGAACATAAACCGAAAGATGATTTTGAGGAACCAGTTGAAGACTATGAAGATCCATAATGTGGATACCATACAATCATACTTTACCAGGGTCTCTCATATCAAAGAATAACTTGAAGCAGTTGATTAATAAGTGGAGAATGCAGATATTGTAATGACTACCTTGAATGGTCTCCCTAGGTCATGGGACTCCTTCATTCAATGGATTTGTGCTAGAAGAAAGCTAGTAAACTTCAGTAGACTGTGGGAGGAATGCTCATAGGAATAATCTCAAATAGTAGCATGAGAAGAGAATATGGAAGTGAAGATCAAGCTCTCAAAGTATACTCCAAGAAAAGCGGAAGGGAATATCATCACCCCAAAGGTAAGCATTCTCACCAGAAAGGTAACTCAAGAGAACCTAACAGAGATTTATCTAAACTCAGATGTTTTACCTGTGATGAGAGAGGACACTATACCAGAGATTGTCCTAGGAACATAAATGGCTCTCACAGTAAGAAGGGAAACACGCGAAGACATCATGCTTATGCTACAGAGGATGATGAACCTTCCACAAAGAGAATCAAACAAGAAAGTGATGATTCTTCAAGTGACGAAGAATATGTTTTGATTTCTGCTCTTACAGGAACTATCACACATGGAAGCAATGATTGGCTTATAGATAGTGGGGCTTCCAAACATATGACAGGATTCAATGAATCCTTTGTGAAACTTTCTGAACATGAGTCACCTCACAAGGTGAAAATTGGGGTTGACTACTAGTATCTAATAAAAGGTAGTGGTGAATACTCCTATAAGCTAGACTCTGGAAAGTCTATGAAGATAAAGGATGTCTTGTTTGTACCAGGACTAAATAAGAATATACTCTCCATATATGCATTGGATGCAAAAGGAATAAGGGTTGCATTTATAGATGGCCAATTTCTTATGTGGCCAAAGGGAAAGACTATAGATGATGCAGTAGTGATTGGGGAGCAAGAAGGCGGACTATAAAAACTGAAGGGCCAACCAGAACAAGATTTGGTTCATGACTCAGTAGAGACAAATGAACTTTGGCATAGAAGGCTTGCACATGTGCACTATAAAGAAATACCACTTATAAGCAAATTTGTTGAAGGTATTCCAGAAATACAGACAAAACATGATGATATCTGAAAAGGATGTGCGAGAGGAATGAACACAAAGACGACATTTCCAAGTAGTGAGAGAAAGACAAAAGGGATCTTGCAAATCATCCACTACGATGTATGCGATCGGATGTCATCCAGTTCATTAAGCAGGTATGTATACTATGTTTATTTCATTAATTATTTTTCTAGGAAGACATGGATATACTTCTTGAAGAACAAAGATGAAGTATTCAGAAAGTTCAAGGAATTCAAAGCCTTGATTGAGAACCACACAGAAAAGAAGATCAAAACCTTTCGATCAAAAAATGGCAAAGAATTCACATCAAATGAATTCAAAGAGTTATTAAGAGATTCAGGGATTAAGAGGGAGTTGACCACTCCATATAATCCACAATAGAATGGGGTTGCAGAAAGGAAGAATAGAACGATCATGGAAGATGCAAGGGAAATGCTTCATGATGAAGATATTCCCATGCATCTATGGGCAGAAGCTTGTAGGACAACGATGTATGTACAGAATTGTACTCCACACAGAGTACTTGAGAACAACACACATGAAGAAGTCTTTTCCAGAAAGAAACCAGAGTTTAGCCATCTCAGAATATTCGAGTGTCCAGTGTACATACACATTCCAAAAGAAAAGAGGACAAAGCTAGATCCTTCTGGAAAGAAGGGTATATTTGCAGGATATAGTGAAAGCTTGAAAGATTGCATAATATACTTTCTAATTTTCAAGAAGATCAACATTAGCAGAGACATAACATTTGATGAAGACTCAGCTTACAACAAATCTAGAAGGAGACTAATTGAAGACTCCGAAGAAACAAAAGTACCCAGAATTCAAGATACAACTATGAACAATGCAAATAAAGATGAATATCGAGAAATAGAAGAACCCCAGGAACCTGTAGATCCACCCCAAGAGAATAATACCCACCAGAGGAAACCTGCATGGGTACGAGAGGCTATCCAAGGTGCATAAAGATATGGGGCTCCAGAATAAATGCATAGAGAGAGGAAAAAAACCAAGTCCTGCTCCAATTATGTAGCCTTATTATGTGACATCATTGATAAAGAACCTTCCAACTATGAAGAAGCGACAGAGAAGAAAGAATGGAAGCATGCTATGATCGAGGAATATCAGTTAATCATGAAGAATGATGTCTAGAATGTTCTCCCTAGACTAGAAGGGAAGTATGTTGTGACTTCCAAGTGGATTTACAAGATCAAGCATGTTGCAGATGGTAGCATAGAGAAATATAAAGAAAGATTTGTGGCTCGTGGATTCTCCCAGAAAGAAGGAATAGATTATGAAGAGACTTTTGCACCTGTAGCCAGATACACTTCTGTCATATCAGTACTTTCTCTAGCTACAGTAATGAAAAGGAAGATACACTAGATGAATGTCAAGACTACTTTCTTGATTGGTGTAGTAGAAGAGGAACTGTATGTGGAGCAACCACTCAGTTTTGAGACACGTTACAAGGAGACTAATGTCTGTAAATTGAAGAAATCCCTGTACAGTTTGAAATAGGCACCTAGGACATGGTACAAAAGAATTGACAGCTTCTTATCTCGTTTGGGATTTACCAAGAGTAAAGCAGATTCCAACCTTTAATACAAGGTTGAAGAAGGGAACCCAATGATACTCCTACTGTATGTAGATGATATGTTTGTAACAGGTGTGGATGGGTTGATTGCTTATACAAAGGGGAAGCTTGCTGCTGAGTTCGAGATGAAGGACTTGGGTATGATGCACTACTTTCTAGGCATGGAGGTGTGTCAGAATGTAGATGTAATATCCCTAGGACAAGGGAAATATGCAGTAGATATCCTGAAGAGGTTCGGGATGATGGACTGCAAGGCCAAGACCACACCTATGGAATCGAACCTAAAGCTATTGAGTGATGCTTCGTCAGAGAAGGTTGATGCTACAATGTATCATTAGATGATTGGGTCCTTGATGTACCTGATGAATACAAGACCAGATATTTGCTTTGCTGTGAACACATTGAGCTAGTTCCTGATGGATCTGAGACATGTTCACTTAATTGTTGCAAAGCATATTCTGATGTACATTAAGGGTATAGTTTACTATGGGCTCAAGTATAAGGTGGATCAGAAGAATAACTTCGAAGGATATGTTGATTCCGATTGGTCAGGAAATGTAATCAATAAGAAGAGCACTTTAGGGTGTTGCTTCAGTATGGGATCAAGTGTGATCTCCTGGTTTAGACAAAAGCACTCCTAGGTGGCATCGAGTACAATCGAAGCAAAGTATGTCGCATCTTTTTCGGTTATTTGTGAGGTAGTGTCGCTGATAAAGCTACTATCTAATTTATTTGATCTTTAGTTGGATGCTACTTGTAAATATTATGACAACCATAGTTGTGTGAAGTTATCATAGAACCCGATGTTCCATGAAAAATTGAAGCATTTTGAGATCAAATATCACTATATCGGGGATATGGTGCAGAGAGGAGAAGTGAAGCTCCAATATGTTGCAACAGAAAAGTAAATAGCTGGTGTTTTGAGCAAGCCATTAGCTAGAGTGAATTTTGAGTGCTTTAGGGAGAAGCTTGGTGTTCTCTAGATCGAGGTTCCTTCCAAGGGGAAGTGAAGAGTCTGTGAGCCCTTCTCACATGGTTATAGGATTGGTTCTTTCCATGGCCAGATGTAATTGTAGATCCATTTTGACATGGTGATAGGATTGGTTCCTTCCATGGTCAAATGTAACTTTAGAGCCATTCTGATATGAATGTGGGATTGGCGCCCAGATGATCAGATATAAGTGCAGATCTATTCTGATATGACTATGGTATTGGCTCCCACATGATCAAATGTAATTACATATCCATTATGATATGAATGTCGTAACAGCTCTCACATGATCAGATATAAGTGCAAAGCCATTCTGATATGATTATGGGATTGGCTCCCACATGATCAGATATAAGTGCAGATACATTCTGATATGACTCTGGGATTGGTTCCCACATGATAAGATATTAGTGCAGAGCCTTTCTGACTAGGTTAGATGTAAGTGCAGAGCCCTTCTGACATGGTGGTAGGCAGGTCCTCCCATGGTCGGATATGAGTGCATATAATTTCCTTGGATGATAGATGGTGTGTCCTATCATGACAACAGATGTAAGTGTAGAGCCTTTATCTAGATGTTAGATCACGTGTCCTACCATTCCAATAGATATAAGTGTTGATCCCTTCCATGGATAGTAGATTGTTTTTCCTACTATGCCAGAGGATGTAAGTGCTGAGCCTTTCTGACTGGTTCAAATATAAGTGTTGAGGCTTTCTGACTGGGTCAGATATAACTGGTGTGCCTTTCTCTGGATAGTAGATGGTGTGTCCTTCTATGCCAGTAGATTTAAGTTCCGTGCCTTTCTCTCAATAGTAGATGGTGTGTCCTACTATGGCAGTAGATGTAAGTGTTATGCCTTTCTACTGATAGTAAATGGTGTGTCCTGATATGCCGATATATGTAAGTGTTAAGCCTGTCCTTGGATGATAGATGGTGTGTCCTATCATGCCAGTGGATGTGAGTGTTTGGCATTTATGACATGGTGGTGGATGTGTTCCTCCCATGGTCAGATGTGAGTGCTAGGTGTGCCTTTCTGACATGATGGTGGATGTGTTCCTCTCATGGTCATACGTAAGTGCTAGAAGGGCCTTTATGATTGGGTCAGATATAAGTGTTGAAGAAGATGAAGAACTACCTGGAGGCTATTCCTACAACTAGCATGAAAAAGGGATAGCTTTGTAGAACTTCCTACGACGAGAATAATTGACGGATAGCACCAATTTATTGAGATCGAGGAAGTAGTGATAGTGATTATGATCCAGTGATCATCTAGTTTTGATGATGATCCAGTGATGATTGAGATTTGATGATGATCTAGTGATGATCCAGTGATGATCCAGACTTGATGTTGATCCAGTGATGATCCATCTTTGACGATGATCCAGACTTGATCCAGAGAAGAAGACATGTGCTGATGAATTGTGTCAAGAGAATACCTTCCTAGTTAAGAGGGAGTGTTGTTGTATGTGTAACTTCGGAATGTATTCACTTGTATATATTATTTATTGCACCCCTATGTTCCTAACAAGAAGTATTTGTAATGTAATTGAGTCATGTCATACCCCGATGTTCCTATCAGGAGAATCAATCATGTAAACAAGTGATGTAAAGTCATAGAGGGTAACCGTACTTATTGTTCAAGGGTGAAAGTCCCTGCAGTTTCTGGGCACTAGGGTTATTAGAATATCCTAGAGAAGTTGGCCCTCGTAAGTTATTGTCAAGTCAGCAATTAGTATAAATAGAGAGTCATCATCTCTATTTAACACACAGTCACTCACACTTAGTTGTAGCGCATGAGTGAGAGAGAAGGAGCTGGGATAAGAGAGAGAACAACTGTTGGATATCATCTTACTATCTTTGGGTTTTACTGCTCCTATTGGTGCGTATTCTATCTCTGAGGAAGTTGCAGGGTTTTCTCCTTTATGGTTTCCTGGAGGAAAATCTTTTTGTATATTGTCTCTTGTGATTGATTCTTGTGCATGCTATTCTCTCAGATAAGATCCTAAGATAATAATATCAAATTGATAAATATATAATAGAATGTAGGTATATGATCAAATATTTTTCATGTGATACAAGGCCATTAATGTGAGTTTCAATACTACGTAAATAAACAAAAAAATGTTAAGGAAATGCATCATACCAGGTTGTACAAGGTCTGAGACATGATTGCAATCTATAGAAATAGATGATTGGAATTCTTTAAAAGAAGTTAACTCAACAATTGCACGCTGATCGAGTGGAATTTATATGTGATCCCATCCATAAACCCAATCCGATGATTCACACTCATCCCAATCACCATCACAACAAGGCAAGGAAAAAATAAGCAAGTTTTATGGTCAAAATTTCAAATACTGGGTTATCAGAGCTTCGAATCGAATGAAATACATGAGTCCTAGGAACAGTCTTGCATTCCCATGCATGTGAATGATCTATGAATACCACCTCCAAAAAAATATCTCCACATGTCTCTTTCTTGTAGATTCTACTCGCATAGTTGATTCCTCTCGCATTATTGGCATGCACCACCTTACTATAGATTGAGCATTTTGAATAGTAGATACTGTAGATAATTTCAATTCCTCTCTTGATAGGTCTATTTTGACACATGCTATGGATCCATCATTCTCTCCTTTACCATGCCCAATCTTAAAATAGTTCCACATATGTGGAAATTTGTATTTTTTATGCAATGAACACAACCATTGAAATATGCATGCATTTTTGAACTGACCAGCACATCCATCATACATCATACCAATTCTAGTGTCAATCCATCTGTATGTTCCTTCCCTTCAAATCATCATAGAACATGATGAAGAAATGACGTACATAGCGGAAGTCATGGAACCTGTCATCACTTATGGAGAAGTGATATTCATTTAGATTTTCTCTCTCCTCTTCACTTCTATTTGGGACATGCCTATATGTGATATGCACCATCAAGGAAACCTGCTCAGAGTGATAATACTGACTTTGGATCTCATTTTGAGGTTGTAGAGTGTAGTTCTCGAAAAAATCAACATCTGAAAGTATAGTACCATAGGGAAATGTATCTCTGCACATTCTAAAATTCTCATCCTGCCATCATTCCAAGTAGACACACTGAACATATTGATGTGTATTTTCAATAAATTCCCTGAAAAAGTCACTAAATTGTACCTTTTGACATAAAATGATCTCAATATCAGTTTTTTTTTGTAAGTAAGGAATGAAATGTAATTGTTCAAACATAAATTTATAGAAAAATGCATGTATCTAAGATGTCACCAATGGTATTTTTTTCTTTCTTTCCCTGGGACTATTTCATAGCTGATATTTAACCCAAAAAATACCTCAATCATCTCTACATGGCCTAAACCACCTAAGGACACCCATATACGACTCTCATTTTACCCCATTTGACCCGCACACCCTCAAGAAGGCTTAAAGACATGAAAAAGGCTTAAAAAACCCTAAAAAGAGCCTAAATAGCTCTCATAGGGGTTAAAGCCTCCAAAAAGGGGCTAAAACCCCTCAAAGGAGCCTAAAATCCCTAAAAAGAGCCTAAATAGCTCTCATAGGGGCTAAAACCCTTAAAAGAGCTAAAGATTAAGCGAAAGGGGATAAAAGCCCAAAAAAGGGACTAAATCCTTGACTAGGGGCTTAGAACCCTAAAAAAGCTATAAATAAAGGGGTGGGGGTCACTCTCAAGACATTCCTTCCTTGAATACTATTATGCTACCCAAGTGAGTGCCTTGAGACCATTTTCCTCCCAAGCCAGTCACCCTCCCTCTCATCCAACCTCCCATTGAGCCATAGCTCCCCCATTCTCAAGAGAGGTGCTTCTCCAAGCTAGGGCATGGTGGCCAATTTCCACCCAAAGAAGGTATAATTTCTATTTTATTTTGTTTATTTGAGTTTTTCTAACATATATTTGCTTGCAGTTTTATGGCCTAACATACTCTTGCAGGTCTCCATTATTTGTTTGCAGGTCTTTGGATGTTTCTAACAGTTGTATGTAGGGTCTTGGAGCTCAACCCATAACCTTGTGTGCAGAGGGGTTTCTTCATTTCTGTTTTTCTTTCATTTTTCTTGCACAACCACTAGGAACCCTACCCTTCCATCCTATAGATGGAAGGTAGCCATTCCTTCCCTGTAGTAAGGGAGAAACCCTTGCTACAACTCTCATGCATACATTGGCTCAATCATGCCATTCCAATACAGTTGGAGAAAGTTTAATCCAAAGAAGATTTTGCATAGTATGTTTTCCCCTCAGGCCTATTGCACATGATATTATCAACGAATTCTCTTGATGAAGTCAGTTTTATTTTCAAGGAGCAATCTTGAACATGGTTAGTATGCAACACATGACGAATGTACAAAAATGTTCCATAGTAATATTCATATTCTATATGGTATCTACAACAACAAGTGTTACGAAGAGTATTTATTCTAACATACCAGGGCTTACATTTGTCAAAATATCTTTTCCCCAAATTCAATTGTCTATGTTCATTCCTAAATTTATTGTATAGTTCTGTTTGTGTTATATCAAGAAGATGCTTAATATGTGTTTCACGATCCTTTGAACCCCTTCTCAGTTTTAGTACATCCTTCAAGTTTTAAGAAGGCCTTGTGTGATCATACGAAAAACTCTACACTAGTCCCTTTACTGCATCAACTAGGTTCATGTCACGACGTGGTAACCAACAAATAAAGGCCCAAAAATATGTCTGAGCGGTGGTGTCAAGATGATATTCTAATAGAATACATACAGAGGGTTTTTACATTGGAATTAACTAGTTTAGATGTAGGATTGAGAAAATGAAGGACCCTAGTGTTCTTATTTACAATTACTTGTGACAACACACGATGAGCCGCATTGCGGTCCTTTGAACATCTGTTATTACCAATTTTACCAAAGTCATCTACTAAGATTTTAACTATATGAGAACTTAGTCCATAAGTATTTATCATCTTTATCCCTAACGATTTCCTAACAATATTCATGCCCATATATTTTAACAATGATAAAAATAATCTACATTTATCTCCATCACATTTAGAATCAAAATATTTATTTAGTATATGTTGATTTTGATAAGCAATACTACATTTAGATAGCATACCTTCAATGGAATTGAGGAGTCCTTCATCAACTAGTATACGCTTTGGAGTTCTTCGACATGTGTTTTCTAATGGAGGTAACAGGGTTGGAATTCTATCATCTAGTGCATCAACAATATGCTCTGGCATTTCAGTAGCAACTTGGTGTCCTTCATTCTCTTCCTAGTGGAAGTCCAACATCCTCATCGATGGTCCGGATAATATTTTCTTCTTCAACAGTAGGCTCCGTGTCCAACACCTCTTCAACAATATGCTCCTTGTATAACGCCTCTTCATGAGCTTCATCATGAGATGGTAACTTATCACTTTGACTTGAAGTAGGTATTAAAAATTCCTCTAATGAGCACCTACATTTTGCTTCTTGAATAATTTCATGGAATTATTTTTCAACAACTATTGTGGAAATTGAAGGTCCCTCTAGTGAATGCTTCCTTTTTTCTTGTGGTGGATTAATAGGATGAACTGTGGTATCCTCTATAACTAGATTTGGATTAGTTTCCAAAGAAATCCTCTAATTCATCATCTCTATTCTTTTCTTTTCTTTCTCTTCTTCAATGACTTCTTGAGGTCTCTTCTTCCTTGCTGATTTTCTTCCTCGGTTACGTACATTCATCATCACCACAATGATGAATTCAATATAGTTTGTTTTTACTTCTCCTCAATTACAAGTTTCCAAACCTTTAACTTGATTTATAACTATAGATCCTTCAAGGTGCTTCAACCTTCCTTCTCAATTGTTCATATTTCCAATCAAAACAATGATGAAGGAGAAAATTTACCTTTGGTTCTCTTGAATAATAAGCAAATGAAAGTTAAATCATAAATTGTTCCTCAAGCTGATTATCTTGTACAATTGTCTATATCCACCCTCACCATGAAATGATATTGAAGCTTGATATGTTATCCTGTGTTCTCCTCAACCATGAAAGATGTCTTCAATGCCACACCTGTATAACAAAAAGAATGATGGAGAATGTGTATTGTGAATATTTCCATAGGCAGGCTCGTGCTCCGTTGAAAAAAAATGCACGATAATCGGTCTTTTGTAAAGTCAGACTAAATTTTCTCTCCGAAAAAACAATCAATTATTTTTACAGTCCTAAAACATGCATGTGTTATATAGAGTAAAAATGTGTAAATGATTTGTAGAAGTAAAATGCCCAGACGATAGTTTCAAGCACAATTAATAGGTTAGGTGCATGGCTAAGGAAACGAATAAAACCATAAGAAAACAAATATTTTCTATGGTTAGAAACAATGCAAATGTTTTTAGTGTTCCCTTATGGTTATGCATATAAATGTTTCTCTCTATATTCCCAATAATCCCTAGATACCCCCTATCTCTTTCTAAATATACCTCCCTCATTCTCTCTACATCCCTCCCTATATGTTTCTTTCTCTTCCTTACTCCATTCCTCCATCTCTCACCATCTCTCCCCTTCTCACGGTGATATCTCTCTCTCGTTACTCCTATGTGTGTGTGTATTTCCCCCTTCTCTCTCATAACCTCCCTCCCTCTGTGTGTGTGTGTGTGTGTGTGTGTGTGTGTCCCTCCCTCACTCACTGTCTCTCAAAACCTCTCTCCACCTTATTTATACCTCCCTCACTATCCCTCCCTACATCACTGTACGATGATGAAGATGATGATGATGAATATGATGACGATGACAATGATGATGATTATGATGATGATGATGAGGGTCATGATGGTGAAGACGATGATGATGATGATGAAGACGATGAAGACGATGATGATCACGATGATCACGATGACGAGGGTCATGATGGTGAAGACGATGATGATGATGAAGACAAAAATGATGATAATGATGATCATGATGGTGATGATGGCGATGATGATGATGATGATGAACATGATGATGGTGATGATGATGAACATGTTGATGGTGATGAACATGTTGATGGTGATGGTCATGATGAACATGATGATGATGATGAGGACGATGATGATGATAATGATGGTGATGAAGACGATGCTGATGATGACGAAGAAGATGATGATGATGAAGACGATGATGATGATGATGATGATGATGACGATGAACATGATGATGGTGATGATGATGAACACGATGATCGTGATGATGATGATGAACATGATGATGACGATAAAGTTGATAAGGATGATGATCATGATCATGATCATGATTATCATGATGGTGATGATGATGATGATGACAACGATGATGATGATGAATATTATGATGATGTCGACGATGATGATTATGATGATGATGATGACGATGGCCATGATGATGAAGACGATGATGATGTTGTTGTTGTTGATGATGATGATGATGATGATGGTGATGAATACGATGATGATGAAAATCATGATGATGATGACAAGGAGGAGGAGGAGGATTATGATGATTATGATGATGATGATGATGAGGGTCATGAAGATGATGAGGATGATTAAGGTGATGAAGATGATGATGATGATGATAATTATGATGATGATGATGAGGGTCATAATGGTGAAGACGATGATAGTGAAGACGATGATGATGAACATCATGATAATGATAATGATGATCATGATGAGGAAGATGATGATGATGATGATGATGATGATGATGATGAACATGATGATGGCGATGATGGTGATGATGATGATGAACATGATGATGATGATGAAGATGATGATGGTGATAATCATGATGATGGAGACGACGATGATGATGATGATGATGAAGATGATGATCATGATAATGATGATCATGATCATGATCACGATGATGATTATCATGATGGTGATGACGATGATGACGATGATGACGATGAAGATGGCGACGATGACGATGATGATGATGATGACATCAACACTGATGATGATGGTGATGATGACCATGATTATGAAGATGATGATGATGTCGATGATCATGATCATGATGATGATCATGGTCATGAAGATGATGATGATGAATAGCATGATGATGATGATAATCATGATGATGATGATGATGAAGACAATGATGATCAACATGATGATGATGATGATGAAGATGTTGATGATTATGATGGTTATGATGATGATGATGATGATGATGATGATGATGATGATTATGATGATTATTATGATTATGGTAGTTATGATGATGATGATGATGGTGATGATGATTATGATTATGATGATTATGGTAATGATGATGAGGGTCATGATGATGGTGATGATGATGATGAAGATGATGATGATGATGACGATGCTGGTTATGATGATGATGATGAGGTTCATGATGGTGAAGATGATGATAGTAAAGATGATGATGATGAACATCATGATAATGATGATGATGATGATGATGATGATTGATCATGATAATGATAATGATGATCATGATGATGATAATGATAATGATGAAGACGATAATGATGAACATGATGATGATGATAATGATTGTTATCAACCCAAATGGAACTTCTTCGTCTGAGTGCCGACATTCCTTATGTTGGTAAACAAAAGGATATATTAGGATTGAAGTTTTCCAAAACACTATAGATGGGCATGACTTGGGATGCATTTACATTAAACCAGCTTGCTATGTAATTTTTCTAAGGGTTGAGTTGCATACATGACTATCTCCATTGCAACTCGCGTACTATATGTGACTATCTATATTGCAACTCGTGTACATCAACGTACGCGGGTTTCCTTTGAGAAACTCGTGTGTCATACGTGGGTTTCCTATATCAATAGTTGCGTACACCTTGGTTCAACCTTAGAAAATATAAAAAATGATTAATTGAGATTAGTTGGGCCCTAATAATCAACTGTGCCAACTGTTTCAACCACCCCAACCTTCGAAATCACTCTATTTGCCAAAGTATAAATAGAGGCCTTGGTGTGGGAATTAATCAATAAAGATTGGAGAGCAAAGTTATGTTGGTGGTATATATTTAGAAGTCTTGGAGCAGCAGAACTCAGAGTCCTTTGGTTGTAGAGGAATCATTGTCTCAAAAGATGGGTGTTACAGAGAGAAATTCCTATGGCTTGGGGTACCACAATAGACAGCTTGACTCCATAAATGAATCCTTTCCTATATGCAAGAGAAACCAAATATCTAACACTAAAGGATCTCGATTCGTACCTTATTCTAGATGGTTGATGTAGATCCTCGTTGAGCTTTTCCACTCTCTCTTGTATTAGCAATTTGCTTCCTTAACATTTAGCAAATAAGACAAGCATGCTGTATATAATTGTGTTTGACCTACTCTTGCATGTATAACCAATAACATATAAGCATTTATAAGCATCCATGGATCAAATACTCATTTAAATACACATTATTGGACAGGAAATCATATTTCCATTGATATAAAATAGAGATTACAATAGCGACAACCTCTATCGGCACGTCTGCGAATCGGAGAAACTGAGTCCCCCACTTGGGCCTCCACCACTTCAATCCTCCATCTCTCAATAGAAACCTCACAAGAAAAAGGAAATATTGGGAAGAACACAAAGTGCTCTAAGGGACAAAGGGATGCAGACTCAAGTATAAGCTCCAGCAACAATGGACTATAGTTTTCTTGCTCTTCAAGTCCTCTCCCTTCAATGTATCCAAAGGGTTCCTTATATAGCTCTTCAATGGGGTAACGGAAGGTCAAATCCGAGTGAGCTCAAGGCATATGGAAGGACAAGAGACAAGTGACTTGGATCCACATCAAGGAAAACTCCAAAATCATTTGTCCTTTTGTGCACATCCCGATGTACGTGGGTTTAATGGTCAAATCTGTGTATATACGTGAGAAAGGGATTAAAAGTCACATATAGCAAATAATTCATGCTTTTAGGGATGATATTGGAAACATGAAAGGTACAAAAATGGTCCATGGGATCTAAAGAGTCTGCAGAGGGACAGGGAAGGCTATAAAGGTGTGATCCACCATGTGTGGTAAAATCTGTTGTAACACATGCCCCCTAATGTGTGAGGTCAAAGGGGTCAGACGATGGCCGAAATACATTATAAGTCCATCCCAAAAGTGGAGTGATGAAGAACCTAGTGGAATAACCAACCATCCAATCAGTACAATACAATGACCAAACTCTGCACATAACTACATGTAGATGTAGCAGTCTCGGATACATAAGAGTACAATGGCCATGAATACACATGATACAAAATATGACATGCATGGAAATCACCACGTACAATATAGATAGCTCATAATATCCATGAAGGCCGAAGACATATAATGGATCAAGATCTCTATAATGGCTGGAAATATCTGAGATGTACTAGAATCAAGTCACGAGAGCTGAAATTTCATGAACACTGGCACGATCAAGGAGGTAGCATATAAGAGATGCCACCAATCTAGAAGGTTTTCTACACAAACCGCTATGAGTACATGTCCTACTATGTGAATAGAGGTGTCGAGGTCGAACATAGTAGTCCATCATCTGATTACCGGTCATTGATGTATACCATTAACAGACGCGAGATTACCCACCGATAATGAAAATGGGAATCAATGTACTCAAGTGCAAACTAAAAAATATGAATAAATGTGTTGAGGTCGAACACTTGAGAGAATCCATCGATTAGGGGACATTGATGTATTCCCAAAAACTATCAATGGTGAGAGAACCTGCCACTGATGACTACAAGTATCAAGGCACTCAAAAATGACTCTAGATTTCTATCCCAGAATAAATGATCTAAAGTTGATGGGATGAAATCTACCGGAAGGAGGGCATTAAGGCACCCCCCATCATCCAACATGAGGTACTCAGTAAAGCTGTGTAATGTGGAAGGACTTGATCATAATGTGCATGAACCAGTAATTGTACCAGGAATGGCCGGCATGCAAAGTCAAGATAACTGAGGAATGGCTGTTAACACCCAAAAATGGTTAACTCCCTCATCTACCTCACTACATGGCTCATTTGTCCATTCGCCT
>LPNX011215234.1:0-12135 GCA_001517045.1 Pseudotsuga menziesii | reverse complement strand
TTGTGTGCAGGGAAGAATTGTGTAGCCGAATCCCACAAGTAGATGTTCTTGGATTTAATCCCATCCTTTTATTGTCATTAGGTACTAAAACAATTGTTTTCTGACTAGAAGATGCTCGACGCCTCTTCCTCGCTCTAGATGGACCTTTTTTTATCATTGGGCTGCCCATTTTGAACCAGGTTTGTTTTCAAAATTGATTGATTTGTTTTTAGAACCAGATCACCATCCCCACTTGAAATAGGATCCCAAACTTATGATACATTAAACCAGGCTTTGTGTGAACTAAATATCCCATCAGGTGAATGATCCTCTACTTGAATCACTGACTTGTGAAATTTTTTACGAGTTAATCCATGAAGAATTACAATCCTGCAATACACTATATCTTATTCACAATTATAGAATAAAAAGAAAAAAAGGGAAATTAAAACTATTTTATCTGAAAACAAGTGCAAACTAAGTAACAAAGTTTATCAACTCTCAAGGATGAAAACTGCTAAGCAAATAGTTTAGGAATCAAAAGAGATTTACTATGAAAAAATTATAGAAAATGTATAGCAAGTATCAATGAAGAAAATCCCCAAGGGTTAGCTCAATCAATTGAACCATCTCTTGGACACTTGTGTTGTCATTGATGTCGCCCATCCAGAATCCTCGGATTTGAACTGGGCTAGTTTGAAGAAGTATATGAAAGATGAAAAGATACAGTAAGAAGGCCTTGTGGAACATACATTTAGATTATCTAAGTCCATCCATGACAGAAGCTTAGTAGAAGTGGCAGTCTATAGGAGTCTAAATAAAGACAAATAGAGAGACCTCAATCATCAAGACTTATCACATTTAGAAGTGAAGCTACAGTTTTTTGGATAAGTATATCGAAACGAATATAGCTAGGAATGATGAAGCCTAATTCGAGCCTTAAAATGACATGATCAATTATTGTAATCAGATCAAACCTATCCAGGATCAATGAGAATCCTAATCCAAAGTTCAAAAAATATGGTAATGATCTAAAGCCTAGAGAACCCCTAAAACAGAGTCAAGCTAAAGAAAGAGTCCTTGTGAGATGGCCTGGTAGTCATATGATCAGTTGGTGTTAAATTGAAATTTGATGGAAGCCCTAAATTGTTAAATTGTTAAATTGTTGAGTATACTAACTCAACCCAGTTTCTTAATGGAAGAATAAATAGGTTAAGTTGGCCTAACCTTTGGAGAATTAGCATATAAATAAGGCATGAATGAGGTCATTTTAGTAATGAAATTTGATGTGAATCTCGGAGGAAAGAAAGAGGTCTGAAGGTGACTGTGGGAAAAGACAAGAGGTTTGGAAGAATAAAGAGGTCTGAAGGTGACTGTGGGCAAAGATAAGCGGTGGGGAAAGGGTCTTAATCCCTTCAAGTATGGAAATATACTTTTTTTTTGAAATTTATATTATTTCAAATTTAGAAGCAGGGTCTTTGAAATAAGGAAAGGTTTTTCTTACGTAAAGAAATATAATATGCATATCAAGTAGAAAAATCCTCTAATTTTATGAGGAATAGCATGTATGCTTGGGAATAATGTTTTATTTGTCTTCATGCTTCTAGGATTAGGTTAGCATTATATTTTTTTTCTTTGTAATATTCTTGTTAGAGTTGCTTGAAACAATATTTTTCTTACCATTGCAAAAGATGTGGCTACTACGACGTCTTAAACTAAACAAGAAGATGGTTTAATAAAGGCTTAATAATTTGACCTCAGTACTTTGCTGTATAGAAATTCATAATAGCAAGATTTGGCCATATTGGACTTTGCTGTACAAAAATTCATCCCTAGTACAAAATTTGGTGAATTTTCCACTGTGCAGATACTGTATGGTTAGCTTACTATTGAGTATCTTTGATAATATGACACATGTATTTAATCCCCATGGACACATAAACCCAAAAAACAAACATCCCAAAAAAACCTTAAAAATATTTTTTTTAAATATATCTTGATACATCTATAAATATAAACTGATTGGATTTATTGGATTGTCTTGAAGCTGAAATTCTTCTAAAATTTGGAACAAAACACATTTTTTCATATCTATGAGATGTATACTTCTATATTGGAGCCATACTGAATTTTTTCATTATGTATTTTTTCCATATTGAATGTATTCAAATTCAAATTCATATATGAATGTTGCTACTTTGGTTTAATCTTGTATCTGGAGCACAATAACTAGATTGTGAGCATATATAGCATAACTAGTACACATTAACAAGATGCATGGATCCGAAATCAGTGATGGTGAGACCGTGGTTCACTAGTATGGATGGAATTGATTGTACCCAAAAAAAAATACACTTAGATGTAAAGTTATTAATCCTTGGAAAAAAGGCTTAATTTTATTAAAAAAAATAAAGTTACATTCTGCATAGTACATGTATATCATGTATTTGATGTAGGGAACTCCTATTACAAAAGAGATATACATCATATATCAAAACATATTGCAGTGGATATATCCTGTAGATAGATCTCAAGAAATAGTGTTGAAACTGCCAACAACAATTTTGTGTTAAGGTTGTTGTAGGCTACAAAACTTTTCTGATAGAAACTGCAGAAAGTATAGTCTTCATATTGAAGTTGCATGAGGAGGATCCATATCTTCAATGAACGGATGATGATAGAATTCAAAACTATCACCATTAACTTCATATTTTCCTTCATGTCACGGATGTGCCCAAGAGGCTAGCTGCACTTTTACATGAGGCAGAGCCACCCAAGAATTGGGAAGTTTAGATTTCATTTAACATCTCGATCAGGTAGCTTGTAATTGGATTTCCTACACCATAAATTATGTTTTAGACTTTCATTTAGAAGAGTAATTAAAAAAAAAGGTTACCATACAGTCTGCTCATCTACCTCCTTGGTGCTCATCCTTCCTCTGAACATGGTAGAAGCTGTTAGATAACGGCGGTGACGAGGATCAATAACACACATAAAAAAATTTATACAAAATTTTTTATGAGACATTGAGACCAAAATTTGTTATCACTGTATACGAAACTTTCTATGAGATATTGAGACCAAAATTTGTATAGCGATTATTTTTTCATTCTGACACCACCTCTACACAAGTTTATATGAGACATTTTAGACCAAAATTTGTATTATGATGAAGCCAATACAATTCCAGATGTCACTAAAAGATAATACAGTTATAGGCAGCTTCAATGGATTGAGGAAGGTCCCATTGATAGAGGTTCACACCTATAGAAAAAAAAAAATTGATAATGAGCCTTTAAAAACAATAAATTATTAAATTAAAAAGGTAAAAAGTTAAAATGCATATTGCATACCCTGAACTTGTCCCAACTGCACCTTCAGAAACATTAGATCTCTTACGTTTCCTACTTAGATTTGTTTGTCTTATCACTCTACGAAGCTTATTTGTTTGTGGAAGGTGTTTTTTCTTCGTAAATCCATCCATTTTACGCCTGTAAAATGCTTGACCCATTTGCAAAAGAACATTTGATTGATTGGAAGACCCTCCTTTTTGTGTGCATCTATGGTACATAGTACGAGGTAGCTTATGTGATTTGTTTGTACCCTGTGTACCGCAAATTCCCAAGCTTCCATATTTTGCTGCAAACCATGGCTCGTGTTCAAATAATTGATGTTGCATCATCCATTTATCTTAGAATACCAAAACAATGTACCAAATGTAGTAAATTTATAATAAAATATGTAAATTAGTAAGTAAAGTTTTGGTGGGATGAAAATTTGTATGCATACCATATAATGTGTCATATGGTTGTCTCCCCAAGCTTCTTTGATTTCTTTTATGAAGTCTGTGACAAATTTTTGAAAGGCTATTGCATCACCGTCCATAAATTTGTCTTTTTCCATTAACAGGAAAAGAGATGAAAGTGACCTCCAAGCACATTTCTTCTTTCTAGATGATTCATGCCCTCCACTAGTGTGATCATCTTTTGCATCAATTAATTGTTCATACAGTCCCCAACATCCATGTCCACATTTCTTTTCAATAAAACGACATGCCTTGACACCTGATATTGATGACTTTGCTGGAATATTACCTCGTGTGCCTGACCTCTTAATATCTTTTTCAATTTTTACCTGTCCACCATGCAAGCCTGCTTTTGAAAGGACACATTCAATTGCCTCAATTGACTTTTTACTTTCAATTTGTGGAGTTTTATTCCATGCAAACATAATAGATAAATAGACCATCTTGTGCACAATTCTTACAAATGCATGCAAAGTGCACATGTGCACCCTAATCAATGGTATACGAAGCACTGCGTCTATATTTGGATCAAGTTCATCACGATTAGGAGGAAGGTTTTGAGGACAGCTCAAAATACCTTCTTTCCAACTTCTATATTTTTGTTTTATATGCATGCAATATAAGCAACTATACATTGCATTTGCACCATGAGAAACATTGTACATACACTTGAGAGTTTTAAAATCCGCTGCAAGGTGCCGTTCCACAAAATATGAACCATATCCTTCCACATATAACTTTTCCCCTGTATCATGTGAAGACATAATTGATGGTAAATCTATTTTGCTGAAAACAAATTTTAAGGACTCATGGGACTCCTTGTTGACACGGAAAATGCCCAACCAAAAAAGGTGTTCTTCAGATTGAACTTGAAAATATTTATCACTTGTCTTATCAGGGCTTGGATCTAATGCATGATTCATTAGTGTGATTGAAACTCTTTCATATTTTTCCATGTTGACTAACTCCATCTCATCCAATTTTAGGACAACAACCAATTTTCCACATGCCTCCTCAGTAGATATGTCGTAGTACCTCACCATCAGTTGTAATACTCGTTCTAGGTCATACCACATGTTATTGTTTCTAATTAATGGAATATTTTCACTTGGTACTTTATTTTTATTCTTACTTGCAACTTCATGCATAGCTTCTAAATGATATGCATTTCCCAATGAATCAACAATTTTTGTGTTTTGTAATGCGCACTCTTTCTTCACATGGAAAGGGCGAGGAACCATAGTTTTCTTAATACCCACATTTAACATTCCCTCTCTCAAAACTTTGAAAATACTTGCATATGCTTCCCTACTGATCGCTCTATCACCACAAACACCTTGAACATTCTTTACATCAATTCTTAAATTTGCAATGAATTGATTAACTACTTCTTTCCTCAAAGCATGAAATTCAGGTTGTTTGAGCATTGCTTCCATGTTACTTTTCTTCAACACTTTTTTGCACAAATCCACAAAATCAGGGCAATTTTCATCTAACATGGACCTCACCCCAAACACTCTTTTTCTATAGCCACCTCCCCCCCTTTTCAAACATGCTATTTGTTTCAATTTTTTTGGTCTAATCCTCAACCAATTTTTTTTCCCTTTAACCTAAAGTGTCTCTTTTGGAGACGACGGAGATCAATTTTCAACTTCTGAATTTCTTTTGCTGAGTTGAATTTCTTTTCAAGCAATGCATTCACATGTCTTTGATTCAATACTGTTATTGTTTGGTTCAATCTCATGTTTTCACAATAAACAACCATATATGACTGATTGAGACGATGTAATTTGACACTAAGATCTTGTATTTTATGTTCAAGGGAAATGCTGTTACCTTCTAAATTTTTACAATATCCTAGAAGACCACTTTTTCCATGTCATACAAATCAGCATAGTCCTGTTGTTTTATTGAAATTAGGATGGGAGTTGGACACAGGGTCAACTGGATAGAGTTCTCCATTTACCCAAAGATCCATATTTTTAGCTCCACGTTCCCTTAATGCACTGTAGTCAATGTTAGGCGCCACTTTTTGATTTTTTTTTATGGATAGGTGCCATATCCAGACTTAAATCTATGTGGCAAACATAGTCTTCTTTCTTACACCATCTATTTTTGTTCGAGAGTCCTGTAAACAACCAAAATTATGAAAATTAAAACATACTAGAAAATCCCAAAAAGATAAAATCAACTTGCAGAAGGAATAGTTAGGGAGATATTCGAAGGAAAATATAAGTTTTTAGATATTGAGGCATACCTCAAAGCTATCAGGCATCTTGTAGAATATTTTAAAGCCAACTACATTTCTATGTTTGCATCTGAAAACAACATAAATTAAAAAACAATGAGTAGAATATAGAAAAGCAATCTTACAAAAACAAAAAGTCTAAATGAATAAATGGGATGTATCCCACTTGCTTGGGTTTATCCACCCTCAAATATGACCACATTCTAATCAGTTTCAAATATTTATTCACAACAATCAACAAACTTCTAAATTTTTGCTAGCACATGGAATATGTCACCTTGTAAAATAAATTGGCCTCATTGGACTGCTGCATAACAGGGAAATTATTTATAATAAATTTACAAATTTATATTAATACTAATTTATATTTTTATAATTTTAATCTATTTTTATAATTTCTATATTAAACCACAATTAATTGGACTAGCCACTTTGTGGCATTGTTTGAAAAGCAATGAACTGTACTTTCTTTCATTAACATTAACAAGGAAAAATGTTGTTATATTCAATTTGTTATCAATAGCTATGATGATCAGCTTGTCAAGATATTTACACATTTACATCCTGGCTTGCAGTGCTTTTTTGTGACAAGTTATAGCAAGTGGGGAAAAAAAATTCCCATGCCCAACTTACTACAATAAAAGACAATACAATGTGACACCAAATTCAGCAATTAATTTAAAAAATTCTGATAATACAAACCTGAACTCAAGTTGAACATTGAACTAACCACCAACAGTCCAGTCTTCCCTGGTTTTTGCCAACTTTGGATCCCCAACTTGAATTACAAAGTGTTTAATGACATGATAAAAGGGTAATCCATTGAAGCAACCACATTCACTGCATGGCAGAATACATACTTAGATGGTCATAAAAATCATACCTTCTCACTAAAACAACAATAATGCCAACCCTAAATGCTTCCAATCGAAAGTTTATAAACAGATAAATCAAGTTGCAGAGATGTCTGTCCTCCATGGTTTATTTTCTGGTATACTTATCTAAAATAAAACAGCCAGAGGTAAAGCTTTTGAAAATAACAACTAGTATAGATTACAAAGGCACCATCTAAAAATACTATGTTATCTTCTACGCTGGTTACCCCCATTGAATTTTAACAACCAAAATATGTAAATACATGCTTAAGAACAATTTTCTGAGAAGTTAAAAAGCAGCTGAAATAAATGTACATAACTAGAAATGTTAATCCTATCAGGTAAAGGAAAAAGGGATTATAAAGCATGCTATTTTTGTAAGAAAAATGAGGCTTTTATTACACTAAAGAATACATAGTGCATCACAGAAAACAGGGCATCATACACCTTCCCTTCCATAACCAAGAAAGAATAGAAAGAATTCCTGGCTGAGCTGCACAATAAGAATGCACAATGTCCTTCCCAAGCAACATGATCTTCGCACAGGCTTGACTAGCCAAGTCATCTAGATACCTATGAAATTCCATGCTACATGCTTCTTCTACAAAGCCTCCAAAATTCAGATTACAACTCACCTTCCAAGGAAAGGGTGAGAAATTAACTCAATAACATACAGGATAAACCTGCAAATTTCCAATATAAGGCCAGTGCAAACCTCCCAAGCCACAGTAAGAACATGGTTACCTAGTCAGCATGGAGTTTCATTTCATCCCTTAACTTTAGCATCTCAAAATCAAAATCTAAACCAATTTCTACAAAAATAGGAATCACCATAGAAGACTATCATTTAACAAAGAGGTCTACAAAAGATATCGTGGAACCATTGACCAGTGGTAAATCCAAAAACTACTTAGCAAACTTGCAATCCCAAATATATTCTTCCAATCCTCTTGTTTGCCACACTCTACTCATACACCATTTGAGAAGCCGTGTTTTAACTTATAGCTAATCTGCACTGGATGAGGAGGATAGCAGGTTATAGAGCTTGGTTACAGAGTGAGAGCATAAATAATTATTCTACTTGGTGGTTTAATGTAGGGAATGCTTATATTATAATATTCACAAACAATTTTGAATGAGTTTCTGATACAATTGCAATTAGGGGAAGACCAAAAAGTTTCCATGTCTTCCTAGAAGAAGATGAATAAAACTGAATTGTTCATAGACAAAGAACAAATAGCCATTGGGAACTGACAAGCAACCAGCCATCTAGAGATGATAGATCCTTATGACAAGACCAATATATGGGCAAGTTTAACCACAAGTGATGTTAAATTAGATTATCATTGTCATTGAGATCAAAATAATTTTCAACATTTGAGTAAGAGGATTAAATAAAAAACTGTAACCAGAGGCTCTAAATAAAAAAGAAGTGGGCTATATACACACAATTAGGATTACCACAAGTTCATATGTATACAAAGAAAACAAATTAACCAAAGAACTTTTTCTTCGCAATTGAATATTCTTCAAGGAGTAAATAGTAGCAACAAAGGGACTTAAACTTCACATTCAAAGGCCTAATAAGGGTTGAAACTTACAAAGTTAAAGATGTAAATTCTAATGGACTTGATAGATAAAAACAGTTACGAGGTTTTAAAGTTTAAAACATAATAGCAATATTTGGCCATATTGGACTTTGTTGTATAGAAATTCATCCCTAGTACAAAATTTGGTGAATTTTCCACTGTGCAGATACCATATGGTCAGCTTACTGTTGAGTATCTTTGATAATATAACACATATATTTAATCACCACGGACACATAAACCCAAAAAACAAACATCCCAAAAACCTTAAAAATATTTTTTTAAAATATATCTTGATACATCTATAAATATAAACTGATTGGAAAAAATTTCAAGTTATTTTCTCTGATTTATTGGATTGCCTTGAAGCTGAAATTCTTCTAAAATTTGGAACAAAACACATTTTTTCATATCTATGAGATGTATACTTCTGTATTGGAGCCATACTGAATTTTTTCATTATGTATTTTTTCCATATTGAATGTATTCAAATTCAAATTCATATATGAATGTTGCTACTATGGTTTAATCCTGTATCTGGAGCACAATAACTAGATTGTGAGCATATATAGCATAACTAGTACACATTAACAAGATGCATGGATCCGAAATCAGTGATGGTGAGATTGTGATTCACTCAATCCTACGTTGCCAAACACTTAGATTAGGGTTATCAGTCCCTGCTTGTCAGGGTTGGTTGACACTTAGTTTTTCTTGATCTTCCACTACCATCCTTGATGAGCATTACTACAACCTTGCCCTTTAACAATTGGTTACTCAGGTTAAGGCATAGCATTTGTATAAAATTTTGAATACTTGCTATTCAATCTATGTTCATAATCCCTGCTTAATTTTAATTAAGTATGTCTAAGCATCTGCTTACAATGAGCAGGAATATATAAAGCTCAAAAGGAGACATACTTGGAAAAGTATTTGATTTCACACGAAGAAAGCATTTAGTCTTTACTTCCACCTCTGTTTCTGCCCCTCATTCTGAGAAATGGGTCCTCCCTTTCTAGGCTTTGGTTTCAATTTCAAAATGCTAGTATAGCTTTGATCTCAGTTTGAGTAGGAAATCATGGTTCTTTACAGCTTGAGTCCTATGTCAAAACTTCCCAGTATAGTTTTTTATGTTTGCATTTTGTTTGTAGAACAACCTTCCATATAAGCTGCCATCAAAGTTACCCACATGAATGTGGTCTATTGGCAAGCAGCGAGGTGATTGGGCTTGTATTAATGTGGAGACCTGGGTTCAAATACCTAAGTGGGTATGATTATAAATATAAGAAGTATTTCTAAAAAAAAAACAGAAGCTCCCGTTAAAGTCATAACTAAAGCACCAATTGTCTTTTGGCATTAATGAAATGGCAAAAACCAAACAGTGATTCCATTGAAATGAAAATCAATCCATGAAGACAGATGTTCACAAGGCAGGTAGCATACTGTGAAATGCAAGATTTTTTTTTCAAAGGGAGAGTCCTTCCCTGCAGAAAATATTGTCTATTCTCTTTTTTACAAAATAATGTTTATGATTGCTGGATATATGAAATGTACCACAGATGATGAACAATATTTGTTGATTTCATTTTAGAAGGCCAATTTTGGGTTGAAATTTCCTCTAATGATAGTATTAAAAGAAAGAGGTCAAATTCCACTCTAACAAACAACATAAGGGTCATAGAACAAGTCTGGACAACCAACCGTGATCACTACTACCCAACCTAAGAAGTCACCAAACAATCATGACGAGTCCATAAGGTCTCCAAACAGTCAACAACATTCACAGCTTGCAGAGCTTGCTAGAGAAGGAATCAACAACCCATGGTTTAGTTAGTAAGGTCCAATAGTCACGACCTGCCCAAGAAGGGTTTTACAAAGTCACGGGCCAACTCAATACATAGTCACAAACCAACAAGAGAGATTGATAACCCACAGTAATGGCTCAGTCTGGGAAGATTGCTGAAAAACACAACTTGGTCAAAAGAAGCCCCAGAATAATGGCATCGACGCTAACAGTCCAAGAGAAGATTTATACTTTAAACTCCCATACATTGTTACATAAATTCTTTGACAACATGTTTCTTCGTATTTTGGTGTTTTTGGACTCTGACTCGTGGCTGCCAAATGATGTTGGATATTGAGATGTAATTTTAGCTTCTTTCACATGGATAGAAAAAGGTTTCAAAGTCTTTGACTACTACTAGTCCTTATTTAAGGTTGAGAATTGGTTTTAGGATAATTGTACCCTTGATAATTGTGCGCATACTTGATAATGGTGATGTTCATTGCTATCAAAAAGTCAAGATCAGTCTTGATTATGTAAAGTTTTTCCTAGACTATGATGCCATCTACATGAATGCTTCCAGTACTGAAAAATTACTGCTTACTCCCCCATAGGTTTCCCAAGATGTTTCTTTAGGTATAAATTTAACCTAGAATAACTGATACTTGTCCATAATTGGAGATTTAGGTCTCTTTGTTTCTGTTGTGGGTCATAGAAGTTCCCAGAATTTTGATAAGCCCCTCATAATTTTGATTTAACACAAAGGGCCCAAAATTCATCTTTCATGCCTAGGAACCATGTTACTTCTATACTTATGTTCATAAAACTCAATATTCAACCCGGGTCGGTCTAGAAAGGCTCCAAGTAACCAGCCATGCACATAGGGGGTAACAATGTGTAACATTCAACGATTAATGGAGGTTAGGTGTCATCAATGGGGCTAGACAAAATTACTCTGCAAATGGGATAGATCAATCTATACCATTCCAATCTCATTAAGGAGTCACAAAAGGTTTTGAAAACAGAGATTCCACATCTCCTCCTCCACCGTTCATCACTGCTATTGGATGGTGATCTAGGATTGCAATTGCTAAATCTGTCAGGGTAGACCACGGTACATGATACTCATGAAAAGGTATAAACATTCTCTTCTAATGTGTGGCTTTTCTAATATCCATCTCTATTCTAGATTTTCTAAAAAGGTTTGTTTGCCAAAAACATGCAAAAAATCCTCAAAGGTCATCCTATGATATGATGAAGGATAAAGAGAAGAATGATGCTAAGATGGGAATTCTCCTCCAAAATCATGCCAACATGGAATAACTCCTCAACATGTAGAATTATACTTTTATTATTTGGGCCTACAAACATCTTTTCGGCACCCAAATTAGATATCTCAACACTGCTGGTTTTAGACAAGCTGCTACATAAATTCTTTGACAGCATGTTTCTCTGTATTTTTGTATCTATGGGCTCTGACTAGTGGCTGCCAAATGATGATGGAGATTGAGATGTAAATTTAGATTCTTTCACATTTATAGAAAAGGTTTCAAGGTATATGACTACTACTAGTCTTGATTTAAGGCTGAGACTTCTACTACTAGTCATTGAATCCTCTATATCAAAATGCCAAAGGTTCTTGTAATTGCTCTTGAAAAATAAATACACCCATGCTTACATGAGTAATAAAGACACAATAGCCAGTTGCATAATGGTGAAGGAAGAAACAAAAAGGAAGGTCACAATCAATAAAGACATGGATTCATAAGACCTATACCACAGAGAAGATCATCCACTTCCAGGTATCAAACTGTCTTTCTTAGATACAATTATTCTTGCCCTAATTATGGGCATAA
>LPNX011215231.1:12842-25405 GCA_001517045.1 Pseudotsuga menziesii | reverse complement strand
CTTTCCATCTTCATAACCTGTCATAACTGTTTTGTATGCATCCTTTTTTGAATTAACCAAAAGAATACCATCTTCCATTACAATTTGATGTCCTAATTGACGAATGACAAGTAAAGACAATAAATGTTTCTTAAATGTAGGCACATGCCAAACATTAGAATTCAATCTTTCTCCAATTCCTAGTAAGTCAACCTTGACTGTTCCTTTTCCCTGTGGCAAATGAATAGAATGATCTGCAAGAAAGATTGAATTTAAATGACAATCTTCATAACTCCAAAAAAAATATTTCCTGTGTGTCATATGCTGAGTAGCCCCTGTATCCATAATCCAAGCATCTTCAAAATCCTTTTTGAAACAATAAGAACACTAAACAAAATTTGTTGATTCCAACTGATGAACTTGAACAAAATCCATTGATTCTAATTGTCTAAGTGCTGTAAAAACGTATTCACAATTTTCACTATTGTCTGCATGAGCATAGTGTGCGGCTGATGAAGATTCTTTAGATTCTCTTTCTTTTAGAATTTTTTCAAATGAAACTCTACAGTCTGAAGCATAATGTCCAACTCTATTACAACGAAAACATGTGACCTATTTATTACCTCTTCCTCTTCCAGAGACCTGTTGGTTTTATGAACCTCTTCCTCTTCCAGAAAACTATGATTGGGTACTTTCTAATTCTTTAGAACCTCTTCCTCTTCCGTGGCCTCTTCCTCTTCCAAAACCTTGACCACGGCCTCTGTTTGAATATTGAAAATAATTTCGTTGTTGTTCATTTGCTTTCTGATCATTGCCCTTTTGATGATTACCTGAAGATTGTTCGCTAGTACTTGCGACCAAAACATCTTCTCCTGCTTGCTTTGTTTCACCAAAAGTTTTGTGATGTGTGGCAAGTAATTCACTTAGTGCGTCAAAAGAAATTTTATCCAATTTATTTATAATTTGTAAAGTTTCCAAAAAATGCTTATATGTCTCAAGAAATCCTGCAATCAAAATGGTCACCATCATGCTATCCTCAATTTTACCAAAACAAGCTCTTAAAATCTCTTGTTTGATATTTTTCAATCTAGAAATGTACTCCATGACATCACCTCCTGAAGACAATTTTTGTTGAAACAACTTGAATTGAAGATCGATTTTCTTAGCTTCACTTTGAGAATCAAATAAATCTTTCAATGTATTCCAAGCTGACCATGCATCAGAACTATTTTCAATATGCACATAAATATCATCAGAAACGGGTACTGTGAATCAATGCTAAGGCCTTCTCATCTTTTAGTTACCACTTTGCAAGCTTATCAGGATTAGTCGGTTTGGTAGGTTAAGCATTATAGACACCCTTCCACAATTCATTGTAAATAAGAGTACTTTGAATATGACGACTCCAAACTTTATAATTTTTTGATCCTTCCAACTTGTAAGATTCATTAAAAAGACTTAAAACTCTAGACACTGTAAAAAAAATAAACACCTTATAACTCCAGAAGATGTGTATTATTCCAACCTTATAGCTCCAAGAATTAAAAAAAGAAAGCACCTTATGTCATTAGAATAAACAATCAGTACCTTATATCACCAATAGAAGATTTTATGCAAAAATATCACTACCAACATGAAAGAAAAATTACGCATCAACAAGAGTCGCCATGAAAGAAATACTGCAAGAAACACCACACACCATGCAAAAGAGAGCTATAGGGGCTTGTCCTTGACCCACTAATAGCCTCAAGAAAAGAATTTGATAGAGCTTCACTTTGCTCTAATCAAACCTTGAGTGAAAATACAAGTACTCCTTATGACGCCAACAAATGCTCCTTATTACTCTAATGCCCAATAAAAAATGCACCTTATCACTCCAAGAAATAACAAATCTTTATAGGTGAATTGGAGAGATATAAGATTGTCGAGTGGGAGGTCACAAGTTCCAGTCCCATCAACTCCAAAAATAACCCTTGTTTTTTTTATTTTTTATTTTATTAAATATTAATTCTCCACCTTTTTTTCTACAATATAAAAAAATCTCCAAAATATCATTTCTCCACCTTTTTTATACAATATAAAAAAATCTCCAAAAATAAAATAAATTACCATATCTCTCGGGTTGACTCTCGCTGGTATGGAGGATATTTCCTGTCTTAGAATAAGTATTGCCTAACATTGGTTCTTTAAAGCTGGATTGGTGAACTCTCTTCATGCTTGACTCCAAAACAACTCTTCACGCTGGTCTTTCTTTTACTAACGCTGGTGTTCATGCTGATTGCTAACGTTGGTGCAGATTGGTCTCTTTCAACGCTGGTCTCCACTTGATTATGTCGGTAACGCTGGTGCAAATTGGTCTCTTTCAATGCTGGTCTCCACTTGATTATGCTGGTGAACTCACGCTGATTATGCCGTGGTTCTTTCAACGCTGATCATCACACTTCGCTGGTGTCCACACTGGTCTCTACATTGATTATACCACCGGTAAACTCTTCACGCTGGTGTATGCTCTACATTCATCTTTAATGCTTGTGTATACTCTGTCAAAACAGATGTCCTTCCTATGCTTCACTTTAATGCTTGAACTCTCTTCACGTGGGTCAGTTCTTCTATGCTGATATGAATTTGCTTGGCTGTTGTTTTGTTATTATGTTGGTTCTTCTTCCCAACACTGATTATGTTTTTTTTTTTTTTTAAATTCAATTCCACAAAATTTTTTAAATAACCTTGCCTTTAAAAAAAATTACTCTCTCCAATTAAAATGAAAAAACTAAGTCAATAAAATATCTTTTCTGCACAGATCCTTTTTTTTGGCCCAGAAGAATAGGAATCATTAACTTACAGTCAAAATTTCTCTATTCCAAAACCTTGAAGGTCACCTTCTTCAAACAATCTTTAGCACCTTCCAACCAGGTTCCAATCAGACCAAGCTTCAACCGCATGCTCTGATACCACTTTGACAAAGTGTCCTCACATAACTTTATTAATGAAGAAGGAAAATAATTACATCACAGAGATGTGAGGGCTAAGTCCCGAAAGATTACCTTACATGGAAAACTTGATGGATTTAAATATCCAAAGAGTAACAACTAATTTACCGTTACTGAAACTAACTAAGGGACACCTCACATAATCACGTGAGTGTGTAGATGCCCTTTTACATTTATTAAACTAAACTTCTAATCATAACATTTTGGATCATAATTCCTAACAACATCAAGTGGAATCCATACATGGCCCGAATTACATATAAACAAAGATCTGCTAAATAGACTTTGGAGTCCAAAAAACATCACGCTACAACAAATAATTACATATCTAACAAAATCATTGCATATACTGGGATTTTATTCATCAATAGCACATTATGTCGCCTATTCTAGGGTCTAGTCATTGCCTCTACCCGTAATCTGGGAGCAGGGCTTGCAAGGGAATTAGTCAGCACCTCACAATTTCGATGAAACTTCATAATCCAAGCCTTAAAATAAGTGAGAGGAGCTTCACAACCAACATATGCACATAAGACATTTTATGTACACATGCATATGGAAATTGGAATTAATACTTGAATTTAGGACATAAATTTAAAATGAAAAAATGTTAAATGTTTATTCTTTACTGTAAAATTCAAAATCAATTTTTATATTTACATAATAGATTTACATTATGTTGTTATTTGTTGTACATTAGTTATACATTTTTCAGTGCTTAGAGATGTCATTATATCATGTGTTTATATTTCTAATGATATTTTATTTGTATTTATGATTGCAGTGGGTACTATGGATAACAATGCTAAGATAATGAGGGTTATTGGCCATCTGAGAGAGATTGGTTCTGCTTGGATGGGTGGAGATGAGCTCCATCGCTCCTTGTCAGATTCATTGTTGACTATTTTTGATACAATCGTAAGATTGAATGAGGCTTTTTATAGCATTGCATCGTACATGGAGAGGAAAAGACAACAATATGCTGATGGGTTGAGCTACAACGAGGTAAAGAAGTTGAAAATAACAAAAGAACACATCTATACATTGTTTAGACTTCCTAGGATGGATGACATTCCGAAGATCCCCAGGACACATATTTCTATTGAGTGGTGCACCTTCCCACCCATTAGAGACCATTGGATGGATAGGTGGTACATGGATTTTGACATTCCCCTGCACAACAATAGGGAAGTATCGTTGCAATTCCTCCTAAATTGCATGCAGAGTTTGTGATGGGGAAATATGTCAACTATTTTGACATGTTGGGCTTCCATGGAGTTGGTAGGGGGATGCCTCAACACTGACCAAATGATAGGCATAGATATGCAAATCCACAGATACCTGTAGCCCATTCTGAGCTACTGAGGGCAGACATCCCTACTGCACATGACATGGTTTCCCAAACACATGAGGCATTTCTAACTCTAGCTCAGATGGTCTCTCAACACACGACCACTATTGACCAGACATCGCCCTCTTCCTCTGTTGAAGTACAACCACCAGCTTCTGGTGGTACAGGAACATCTATTGGTGGGGATAGACCAAAATCCCATGTGCCTCAGAGAGAGCCACATGTCTGCACATCGTGTGGTCAACCCTGTTATGGTCATGGACCAAGACATGGTACCTCTACGATGACTGGTGGTTAGGTAAGGACATTGTTAAAACTCTATTATTGTTCAATTTTTAATTTTTCCGTACTGTATGTAACATATTAAAAGATTCGTAAAATATGCAATATTTACTCTTGCATGAGATTGATGCCTCTTAGAGGGGTGGTACTGCACCCGGTGTGGTTGTACCTGAGGCCCAAACAACCACCATTGAGGTAATATTTAAACATCTGTCATTTTGTTAAAACATATCATTTTGTTAATGCATGTGTTAGTCTTAATTAATTTGTTGGATTGTCTAATATTTACAATTTTTGAAGTTGCAGGAACCCCAATTAGAACGTGACGCTGGAGACATTGATCTTAGCGAAATACTCCCAGGTGGAAGTTATGATTACTTTAAGAATGTAAGTACATCGTTAATGACTGAATCTTGTTCGAATTATTTAAATTTCTTATTATACACTCCTTTATAGATTGCTAATATTTATAATTTTTAAACTTGCAGATGCTGTCAACATATGAAGAGGGGCAAGAAATTGATGGAAGCAGTCACTCCCATGGGGGAGATATGTCCCAGGAAGGGGTAAGTATATTACAACATGTTAGTTTTTCAGTACATATTATTCCATCCATTCAACTCCATGTCTAACTATGGTAACACTTTATGACTGCATACATCATCGCAAATCCATGCACCACCTCTTTGCAGGTTTGGATCACCTCGTAGTCCAAACGTAGATAAGGGGGTTATTTACACCAGATGAACCTCTTCCTTGAAAAGAGTAGGTGTGCATGAGGATCAACCTACTCATCCCACGGTATTGTACACACTTCCAATGGCAGTTGCTCGTTAGCTTTGAATTCACTTCACAACTAGTTTTTTTAATGTTATTTTCACATGTTTATAGCGTCCGGATGTAGAGTCATCCGTGCCATACCTTAGTGGGGTTGTTGATGCTACGACCAATGCTACATCTACAATAGTGATAAGTCACACTGAGGTACATCGACTTGAATATCTGTATTTGTACAGTTCATTTGTATTGTTTATGGACATGCACGATGTCTAACTTTTTATCATTTGGTGAATGTGGCCACACCCTGGTCCGTTAGTGCAAAAAAATGAGGTTGATGTTCAAACTACGCCTCCTCTTACTACTGAAGAGTCCCAACATCTTCCCCTAGAAATGGTTTTTTCGGTGAGATGTTCATTTTTTACATAATTGATTAGTACTTTCTCATTCATGTACATGTTCATAATTCTTGAGATAATTGACATATTTTTTTTATTCACAGAGAAGCGATGCAGAGAGACTCTTTGCAAGGAGGAGGACACCAAAGGCACCTATACCCCCGACGGATGTATTGAGTCTTTGTTTTATGTACAATTGAGCTATATTTTAAATTTTTAAACTTTGTTATTGCTGGACAATACTAGTTCAGTTACCTGATCAAGAAATATTTTCATTGATTTGCAGTCGCCAAAGATTCACAGTGGTCGTCAAAATAGGCAACAAGCATCAGGGTCCAGGAAAAACAAGAGAAAGTTAGAGTTTTGATGTGTTAGTTGAGGAAAAATATGTATTTTTATGTACAATCTGGAGTTAGAGTATAGGGGTTCGGTCTAGGACAGATGTACTTTTGTTTGCACATATACATCATAGATGTTTTTGATACATGTACATTGACAGATGTTTTTGATACATGTACATTGACAGGCCATAGACGGACCTTCTATTTTTGTGTCATAACTTTCATGATATAAAAAATATTTCATATCAAGGCTCTTGAGATCTTCATGGTTCAGTATTTTAAGTGTGATTATACACGTGTGGCCAAGAATGTTTCTATGTGTAATGTTCCCAATTTTTATAGATTTTACGATTGCATGGAAATATCAGTTATAAATTTGAGAACAATGCACAATTACAATATTACGTAATGACAAAAATGTACGTTTCAATTGTTTTTTACCATGATACAATTGCATACACAATGTTATATTAACAATGCTAAATTGTATTCATAAAGATGGAACATACCTAATACACATAAACAGGGAGCACAGCTAAGCAACTGATCAAACTAAGGGGAATACAAAAGCACCTTATCCACATAACAACCTAACAAACTTTTAAAGGATGCACGAATTTGACACACCTAAGTGATACACATGTGTGGTCTACATAAATAAAATTAGTGTTTGGCATGATGTCTTTCATCTAATGAATACATGGGATACACATGAAACCTGAAAGTATCCGAGTATTATCAGGTTTATTCAAAATAATGGTCATTAGAGGAAATTTGGGGTCTAAAATGGGCCTTATAAGAAAATGTGCCAACAATAAGTTCTTGTGAGTTGGAATTCAATAACCAATAGAATTCCAATAAAATGAGTCAACCATAATGGTTGAATTGACATATTTGTCATAAAAAAACTACTTTTTTTGTTGGTATTTTCTACATATCTCCCTATGTTTTTACTCAAATTTTGATCAAGAGAGCTTGTTGGATGTGGAATTTGATTCCGCATCCAACAAGTACCACAATGCCTACTTTTGGTGGACCCCACTACCCCAAAAACAAGAAATACCTGAAAAAATGTGATGATGACATCATCATCATGCTTTTTGAAGTATTTCTTGTTTTTGGCATAGCGGGGTCCATCAAAAGTATGCAGTGTGGGTAATCGTTGGATGCGGAATCAAGTTCCACATCCAACGAGCTCTCCCGATTGAAATTTGAGCAAAAGCACAGGGAGATATGTCGAAAATACGAACACAAAAAGTAATTTTTTTCCTTTTTCCTCCAAATTAATAAATATTATTTTATTATTTTATTATTTTCCTTAGGAGGGCCATTTTAGACTTCAAAATTCCTCTAATTATGACTATATCCTACACATTATTTTGTCATTTTGTTAATGTACATGGCATTTGATGAATGGCCTCGAGGAACATCTTTGGAAGAGAGGAAAATTATGTGTGATTTTATTATAGTTTAAATTGATTAGAAAAGTACTATTTTGAATCTTGTTTTATAAATTTATGTTATGGGTATTATTCGAAACATTCGTAATGTGAAGATATATATATTTTGTAATAATGGCGTAATAGGTTGGCCACTTGTTTCTAAACATAAACATGTTCCATTACATGGTCACTGACGTAATGGCATTTTCTCCTCCTGTATTTCATCATACAAATGCTCACATATCTTGGATGACNTTTGGCATAGCGGGGTCCATCAAAAGTATGCAGTGTGGGTAATCGTTGGATGCGGAATCAAGTTCCACATCCAACGAGCTCTCCCGATTGAAATTTGAGCAAAAGCACANTTTGGCATAGCGGGGTCCATCAAAAGTATGCAGTGTGGGTAATCGTTGGATGCGGAATCAAGTTCCACATCCAACGAGCTCTCCCGATTGAAATTTGAGCAAAAACACAGGGAGATATGTCGAAAATACGAACACAAAAAGTAATTTTTTTCCTTTTTCCTCCAAATTAATAAATATTATTTTATTATTTTATTATTTTCCTTAGGAGGGCCATTTTAGACTTCAAAATTCCTCTAATTATGACTATATCCTACACATTATTTTGTCATTTTGTTAATGTACATGGCATTTGATGAATGGCCTCGAGGAACATCTTTGGAAGAGAGGAAAATTATGTGTGATTTTATTATAGTTTAAATTGATTAGAAAAGTACTATTTTGAATCTTGTTTTATAAATTTATGTTATGGGTATTATTCGAAACATTCGTAATGTGAAGATATATATATTTTGTAATAATGGTGTAATAGGTTGGCCACTTGTTTCTAAACATAAACATGTTCCATTACATGGTCACTGACGTAATGGCATTTTCTCCTCCTGTATTTCATCATACAAATGCTCACATCTCTTGGATGACCAACCTAAATTAATATGGGAAACAACCTTCTTTCGAATTTCCAGTCTCACGAATGATATTCAAGATCCTAAGATCAATTCACCTCCACATAGAGATTGGCAATTCCTTTCGCCTTGATTAAAACAAAAACAAAGAATATTTCTTGCTTGAAAATGATGGGAAATAAGTCAAGTTCAACACCTCACAATAGGTAACAAAATTCTCAACAGCTACATATGGAATAATAGTTTGCAACAAGTATTTTTTCTAGAGGGGAAGATCTACAATCACCTTCAAGCTAACCTATATGTGCAAAAATTTCACATTCACTTACTGCAAAAAACCCTAGTTTCCAAAATTGACAAAAAAATGATCCCTTTTCGATGGACCCAGAGTAGAGGGCCACCCTAGCACTATCCTGATGTCTTGAATCCAACGAAGTCGACGGTTCATTGATCCGAGCAATGACTATCATTTTATCGCACGTTGAATCCCACCTCCTATAGGCTTTCAGGGACACCTGTTGAATCCCTACCTGGGGCATGGAATGGAAACCGTGTATCAAAATGGGATTTTGGTGGGTCATGCAAGAGTGTTTAGGTAGGTTCCATCTTGGAACACAAGCCACACATTCACAGTCGAGGAATTTGCAAAGCTGACCCCTATGTGCAAAAATAAGACATTCACTTACTGAGCAAAACCCTAGTTTCCAAAATTGACCGAAAAAATGATCCCTTTTCCATGGACCCAAAGTATAGGGCCACCCATAGAACTATCCCGATGTCCTAAATTCAACAGAGTCGACGACTTGTCTATCCGAGAAACGGCCATCATTTTATCGCATGTTGAATCCCACCTCCTACAGGCTTTCAGGGACACCTATTGAATCCCTACTCGGGGCATAGAATGGAAATCGTGCATCAAAATGGGCTTATGATAGGTCATGCAAGCATGTTTAGGCATTTTCCATGTAGAAACACTAACCGCATGTTCACGGTCAAGCAATATGCAAAGTTGACCCCCATGTGCAAAAATTTGACATTCCCTTACTAAGCAAAACCCTAGTTTCCAAAATTGACCAAAAAAATGATCACTTGTCCATGGAACCAGATTATATGGCCTCTGGTAGAACTATCCCAATGTCCCAAATCCAACAGAGCCAACGGTTCATCGATTCGAGCAACGAACATCATTCTATCGCACGTTGAATCCCACCTCCCACAGGCTTTCAAGGACACCTGTTGAATCCCTACTCGGGGCATAGAATGGAAACCATGTATCAAAACGGGATTCTAGTGGGTCATGCAAGCATGTTTAGGTAGGTTCCATGTGGGAATGCTAGCCACACATTCACAGTTAAGGAATTTGCAAAGTTGACCCCTATGTGCAAAAATTGGAGATTCACTTACTGAGAAAAACCCTAGTTTACAAAATTGACAAAAAAATTATCCCTTGTCCATGGACCTGGATTAGAGGGCCACCCTAGCACTATCCCAATGTCCTAAATCCAACGGATTTGATGGTTCATCAATCCAAGTAATGATCATCATTCTATCGCATGTTGAATCCCACCTCCTACAGGCTTTCAGGGACACTTGTTGAATCCCTAACCGAGGCATAGAATGAAAACCATGCATCAAAATGAGGTTCCGGTGGGTCATGCAACTGCGTTTAGGCAGGTTCCATGTGAAAATGATAGCCACATGTTCACAGTTGAGGAATATGCGAAGTTGACCCCTATGTGCAAAATTTGGCATTCCCTTATTGACCAAACTATGGTTTCTATGGTTTAGAATGCAAAATATGGTTTATGGTGCAAACTTGAGTTAATAGGATTGGCTATAGGTTTTGTAAGCTAGCATTTGCAATGGTTATTAGGCTAGGATTACCACTCCTTAACATCATGGCTCCCGTGGAGAAACAAATTATCAGAGTCAAGGAGATAATTATCAGATTCAAGAAGATGTCCTTATAGGATCAACTTTGAGATTCAAGGCAAATGCAATAGAAATATCCCAGATAGAGTGGTAGATAATGGTCTTGGGCTATAAGGAATGAGTCATGTAAGTATCAATATAATACAACAAATCCATCATGTTCTCCATCATGTTCCCCTTTTCCGTGTCCAGTCTCAAAATAGTTCCAAATATGTGGCACCTTGTGCCTCTTATGGAGAATACACAACCATTGGAAGACAAAGAAAATTTTGAATTGCCCCACACAATCATTAGACTAATCCAATGTTGTTCTATCTGTATATTGTTATCCTTCAATTGTTTGTAGAACAATTGAAAGCTGTGTTGTACAAAATCTAAGTCATGACACCTGTCATCACTTATGTAAAAGTTATACTCCTTCAATATAACCCTTTTCTCTTCAGTACTATCTGCCCCATGTATGTAGGTGATATGGACCATTATGCGAACCTAGTATGAGTGATAATATTGAATCTGAATCTCGTTCAGTGGTTGAAGAGTGTGGTTTTCTGCAAAATCGACCACTGATAATATAGTTCCAATAGGAAATGTATCCCTGAACACTCTAAATTACTCATCTTGCCAATGATCGACATGTACATGCTTTACATACTATTGTGTCTTTTCAAATAATTCCTCCATGAAGTTGCATACCAGTACCTGTTAGATCAACAATAAATATGTACAGATCAATAAGTTGTTACATATATGAAGTAGCAATAGATGAAGGAAAAAATACTATTCAGGATCTTGGTACTAACCTGAGAGGTGACCAATTGTATTTTTTTTCTTTCATTCCCTCCACCGATATCATACGTGACATATTTGAATGACTGCAAGTTCAATTCATGTCTCCCAAGTTCATGTTGATTGGTGACATGTATACATTTGTCCAAAAATGCAATTCCACCATGTTAGTGCTAGAAATTGTTTCTAGACTACTAGAAGAACAAGCCAACACAATCTCAAAAGTAAAATTAAATAAAATAGGTTTTAGGGTTTTGGTTTTAAAAACTTCATTATCAAGGAGGAAATAAACATCCATAAGCTAATACAGAACTGAATCATGCAAGTTAGATAAATTGGGTATCAAACACATCCCTATAAGCCATAAACATTACACATGAAATACTAATTCCACCCACAGGCTACAAGCATTTACATGAATAAACCTTTAAACAAGAAATGAAATTGTAGACTGAGCAATCAACCAGATCAGAAATGAAAAAGCATGACAGGTAAAAGGGCTTATTAGTTTATATATAATCAATAACAATCATCCATTCACATAAGAGTTATAAATGCTAGCTTGAGAAATCAAAGCTCCAAAAGCCTCTCCTTTAGTGAAAAATCCCACCTCAAAAATGTATGTTTGTCTTCCTTTTATCATTACAAAAGTAAATTAGTTCCATAGCTACCTTCTAGGTCAAAATTTTAAATAGTTACATCAATTAGTTACATGATAACTCACAATCTTTAAAGACAATTAACCCAAAAATAGCAAATCGGATTCGGGGAAATTTGGCGAATTTCTGAAAATTTGGGTGTCAAAGACGCCTTCATATCTCTCGATCCGGGACACCTGTACAAAACCCGAGAGAGGTTTTTCTAATTTATTATGTTATGAAAAAAAACCTCTATTTTTGTTTCAAAATTCCCCTTAAATTGATCGGAATACGTGCTGCAAATTTGTGACTAAAACAGGAAATTATTAAATAATTCAAACCCTAAAAATAGGCCACAAATATGAATTCAAATCTCTCAAATGATAATATTTGTTGCAAAACTGAGAGAGGATTTTTTGAATGAGTCTGTTTTGGACAAAAACCTCTTTTGGTTTTCCTGAATTCATTCTCATCTCATCGTAATCTGCTCCTAATGACAATGACAAAAACAAGAAAAACAGAGCTGCTACAGGAATCTCCTCATGAAAATATTTAACAAAGGACTCAAAAATGAGAGTTAGATTATAAATCAAAACTTGGAATAAACTTTTATTATAAGTTTTGGAAAGCTTAAAGATGTACATATTAACTAATAATCCCAAAAGACAAGCCTTCAAACTAAAATAATGAAATAATTCAACCATTAAAAACATTAAATC
>LPNX011215204.1:15285-100878 GCA_001517045.1 Pseudotsuga menziesii | reverse complement strand
TTATTGACTATTCTATTTTTTTTTAATGTACTAGATAGTTTCATTTGATTAGATATAGAATAGCATCTAAATTGTTTTTTATGAGGGAAAAAGAAAATACAAAGTTTAGTCTTCCTACATAATGCATGTCAATATGGTTTTTTCCAATGGCATTGCCTAGAAACATTTGTCTCAATTGTATGTGATCAATTTATGTGTTTAGTCTTAAGGAAGGCATTGGCATATCATCATCTTTGGTTGGTTGGTGTTTTGGCTATGAGATGGTTGTTTATTTTTTTATGGTTTTTATTGCATTTACAAATAAAAAATGGTAATTTAAGTATCTAATTGAAAAAAAAAAGCTATGGGTGAATGAATTACCTGTTAATATGACGATTCACAGGAGGATTTGTCTTCAAATGGAGGAATGGGAACTCTTCCATGCTCCTTTTCGCGATACTGTTCGGTGAAAATGACTCTCGGGTGGGGGATTGTGTTTTTTTTTTTTTTTAATTTACAAAACGCGCACGCGTTATGGAACTACAAAACACGTACGCGTTTTGCAGTTCTATAATGCGTGCGCGTTATTGTTACCTAGCCTACATGTCTGCTGACATGCCAGGCTCAGATTTACTATTCCAAGCTCTATGGAAGAGGAGCGCGTTCTTTTTCTATGTAACGTGAGCGTGTTCCTAAAAAGTGAGATTGCATCTAAAAGGTCCCTCAACTTCTTGCACACACCCGTATCCATTTTTCTTCTCTGCTAGTGCCTTGAATTGCTGAAAATATCCAAATGAATTAGATATATGTTTTAGAAAATATACCCATCTATTTCTTATGAAATCATCAATAAAAGTAAGACAATAATTGCATCCTCCCATGGATAGTGTATACATTGGACCAAAAATATCAGAGTGCACAATCTGAAGTGGTGTGTGTGCTCTCTTTGGCTTTTCGACTGGAAACGTATCTTATGTTGCTTGGCAAAAATGAAACCTTCACAAACTCTCTCTGGTTTGTCGATTAATGGAAATAATTTCAATGTATTATTTATGCGTAGTAGCTTTAGCCCACCAAAATTTAGATTTCCACATCTGAAATGCCACAACCAAGACTCATCTTGAACCTTTGATCAAAATGTTGCTTGAATTTTAGTGCTATCATTTTCTTCCTTGTCGCAGTGCTTGCTTGCTTATTTGTTTTCTATCTTGAATGCAGCTCCTATATTTTCCTTTTCTTTCATGTGTGGCACTATTATCAAAGGAAACAAGATATTTCTTTTCATTGTTACTTTTGCTATAAATTGGTTGCTTAGACGTAATTATTTGATCACACATTGATTGTCTTCCATGTAGACTCTATAATCTTTTTGTATTGTCTATCTAATGATCAACAAATTTTATTTCAAGACTTCAATTTAAAAGCCATCAGGAATAATCTTCCACCCCCCTTGTTTGGTTAGAATACCAATGATACCTTTTCCCAAAATAGTAACTTGGGCATTATTTCCAAGTGTGACATCAGTTTCAACTTATTTAGCTAGACTCAAAAACAAATTTAAATTACTAGTCATATGATTGTTACAACCTGAATCTAAATAACTCATTAGAGGAAATATTAATTTAAAATGGGCCTTCCAAAAATAATACAAATTCCATGTCATCATGTATTAGCCAATCAAAATGCTTTAAAATTAAAAAAGGGAGCACCTCTTAAACAATTTTTTAATATAAATTTGGGGATAGGTATCATAAATAAAACTACTTTTTTTGTTCGTATTTTCGTCATATCTCCCTGTGTTTTTACTCAAATTTTGATCGAGAGAGCTCGTTGGATGCAGAATTAAATTACGCATCCAACGAGTACCCACTTGGCATAGTTTAGCTGAAAAAATGTGATGATGACATGGCCATGCTACCCCAAAAATAAGAAATACCTGAAAAAAACGTGATGATGATGTCATCATCACATTTTTTCAGGTATTTCTTGTTTTTGGGGTAGTGGGGCCTATCAAAAGTATGCCGAGTGGGTACTTGTTGAATGCGGAATTTAATTCCGCATCCAACAAGCTTTCCCGATCGAAATTTGAGTAAAAACACAGGGAGATATATCGAAAAATACGAATAAAAAAGTAGTTTTTTCTTTTCTTCCTCCAAAATTAATAAATATTATTTTATTATTTTAACTATTATTTTATTAATTTTCCTTAGGAGGCCCATTTTGAGTTGAAATTTCCTCTAATGTATGTCACATGTATTTTCATGGAGTTACTTCTTTGCATTCAATTAGGGATGAATATGCCAACACCAATGTGTTGATCAAAGTGCTAGTCTTGCTCGACTGGTTCTGGCCTTGCTTTCCATGGTGATACTTCTTCTTATTGCATTCATATGCACAATGACCAAAATTCTTTCAATAATGACAAATTGTATTTCTTACTTATCAAAACTATGACCACTTGGCTGACTGGGGTTTAGATTTTGTGCTCTACCAATGACATTTATGAGATGGTTGTCGTGTCCTCTTTTGAACAAAATTCTTCCTCTTCCTCTATAATTATATCTGCCTCGACCTCTTCCACGACTTCTGGATGACTGTGCTAAAAATGCACCCTCTAATGATGTATTTGATCTACTAATTCTATGTTCATGATTGATGAGTGAGGCTTGTAAGTCATCAATGGTAAACTGCAACATGCAATTTTTTTCTTACAAGATCACGACCAAGGATTCAAATATTGGGGGAAGAGTTCTAAGAATTTTTTCAACGATCCTTCTTTCTTCTTTATTTTCTCGATGAGATTTCAATTGGTTTATCATACCAAGAAATATAATGTAGAATACATCAACTGACTCTGTATCTTTTATTGAAAGAGATTCAAACTCTCTTCTAAGAATTTGCAATCTAGAAGTATTTACCTTGTCCAAGCCTTGATAGGTTGTTTCCAATGTATTCCATGCCTTCTTAGATGTCTTTGCTAGTTCTATTCTTGAGAGTATGTTTTCATGCATTGCTTGGAGTATGTAGAACATAGCATTTCCATATTTCTTCCTCTATTCTTTTAGGGAATATTTATAAGCTTGTGTGAGATTATTATATGTCACTCTATTTGCTAGTTCTATATAGCCATTTTGAACTATATTCCATACATCTTGAACTCTAAACAAAGCCTTCATGGTTATAGAACAATATTCATAACACTTTCCCGAGAAAATTGGAGTTTGTAAACTCGACATGTGTGTACCAGAAGTGGAAGCCATTTCTATTTTCCTTATAAAATTACTTTTTCCCTTTTAATACAATGTTTCTTTCCTAAACCTGCTATGATACTAGATCGTGTTGGTGGTGGGGAGAGCGAGCTACGATCGTAAACTTGAGTTACTACGCATAGAGGAATTTCTTTTTGTTTTCTTTTGGACCCATGACACACTAAATTTGAGAAACCGCACCTTTTACTTTGACGAGTTAAATTTGACCAAAATACTTGTGACGTAATTTTACTATGACAGGGATTTACTGCGACAGACTTGTGTGCGACAGAGTACTATGTCAAATACTTCACTACGACATGAATCGACTTTTTACTTTCTATTGACATACTTTTTATGGACTTTTAAATCGATACACTTTTACCTCGATAGATACCCACTTAACTTCGAGGGGATTATACCACAACATACTTTTGGTTGTGACCGACTCCCACTTCGAGAGGACCACTTCTAGCCAAATTTTATTAAAATAGATTTGTAGTGTAATTACTTATAATTAGGGTATTTTGTAAGTATTCTAATATTATACTTAAGTATAATATTCTAGGCGATTGTTTTGGATTGAAAAAAACATGTTTATAGATAGGTAGGAGAATATTAAATATAGAACATACAATTAACACTAAAATGTGTATATTTTGGCAATTATGATTAAAAAAACATATTTTATGTAAATATAGATGATATTAGAGACTAAAAAGAGAATTTATTTTTTGAAAAAAACAAAAAATAGCAAATTGATGAAATTTAGCCCCTGAAAATTACCCTGCTTATAATATGAGAAATACTTTTAACCAACCCGTAATTTGGGATAAACCTCAACACAAACAGATTGCGATAACCTCACAATATCATATAACAAAAATATTTAAATAAAACTTGTGTCGAGCAATTTGTGTTAAAACTTATGAGATGATGGGACGGTATTTATTCTAATGCGAAGTATGATTTGATCTGAGGACCATATTTGACCATTGTAATATTTGACCATATTTTATGTAAATTAGACGATAGTAGAGATTAAAAAGAGAATTTATTTTTTGAAAAAAAACAAAAAATAGCCAATTGGCGAAATTTCGCTCCTGAAAATTACCCTGCTTATAATATGAGAAATACTTTTAACCAATCCATAATTTGGAATAAGCCACAACACAAATAGAACCCGTAATTTCCAATAAACCACAACACAAATAGATAACGACAACCTCACAAAATCATATAACAAAAATATTTAAATAAGACTTGTATCGAGCAATCTTGGTTAAAAATTATGAGATTGGACAATATTTCAGAATTCTAATGCGACTTATGATTTGATCTGAGGACCATATTTGAGCATTGTAATTTTTGCCATCACACTTTTCGGGCAAATAAACGAAGAGATTTTTCCGCGAATGGAGATATTTAAAGATTAATAATGAATATATAACAGAATTTTGAATGGTCTGCTAGTCCGTGTGGGGTTTACATTCCATCTGTTTATGTCATTTGTTCGATTCCGTGGGCTGCCATTGGCCCGCTTAGCCAAGTCAACATTCTTTGGGAAAAAGACTTATCCAACTCCTGGATTTGAGGAACCTTCAATGCCATGCGTAATACACATGTTGTTGTTGGATAATTTCCAAACATGCCATGTTGCTCCAAAGAAAAATACCTGCTTGTATAACAGGCGCCGCTCATGCTTTGCACGAGAAGTTTGACAAAACTGACTCGCCTCGACACAATTTTGTTTTTGTTTTTGTTTTTTTCCTTCTGTCAGATGGTGAAGGTTCATCGTAACCAAGGATTAGTTAAGTTTTTTTCGGAAATGTTTGGAAATTAACCAACAACGGAGCTGTCGGTTGTCAGTGAAGTTAACTTATAAAATTTGTATTTTTTTTTGGTTTTTTTTGTGACTTTAATTCTATACCCACATTTTAGAGGATGTAATAATGTTTTATTGATTTTAAAAATTCTATGAAGATTCATATCCAGAAACTAGTAAAAACCAACGGAAAACTGGTCCCTGCTTAGACATCTCGTTTTTATTTTGAAATGTGGTCATTAGGTATCGTCCTGCCGTGATTAGGTCATGCTATTTCGACTTCGAGGTAGGTTGACACGGTTCGTCCGGGTCGGCGCAGGCACAAAAATCTTATTTCACGTGGGATGGGATGATAGATATTAATAATAATTTATTTTTTATTTATATATTTATAGTTTAGTTAACATTGGGTCTGTTAGGATTGCACAGTATGATTGGTTAATCATTTGCTTGATATGAAGTCATATGTTGTAAAAATGGTTCAAGAGAGGCATAAAAATCTTATTCCATATCCAATAAAAATGCTGTAAAAGAGATGTAGAGAAGGCATAAAAATCTTATTCCATGCTAAATAAGAAGCATAAATATTTATTCCAGAACTATGGGGTCATAGATAATAATAATAATTTACTTTATACTAATACACTTATAGTTTAGTTAATACTGGGTTTGCATGGTCATAGCTCATTAACCATTTGTTTATATAGAGTTACCTATTGTAAAAAAATCACGAGTTAAAATCACACCCAAACTTAGCTAATGCTGAATTGCTTGAAACACCAAACTTTAGGCTAATCACTTGATTGAAGGCTCATTGAGAACGAGGTGATACAAAATTCTTAAAATAACTCATCTTACACCCTCACACCTTATGCTAGCTATCTATATATATCGGAAGATGAAGTGCTGTGGTGTTCACTGCTCAAGAACCCAAGTCATCGCAAAGCTCTCTGTATGTCTTTTCTGTGGCATTTTGCAAAAATGGCCGCCTCAGAATAAGCGAGGGAGAGATGAGTATTGGAATGGTGGATTCATTTTGCGAGAAGCGAAGCGAAGAAAAAATAGCGGAGCGTTGGCGCATGACACTGCTCTCATGTCGTAGAGAAATATGGTTAGAGCCTAGAATGCAGCTTTATTCCGAAGCTATTCGCTTCAACTGTGATCGTTGTTTGCTCTTGAACGGAATATAACATATTAATAAATAAAAAAATTTGGTCGACATGGCAAATTCATTTTCTTAAGCAAAACTGCTAAAAAAAAAATTGTGGTGTTCATTAATTTCCCTGTTTTCCTCGCTGGTTCTCCATATGTTGTCAAAAAAAAATGTCGTTCTAAAAATTTCACCCATTTTGCTCTCCATTAATCGTTTCAAACCTTAAATGTTAGTATGTTGGACCATAAGCATAACAGATGTTCACTCCATTAATCGTTTCAAACCTTAAACGCTAATATGTTAGAGCATAAGCATATTAAAAGTTCTTACCGTAACTTAAAAGCATTGATAAAATGAAACAGAGGGAAAGAAGTTTGAGTTTTTAATATTAATTTTTTTCAAAGGTTATTATTCTTATTTTTTAAATTTAAAATATTTTATAACAATATTATATTTAATTTAAGTTTATCGTTTTGTTAAATAAATGGATGTATTTAAGAGTTTTTATCTAGGGTTTACTTTATATAAGATTTAAAGGTGATCAAAATGTAATACTCCATGAGGGTTTCTCAAATTTTACACATAAATTTTTATTATTTTTATTTTTAAATAAAAATAAAAACTCTAGATAAAAACAATTTATCCAATAAGAATATTATGATTTAATATTTTTGGTCAAATTGAATGAAATTATTTTGGAAAATAATATTCATATATGACTAAAAAGAAACATAAAAACAACCAAAGGCCATAGAGAATTTGGAGGCTCTCATTCAATTATACACCACCTTGTTAAGTTTTTAGGAGCATTCATGATTATTGTCTCAATATTAAAATTAATCTTTTGTTTTCGTTCGGTGATTGCAAAAGGTTATCAATCAAATCCCGAAAGATTACTTATAGTAATTTTATGTATGAAAACAACAACTTGAAGGAACCTTAGCGGAAATTTCAACTCAAAATGGGACTTTGAACCATAATTCAAATTCCATCTCATCATGTGTTAGCCAATGAAATTGCTTTAAATTTGAAATATCGTATAGGGCTTAAACAATTTTTTAATATAAATTTGTGGATATGTATATCAGAAAAAAATAAAAAACTACTTTTTTGTTCGTATTTTTGACATATCTCCTCGTGTTTTTATTCAAATTTTGATTGGAAGAGCTCATTGGATGCAAAATTAAATTCCGCATCCAACGAATACCCACTTGGCATAATTTTGACGGACTCCGCTACCCCAAAAACAAGAAATACCTAATAAAAAAAATGTGATGATGATGTATTTTTTCAGGTATTTCTTATTTTTGGGGTAGTTGGATCCGTCAAAAGTATGTCGAGTGGGTAGTCATTGGATGCGGAATTTATGTTCACATCCAACAAGCTCTCATGATCGAAATTTGAGTAAAATCACACGGAGATATGTCGAAAATACGAACAAGAAAAATATTTTTTTTCTTTTTTTCCTCCAAAATTAATAAATATTATTTTATTATTTTTCTTACGAGGCCCACTTTTAGTTGAAATTTCCTCTAATGTGACTTCATATATATATCTTAGAATCTATCTTAACCATAAGATTAACCGAAACTATATCATTGACACATGGATCCATGGATGAGGGAAAGCTTATTATGGACTTTAAAATAGTTGTAAATTCTGAAAAATATGGCATTGTGATAGAAATAAACTCCTCTTTGAGACTCTCCTTACTCTTGTTATCTTATATGGTTATGAATTTTGGGGATGCAACATCTCTAGATAATGTTAGAGAATGATAGATCAAAGACAAAAGTGTTTTATAACACATAATCTCAAAATTAAAAGCAATACACCCTATCCTATCCTCCTAATAGAAGCGAGTATTTCCCCCATTGAGATCATGCATATGACTAGGTATCCAATGTACAATAAGAAGATAAAAACACTACAACAAATCCTGGAATTAGCATCCCATTTAGTTTCCCTTTTTAGTGTAATTTTTTTTTTACATTGAGTGGTTAAACTAGACGCCAAATGGGACGCATCATGGACAAAACTTAAAGCGTCTAAAAAAAGTCCTTTTTTGCGTCTTAGATAGCATCCTTTATGGCATCAAAAATAGCGTCTATTTTTTTGCTTCGAAAATAACATCCAACTTTTCTTCCTAAATAAAGTCCTATTTTTGTTCCTATAGAGCGCCCATTATTGCTTCCTAGAGAGCGTCCAATTATGCTTCCTAAATGGCATCACAGTTAGCACCATATTTGCATCCATTTTTGCTACCACTTTAGCATCCCATTTTGCACCACGTTTTACTTCGAAAATAACATCCAACTTTGCTTTCTAAATAACGTCCTATTTTGCTTCCATGTTTTACTTCCAAAATAACGTCCAACTTTGCTTCCTAAATAACATCTCATTTTGCACCAAGTTTTACTTCCAAAATAACGTCCAACTTTGCTTCCTAAATAACGTCTTATTTTTCTTCCTATAGAGCTACTGTTATTGCTTCCCTAGAGAGCGTCCACTTTTTATTCCTAAATGGAATCCCCGTTAGCACCATATTTGCATCCATTTTTGCTACCACTTTAGCATCCAATTTTGCACCACATTTTAGTGCCAAGTTTTGCAACCAATGTTGCTTCTAGATGTAGAACATAGTGGGCTTCCGTTTTAGCTTATGTTTTTGCTTCCTTATTAGCACCAAACACTACAAGAAAAAGGGCAATTTAGCCTCACATTAGCACCACTATTTCTATAGGATTTGGGAATTCCTGAGTTTTCACATAGTGGTGTAAAAGTGGTGATAATGTGGGGATACACAAGTGGTGCTAATATTTATGGTGTAAAAGTGGTGTTTGTAAAAATTTTTATTTTGGTGTTAAATGGATACATGACATTCCATGGTGTATAGCGCAAACCACCAAAAACCAATCCTAGGTGGATTGAGATCTTGCGGTGCAAAACACCAAAACCAATCCAACATTGATTGAGGCTTTATGGTGCAAAATATCAAAATTATTATTATTGTTATTATTTAATATATGAAAACTTATATATGGTGCAAACCACCATAAATTAACAAGTGGTGCAAAGCACCATAAAATAATACATAGTGCAAAAAAATATATATAAAAGACACACACATATATAGGGGGGGTGTTATTAAGACAATATTTGAGAGGACACGGTGGAATTTAACTACCAATATTCTACATTATATAATGTATATGCTCTACCATTGAGCTAGCACCCAACAACTTCATATACAAGAATAATATTTGTAGTTTTTAGATTTTTTTTAAAAGCAATGAGCACAAGAAACTTATTTAACTCATTCATATATAGATCATGGAGATTGGAGTTATAATACTTATTCATCTCAAAATCAATAGATAGTCCCATATGTTTTATATAAGAATTAAGATAAAGGATGTAGGCTTGTCAATGCCATTGAAAGTTGTCAATCAAATCTTGGGGCTTGGATTGGTTAATCGATCAACTCCGATTTCCTACATTCTAAAAAAAACCATCATAGGTTGGTATTGGCATGTTGTAATAGCAACATCATAAATCTTCATCTCATTTAAACTGAACCCTCTTAATACCCTGTGAATAGAGCCTAAATACAGAGTACTTGAGGGATTTTTGACTATCAGCCATGAAATTAATGTTTATGATTGAGAGGAGTACACTATGTATTACAACTTGGCATTGAAGTGTAAAAAAATGACGTAGTAGAATAAAAGAATAAATGAAAAGAGAAGAATAAAGAATAAAAAAAATGCAACAAGGGAATTCAAGATAACATACAACTTTATTTGAAACTTAAGCATCGATCAGAAAATTCATCTAAAAATTCAAATTTTAAAATCTTACTGTTGATTTTGATGAGTCCCACGAGAAAAAAACCTGTGAAAATAACCGACTCACTCCTCTCCAATATCTGCTAGGACACACTTGCCAATATTTAGAACCTATTGTTTAGATTTCGAGTCAACTTGTTGGCCAACCCAAACATAGATTTCATATTATCAATTCAAAATTACCACATCTTCAATCATTAAATCATCTAAAGGGAAGTTGATTATCCATGCTACATGCACTTGAAGAATGATTGAAATTAAAATGCGATTACTACAGTAAAATATTTACCCACATAATTCTCATTTCATCTCAAGTTAAACATGTAGAACAAAATAGAAACATGAATCACTTTGAGTTGAAGAAGTTATTGCCATACCTCCAAACCCTCTTTTATAAAATATAAACAATAAAACAAGGTTATTACCAAATTATCATATAAGTTTTTAAACATAGACTATTATCATAATCGGTATTTACTATTAAGGCATTAACCAAATTCTTATCTAAAAGAAAGGATATATTGGACTCAAACCAGCCCATACTTGAAGTAGAATATATTTATCTTGAAAGATATAATATCAAACCTTTAGAAACACTGCTTGTCAACAAGTGAGGATCTTTACTAACATCCTTAACTCGAACCTTTGACTTGAGTAATCCTTTTTACTGCCAAGTGCATTCCAAAATAACATTGATTCATTTCCTTATTTTAGTGGTTTCAGCCGCATTTTGGGCTGCAAACATATAAAGAAAAGAAAACAGGTTAAGTATGTCTAGCTTCATAGGCCTAGGATTCTAAACCTATGAAATATAGATCACAAAAGAACTTTTACACGTAATTCTTGATAATCTTAGCCAGAGGTATAAGAAAATAAAATTCAGTCAAAGATGAAATAAATAAAGGGGTGAATACTAACTCATAGAAAATAATTTGATAAATTTGCTAATGCGTTCAGCCTTCTGCTTTTGTAGTGTTCAAGGTGGAATTTGTGTTTTCTTTCTATCCTTGATTGACATCAACGACCAAATATTTTCCTCATTTGGCACCCAACTAGTCGAGATCTATGTAAAAACCAACTCATTATTGATTCTAAATAAAGGCTATTAATTTCATACTATATCAAAAATATGGGATACCAATAACACTTTATCAAGTCACAATATGAACACAATAATTCGATGCAATATCAATTGAAACTTGTGGAATTCTCCTCAGATCCAAAAAATAGGTTTTTTGCATCTTTATTACGTTAAAAGCCATAGATATATGGAGAAAATGCTTTGTTGGATTCCACTTGTATAATTATTCAAGGATTCAAGTTGAATGAAGGATCCAAAGGTTGCTATAACAATTGCTTCAAAATCCTCCATGCGAACCTATCCAAACATGCCATGAGTGCTCCAGGAAAGTTGAAGGATACTCCAAACAAGGCATGAATGGTCACAAAGGTAAATCAACTCCCTATAGGGATTTGATTTCATACACATGAATCCTTAATGCACATCAAACGTGGATTTTTAAGGCCTTTATGAATATTGTTTCTACTTTTGGCACCTTTCCTACTTCAAAAGCCTATATGAACACAATGCACTCAAAACCCGTCGAAATAGTCTGTAAAAGAGAATTGGGAACTCCTACTCATCCAAGTAGTCTGTAAATGAGGATTGAAGACTTTTACCATGTCTTCTCATGCCCATAATTGGAGTTTTAAGTATCAAAATTGGCCCAAAACTTAGCAAAGCTAGTTTTATGTTGTTGTTCATCACCTTTTAGGTATGAAATATGCCTAGAAATGTATTTCAGCCCTCATATTCAACATATACTCAAATATTATGGCTTGTTATTGCTAATTTATAGTCTAAAATGAGCCCAGATTGGAGGACCAAGGTTGGTTTATGGTGGAGAAATGCAGAAAGGTTCCCAACATTTTGAAGTAGGGTTGCTTCTTCCCATTTTTTATCTTCAAATATGATTGAACATTCTTCCTAGATTTTAGAAACTAGGGATGTTCATGGTGAGAGGAATGTGAGACATTACCTTTTGATGTCTAAAATTAAAGAGATCTACAAACATACTTTGAGATTAAATGTGAAGGTATGTAACTTGTGGTATATTTGATCCAAATGGGCATATGTTGAGGTCAATATTAAACTCCATCACACATATATATATATCAATATTTTTCTAAATTCAATTAGATGAAAAAAATATGCATTCATAAGACTAAAAAGTTAGGGTTTATATTGGTGAGAATTGCCTTAAACTGGGAGATGTTAGGTAGTTAGAAAAGATTATTTGTTGACTTGGTAGTAACAACTAGTCCATGGTTGACAGGTTGTGATTTGCATGTTTTTAATATGTAGGTACCCAATTCAAAGGACACGTTTAAAGAAAGTTGAAGATCCTTTGCAAAATTTAAAAATAATAACTTGGTGATTCCTATGTAATTTTTGCAATTATAGGGTTTTTTAGAGTTGGAAGCATAACACAACCTTTTAGCATATCTATAAAGTTCATAAGGTCCATGTTGTTGAACAAATCATTCAACAAAACTTTTAGTACTAAGGTTGATTGTGTTCAATATTTGATGAGGGCTTAACCTTGCATTCAAGTTCCTAAGGAATCACCTACCGAATTTCTCATACACATAAGTTAGCCCACTGAACACTAGTAAAACTAGAAAACAGAGTATTACATAAGGCCATAATGACATTTTGCAACAAAATTAAAAACAACCTAAATTTGATTTCTTGGGTACTAAAGAAACATTAATGTAGAGATAAATTTAATAGATATAAATTATTCTTCTTACCATTCTAACACCTAAGAGAAGGAAAGGCCCAATAGTAATGAATAAGTATAGAACCGAGTACCTCAACCACTGTTGATCATCAAGAGGCATGCTTTGCTTTATCCAATGCCCAATTATACAATATCATGGCTACCACAACCATGCCCATCCCCATTATGTTCTTTATATCAATGCTAAATCAAATAAGGCCCAACCTAAGACAAGAACATGCAATATTTTCATGTGTCTGCAAACTTATAAAGGAACCATTGAGAAGATGCCAATGCAAAGATATTAGCTTAGTTTACCAAAAACTGATAAAGCACAAGAGAGTAAAATGGAGAACTGTATACAGATCAACAAGTACACATTCAAATTCCATGTTTAAAATTCACAAGCAACATGATTTTAGTAGAATTTAAGGGTCATCAAATATCATGAAATACAAGGTATGTTACTATTACTCCAAAAAAAAATTTACAAGAATAAAAACTCCTAAAGTAGAACTTGTAGAACTTGTAGATGGGATTCCATGTAGCATTATAATAAACATCAAAATTTAATATTAGGTGCCTCATTAGAAAAATCTAGGAGAGCATAGACATGGGTCACAATCATCACATAAATAACTAAAAATCTAACTAGAAATTGCAACAATCTAGATGCATGCCCCTTCATGCACATATATGGATGTGTATATAAAGAGCGAGCAAAGTTCCTTAAAATTGTAATATGTATTTCAAAGAAAGAAGATACTTAAGAAGAATGTGTAAACAAGAGTAAACCTATCTCCTTAAAATTATAATATGTAACAAAAAAGGTAAATACTTGAAAAAGTATATATGTTTTCCATACTTCAAATGTCATCCATCGCCAAAATATCTAACAAAATCTCTAAACTAATTAACTCAATATTGTGATCTATCATGATTAAGTTTTAACTTATGAATCTTCTACCATACCATTTATCATCCACAAAATAAAATAAAATGTAAGAGTACAATTTAACCAAGAAAATTTGTTGTACACGCTAAAGAACTCACAATTCTCATATCATAAAAGAACCTAGCAACAATAGCTGTGTTCAAATTCTTTGGTGTTGATGAACAAGTTACAAGCCTGTGAAAGAGATAGGATTTGATGTGTGTCAACTTGCACAAGATTGGAACCACACTTAGAGGAGAATTACCTCACACCCAATCAATCCCATACTATATATGCCTTTCAATTCTAATAACTGCCTGTACTAAATTAAAAACATTAGGAATTGAAAATATAGTATGAATCCCCTGTTTTACTAGTGTCTTACTCCACACCCTTCAGTTCAAGACATTTTTTCTTTTGTCCTATTTTCTTGAGAAGTTGGAACTACAAAATAACATGCACATAAAAAAAAAGTTAAACATTTAAAACCTACATAATTTATAGAAAGAGATGTCTCTTTCTAGGTTCGATGTCCTTGGAATATAAAGATCTAATGAGATCTTCTCATTTTGGTGGAAGGAAACAAGAATGGGAAATTGGTTGTTGGTTCGGTGATTGCACTTAAACATAAAGAGTCTAAGTAAATAACCAATGTACTTGAAGGTGTAGGTTTTTTTCCATATGATGAAGAAGTTTCCAATGAGGTAGGTAAAATGTCTCAAACTAAAATGTGTTGACATGGTATTGATGTTACTTATGCTATTTTTATCCAACAGATGACTTGGGGACATCAAGAAAAGTTTTATCAAGTGATTCATCACATGTTGATCCCACAGTCATTTCCTTGCTATAGAGGTTTTAAATCGAGTGGGAGGGGGTATCATGGTAGATGGCATCAATATTATGAACCTAGTGTTAAAGTGATGGAGAAATCAAATAGGACTGGTGATTTAAGAACCAACCCTGTCTGTAACCTCCGTTAAAGAGAATATCATGTTTGGGAAGAAAGGATCAAGTATGGAGGAAGTGGTTGCTGGAGAAGTGAATTCCAATGCACACAATTTCATCAATAAACTGCCAGAGGGATATGACACTCAAGTAACTATCAATACTTTTTTATTTCTAAGTAGTACTAGAAAATGGTTAGTTTATCATTACAGCTATCTATTGTATAAAATGGTTGTCTTCACAAAAAGATCTGACTGCATGGAGAGAAGCTAAGATAAACTCTCATACACACAAGAATTATATCCTACACTAGAAATTGAGTTAATGGATTAACTAAAAGTAGTTGGAATTTTATTAGGAATTGATAACAAGTAGCCCACACCATGAAGACATAAGAATTTAACAACAACTTAAATCCCGTATAAATGGAATTGAAAAGTGTTGAATATGGGTATTGTTTCAACGCCTTTATGAAAGTGCATAAATGCAGGGACCAATAGTAAAAGAAAGAGGGTTTTTGTAGTCACTGCTTACCTATGATATCTCTTACGATCCTACCATGTTCATTCCTATTACATGCTCTAAATTAAGATCCTAACCAATGCAAATACCATACCTTTGTATCCCAACGACTTAACATTTTGTTTCCACAACTTAGGAGCTATGGAACATTATGAAGTAAACTTATATGTAGTTTAATCCGCAGAGAAAATTCCAAGGCTTTTAATATTGACTTGGAATTTTAAGAGAGATATTGTGTAGTATTCGATGACAGTCTATACATATGCATCAATTTAGGTATTTAGTTTTAACAGGTGCATCCTCCACATCATACTCAAGTTGATATTTATAAATTCAATATAAGGTAGGTAATTTTTCTCCTATTTTGATTTACTTTTGTGAATGATATGATTTTATTTAAAATCATATGTTATTTGACTAGCAAAAAATTCACAAATCTGAACATAGATTAAATTATATGTCACTAAAGAGAGGAGAAAATGGACTCTGCACAGTTGATGACTCTCATATTTCTACAAGTAAATCTAGGAAGATAAATGTACCTAATAGATAGTATGTAAATATGAAAGGTTCTGAAGCACCTTTAATATAATACTTGGAACGTGGCATGCATAATTGCTTAACACCAATTGGCCATGGATTCACCTTACCAAACATAGTCTCTATGGTAAATACCTCAAGTGGATCCATCCAACCATAAGAATTTTGACCTAAAAAGTCTCTGCCACCTACCAGCACTAGATCAGTGAATGATCACTATGGAGACATGAAACATGGCACCATTAAATGAAAAATACCTCTCCTCCCTCTACAAGAGTCTCTGAAACATGAGATAGTATTTTTGATGTCTTAGAAAGTTTTTACATCTATTTTATAAATACCATTCTAAAATATAAAATCCACTTCACATTTATGTCATAATCAATCACTTCATAACTCATATGCATTTTTATGAAATATAATATCTACAACATAAATACTAATCATACATATAACATCATCTTTATAAATTTTATAAAGTATAGCATCTTATCTATTTAATTCATGACGTATATTCACTCATAATATATATAATATATATTCGATAATATTTACATGTGTAACATTCATTGAAAACATATTAATAAATCAATGAGACCAGAGAAGAATACCTCTTATTTTTTCATAAAAAATAGATATGGATTTAATGCTTGTCTTTCTCAGGCATACCAAATATCTATTCTTTACTATTCGCCATTTAATTTATTTTGAAACTTAAGCTATTACTTCAGCTATGGTTGTCATTTTCATATAGTTTACTTATTATAATGTATTACTTTATAACTATATATTAGACTACTTGTTACCCATTCATGGTTTATTCCAAAGATGCTTTAGTCTAATATAATCCGCCATATCTCAAACTCAACAGCCATGTTTCCAAAATTTAAAGCTAAAAGTCAATGCTTTGCCAGGATAGAGCCCATGGGACCACATCATTCTCAATGCATCTTAAAATGAATAAAAATCCTATGCAATCTCGGTCTGAATGTATCGAGAACTTTGGGTTATGCAATGACGACCAAAGCTCCGTGAAGAACTGTTAAGTATGGAAACATCAATATGTTTGGATAGTAGCTTTCTAATCTATGTGATTTGGTGTGGTTATTCCTAGCACTTTTTAAATTAAATAATTTAATGAACCATCCGTGGAGACATGTGGTATCAAGATCATACCAAATAATTTATACTTATAGCAATGCTATCAGTAAAGCTGCGGTCTTCTTCTTGTAATAATATTCAGTCATTTATATATTAACTAATATCTACATAACAATGATCTCAATAGAGCTAGGCTCTTCCTCTTGCAAGCATACTATGTATAGAGAAAGCTACACTCTCAATAGAGTTGCGCTCTTATCTTTGCATACCACATATTGGGCAGGTGAAGAATATCGTTAACTTTTGTGCAAGCAATATCAGACTGCATGGATCTCTTCCCAATGAGCTTACAAGCTTGAGTTCAGTCAATAGCATCCAACTTGATCAAAATTCACTGTATGGGGAAATACCAAAAGGGAATATGTCAGGGAAACAACTTAGTACACTCAATATTTCCAACAACCAGTTAAATGGAAAAAAATACTGCATTGTTAAGTTTTATGTTAAATTTACACACCCTATACCTGTCAAACAATTTACTTGCCGGAAGAATTCCCCGTGAAATAGGGACCCTTAGAAACTTTCAATGTATCAATAAACCACTTGTGTGGCTCAATTCCAGAATCTTTCAAGGGTTTAGACTATAAAAATAGTTTTCAAGGAAATCTAGGCCTATGTGGTAATACGACTTTCAAGTTTAGGTTAAGACCATGTTCTTCAAAGAAAAGAGATCTACATCATCAATTGCCCATAATTTTACTCTCAGTTCTGGCATTAGCCATGGCAATTTTAATGTTTTCATGTTTCAATACCAATAGCACAACGAAAAAATTGCTTGTGGGAAAACCAACCAGCCCAAAGTTGACATGGGAGGTAACATATTTTCATTGAGGCTTGTAAATGGACGAGTCATACATCCTATAGCACTTGATAGAGGAGAATGCAATTGGATCTGGAGGATCTAGAAAAGTGTACAAGGTCACTCTCCAAAGCCGACAGGAGGTAGCAGTGAGGAAAATTTTGAAGCAACAAAATGAATTTGAAGTAGAGGTTTATACCCTGGGGTTGATTAGACATGCCAACATCTTAAAGATCCTATGTTGGATCTCAAGTGCAGATTCAGATTTCAAGTTATTGGTATTTGAATACATACAAAATCAAATCCTATTAATTAAGAGACCATTCCTTAACTTAAAAGCTGTAAATAATGACTTGGACTTTCTTCCTTCTTTAACTAAAATTTATGTTTTATACATGAACACATTAAATTATTTAATACCTAATATGCACATATTCTGCTACGTTAGAGTTCACATTTTTACTAACATCTTTACTAGGGAAAGCACGTTAAAATAAGAGAGAGAATATTTTGACTGTAAAATCATAATTTACATTTGAAGGTGTTTAAACCATTGGATAACACCTAGAAGGTGTTAATGTACTGGGTATAGCACCCCCTCTTGATATCTTCAGGCTCCAATTCATTCACAACTCAATCGTGACCAAATCTATGGCATATCGCTCTTCCCAACCGTCACAGGCACACCATACTGTAGGTTTAAGTTTTTTGTGTCAATAAGAGCATTGATCATTCATTTTATATTGTTTCCTAAAACATATTTTACAGGATGCAAAGTTAGTCATGCTACTGCGTGATTATTGGGAAACTATGCAGGTGACAAGGGAAGGCTTTGTTCCATTCCAAGATTTGCAGCAAGTAATAGACTGTCTCACTACCCTAACAATTTGTTAATATATATATCTATATCTATATATCTATCTATATATCTATATCTATATCTATATCTATATCTATTTCTATCTATCTCTCTCTCTATCTATCTATATATAATCAGGCAAGATTTAGCATCTGGGAGAAAACTGCCTCACACTTTTCCATTTTCATCAATTTAAATCCTAAGGGATAATACTTATGCATGCTTTAGAATTTTGGGTATTTCAAGATATTGAAATACTCTTGTATCCTTAACCAAGCCTACCCTTGTACTCTTTTGGTAGTCTGAGTTAAACTGCACTATGCATTTTTTCCTGAACTTTTCTTATTTTTTTCTTTCTAAAGTTATCTAAAGTTTGTTGGGGATTAATTTCTCTATCCATTGTTTTGGTTGGTAGTTGCAATAGGTAATGCATTTGTAATGTATGGATCTTCTCCTAGGGTCATCCTATAGGCTTTTCTAGATCCAACTTCTAGATCTCTGGATCTTTCTAGAGAATTATTCATTGTATAAATACATGTTTGTAGTTTAATGAAAGTTTGAGTTGAGAGTGGGTTTAGAAGTTGAGAGCTATGACTTCGTGTTTCTATTTGTAGCAGTTGTAGCTACATGATTATCCCCTCTCCTCCATTGTCAGAAAAGATAGTTGAAACTTTACCCTTCCAACAAGGTTAGAACCAGATGTTGGAAGAATGACATATTCCTTTAGCTTCCAAATAATATTAACCTATCTAGATAATAATAACTATCAAAAACTTGTAGACAAAACCATATATCAATCCTCAAAACATAGAAAATCTACTAACAATTGAAGTTCCAAATTGATTTAGTAGAAAAGCATCGCAAGAAAAAATATTAGTGGTAGATCACCAGGTCTACTTGTCTAATTCTTTTATTTTAATAATGTGGTGTTGGTGCCTCATCTTTTAATTTGTGTAAATTGAATTAGAATTTACATGAAAAGTATGTGATTATGAATTTGCTTCATGCAATTCAGAGTAAAGTTTTGAAGGCACAATACCTCAATAATAAAAATATTACAATAAAAATGAGGACACCTATTAACAAAGTGTTTGATTACAAGTTAGATTGGAGAGGAATTTTGATTCTATTAGCTTAGATTTCCCATCCTAGCATACACCCTGAGAAAATAGAAACAAAAGCTAGAAATTTTCAGCATTCACATTCTAACAAATGCAGAAATGGTTTTCAAGCATGGAACATGGTATATTTTGAAAAAACACCAAATGATTACCTTAAGTGCTATATATTACCCCAGAGCAAGTGTTATAAAGAGAATCTTGTTCTCGGAGATTAAATTGGCACAAACAGTAAACCCCAAATGCTAGGGAAAAGCACAAGAATTAAAATTCTTAGATTAAAAACAGTAAACATATATATATGTGTGTGTGTGTGTGTATGTGTGTGTGTGTGTGTGTGTGTGTGTGTGTGGGAAAATGTTCACTTTCACAATGAGTTAGTTATAAACATTTCCAACGGAATTTCAAAAGAAAATAAACCTGATTTCCAGTGTACAGTATAAGAACATCAAAATAAAATCAAACCTGATTTCTAGTGTAGGGGATAACAAAATAAACAGCAACAACAAGGTCATCATAATTCAATGCATCAGAGCCCACATCCTCCAGGTTTTTAGGCAAGAGTAAGTTCTCTTTCTCAGCAGCAACAACATCTCTATTACCAACAACACTCCCATTCATGTAAAAAGTTAAAACCATCAACCAGGGAAGGGAAGCTTAGGTGATCCAAGAACCTGGAACCTGTGACTTCACCATCGTCTTTGGCTTCATTAACTCTACTCAAATTTTGGCTTCTCGGAAGTCAGGGGTTCTAGGTTCACATCACTATTTGTATTATTGTGAACAGAGAGAGCATATTCCTGTTCTTTTTGTCCCTTGGTAGCACTCAAACCCTTGAACCCTTTGGGCTCCTCTGGAATGGTAGTTTTTGTAGAGTCTACAAATGGTGAAGACATGGCTAAGTGATCAATTGCATAGAATAAGAACTAGTTTGTGGGTAGTGAAGAAAATGGATCTGACGAGATAAAGGAGCTAGAGTAATGGGGGTAGACTTGAGGCAAAGCTTGGGTTGGGGATCCAGAGTAATAGAGGGAAACATTGAGGGAAATCTTGCGCTTAGGATTTTTGAGGGAGATTTGTGGAGGGAAGAATAAATTTCCCAAATGCTTATCACCCAAAGAGAGGGAAGCTGCATCTCACCCAAAGACAACTACAAAGTACAAAAATTTCCACCAAATGCAATGACATCTTGAAAAGATAAGAGTAATTCTTGGGTTGGACTCTCAAGGCCTCCATTTAGGTGACTAAAACATTTGTGGTAGTTCAATGTTTACCTTAATTTTATGTAAAGGTTAAATAAATATTAAAAGTTTATTTATGTCTTAAAAATTATTTAAAGATTTGTATTTTACTATTTTATTTTTTATTTTTTTAATATGATTAATTTATTTTAATGAGTTAATGTTTGTGGTAGGTCCTCTCTAACCTATGAATAATAGCTAGAAATTGCCCCAAGGAAGGTGCAATAATACATCGATAAGGTATTTGTTAGCGGGTAAGTGAGGAAAAAAATGTAACATTAAAGCGATGTAGTGGAAGATTCCAAGTAATACCAAAAAAAAATGGAGCACTTCAATGTATTGAAAAATAAAAAAATTAACAGTTTAACATCACATTATATAGTGAACATGCCATTGCATGGGATAAATATATCTGATGAAGAAAAGAAGCCAATGTGTTGTCATAATCTGGAATTACTTGCTATCCATGTGGTTCCAAAGTTCATAATTGTGCTAGAATATGTTGTCAAAGCAGCTTGGAAAACAAACATTTGACGACGGTTTGTATAGTTCTAACTTCTCACATTAACAAAAGTCATGTTCAAGGAGTAGACATGATAGCATTGTATGGTTTGGAAAAAATGGTACAAATTTGAAGACATTTCCTGCACTTCATAAATATAGAAAAGAACATCAAGAAGAGTAAAAGAAAAGATTTCAGTATATATATACATTTGATAATTCAAGGTAATAACACAGTATTGGTGAAAACTCTTGACACTGTATGATAAGTAGCCAAACTAACCACTATCAATCCATCATACATCAATTGACACAATTGAAGAAAATATCAGTACCCATGATACTGTTTTAGATGATACAATGAGCTTCCATCCATCATTCATTATCATCCAATCCATCAATAGATGATTGAAACAATTGCAAACAAAGTATTTATCAATAATTACATCTCTAGCAAAAACCACAGGTATTTGTTTACCCTTGCAAGCATCATCGCTTCCAAGAATCAGGATTTCCTTCAGTCCATCAAGTTTTGAGAAACTGTGCAAAGTGAACCTTAAAACCTTTGGAGTGTTATCATTTTTCATATTTTATTAAGGAGCTGTATTGTTTATCATTCCAACTTGTTTGCATTTCAACTTATTATAATTATCTGCTAATTGACTGGAACTTGTATTGAGTTGAACCCATTATTCACTGAATCCAATTGCACTAGTGTATCATTCTCATCTTCTGGATCACAAAAAGAAATATCCTCCTCATTAGACAACCCTATTGCAGAATATACAAATGCATCACTTTTACCTGGTTGTGCCTGCACGCAATTATATACATCTGCATACTCATCATTTTGCTCCACATTCTTAGTAGATGTTTTGTGATTATACAAATCATTTTGCCCAGAAATATGGTAATCACCTTCAGAGTTATTGGCAATTTTTGGTGCCACTGTTTCTAGAGATATAGACTTGAAATAATCTTCCTTTTCACTGCTGTCTATAACTGGTGAAAAATGCTCAAACTTCTACTCTTGGAGAGATCAAGAGAATGTTCCTTTCTAGACTTCCCAAGCTTCCTCCAGCATTGGTTGATCTGGCCTTGTTTATTTTTTTTGACTCCTATGAAAACAATGCCCTAGCCTCTAATATCTACAAAACCAAAATAAAAGTATCAATTTTCTTCTATCCTCAATACTCAAAAGGCCAGAGGCTCCAAATGATCGGAATTATAATTATACTCATTAGAACATGTAGAAGTTTAATTGAGAATACAATGAATGTAGTAAAAATAAGTGACCACCCTAATGCAATATCAAAAGCATTGCTGATGAGAAGGATAGATTTTCTTATTTCAAGCAAGCAAAACTCTGTGAAAAATGAGACTTGTAAGATGAAACCTAGCCTAAGACGTAGATCACACATGATTGAGCCAATGTCTCTTATTGCATTTCATTCCACCTATATCAACATATTGCAGATTCAAAAAGCACATCTACTATTAAAAGTCACACAATTTCAACAAAAAGCATAATTTTAGAGATCCAAATCACCATGCAAAGTTTTGTTTGCATATGTCCAAGAAACTAGAACTGAATGAGAATATGGAATACATATGTTATAGGAAAATATTTTTATAACCTTGACTTCAACTACTTCATAGGAGATATCAGTATCATGGCCATGTAGAGTTTGCAATGAAGCTTCAAACTCTTGATTTCCAGTCTTGGCCTGCAACATTATAAACAAGGACTTCCCAAATTAAGTTTTCATTAAGCTTGTCACATTGAATACTGACATGTTATGTAATGCCCCCGACACTCCGACTGGTGAAGAGGATGCTACTATACACCAAACATCCGGGAAACTAGCCCCATGAACATGTACATACATATAAACTGAAGAAAAATGCTTGAAAGTAAAACATGCATACATGATTATCATTCAACGGAAACAAAACCATACATTCATTCAAGCATACCACATGTTCATCATAATTCATTAACAGTAAATATGATTGCAGAAGCATATTAGTCAAGAATACTTATCTTATAAGAACTGTCCCACAACCAGCTACGTCACTGCAACGTTCCACCCAACCATAGGCTAGTGCACTCCTTAATCTCCCAGCAACGTTGCCAGCCCCGAGTCGGGCATGATTCCCCAAGGAATGAGGAACTAGTAGGCTTACACATAGCCAAGGATAACAAAACATACCAAGCCAACATAGTTGGGTTTTTAAGGCAGACAACAGATAAACCAAGCCAACATAGTTGGGTTTATCAAGCCATACAGGAGGTGGGAAAGGATAAATGCTAAGCTGGTGAGCTGATTGAAGAGCTAAGGACACCTACACCAAAACTAACCTGACTTCTAGGACAGCCACACACACCCAACATAAGGAAATCAGTTCTTTCACTACTACACAGTCTGTCAGGCCCTGACCTACCTTCTGGTGCTATTCAGGGGTTGTGGAGAAGAAAGCCATCCCTCTAGCTTTGTCTGTGTGGTTCCCAAACCCACTAGGTTTGTCAAGCAAATCAGGCCCTCATCACTACCCCAATATAGTCCGAAGACCAACCACTACATGCACACAACAAAACTAGCAATTACAACGTTGACAGGGGAAAACAAATCCCTGAGTCGTTCTTGGCCCTATCGTGGCCAAAACAACTCAATGGTAACCTATAGTAGCTCCAAAGCGTGAGGGAAAACATATCCAACACAACTTAGTTACTCATAGCTACCACCGATCAGTGGAAGAACAACAACCGATCTCAAAATGAAAACCACCGAAACATTTCACAGTCCGATAAGGGAAAAGGGGAAATCGATTCTCTGCATAGACCGAGGAAGGACATACCTCGAGCCCAATCGGTGCGTGAAGCCAAGGAAAATAGCGATGTCTATGTGTGAGATCTACAGTGAAGAGAAATCATGCCCGTGAGGAATGAATAGCAAAAATGATGGAGAGTTTTTCCAAATGGTGCGTGAAGGTGAGAAAAACTAGAGAGAGTGGGAGAGTTGAAGCATTCCTTGTTGTTTTTCCTTTCCCCCATGTGAATGGAACGATCTAGCTAGAGGAGGGTTCATGTGGATAGGCCTACCACCCATCACTACCCAACAAAATAACTACCCTCAACAAACATCAGGGTTCTTTAGATGGGTGGTTGACACATGGAATTTCTCCATGGGTTCCAGGTTTAACAATTCCCCCCTTATCCTTAGGAAAATCATGCCCTTTTTAATATAGTTGCATCGACATAGCTGGTTGGGGTCCTTTTAATTAAAATGCATAGTTACATGATGCCACAACTTAATATGTGTCGTATATCCCGATATACTATCGACAAAAATTCTAAACGTCGAAACAAAACACAACCAAATCAATGGTAGGGCCTTTTCCTTTAGCTCCACATCATGATTATTTACAATATATATTTATCATGTATATTTAATGCATTAGGGTCAAAACTGGGGTGTTACATTCCCCTCCCCCTTCAGTAGCACTCTCCTTAGTGCTTTACAAAATTTGAACAAAATGCTACACTGGTACCACCTCAGTGTTCTGCAGATTTGAACAAAAATGGATGTGCCAATGGCATGGCATCCTCTAGCTCCCACATAGCCTCTTCAGGTCTGTAGTGCTCCCATTACACCTTTACCTACCCTATGGCCCGGTTCCGGAGCATTGTGACCTTCCTGTCGAGGATGCACATTGGCTCGATTTGGAACTCTCCCTCGAGTTCCACCTAAATCACATCTCAATTTATCACATGGTTAGGATCATGCACATATCTCTTAATCAAAGAAACATGAAAAACATTATGATCCCTGGTAATAGCAGGCAATGCAAGTCTATATGAAATTGGCCCTATTATTTCAAGCACTTCAAATGTGCCACAATATCTTGGTGATGGCTTGGCACAACTTCCAAGCTTCAAGGAAATCTTCCTTGACCTCATTCTAAAGTAGACATGATCCCTAGCATTGAACTCCCTATTCACTCTATGCTTATCTGCATAGATTTTCTATCTATCCTGTGTTGCTTTCAGATTCTTCCTGATCTTTACAACCTCTTGCTCCAATTCCTTGAGCAATTCTGGTCCTAGCACAACCCTCTTCACTAGATTATCCCAAGTCACTAGTGTCCTACACCTTCTTCCATACAAATATTCATACGGACTCATCCCCAAGGATGCCTGCTGTCCATTGTTATAAGCAAACTCTACCAAGTGTAAGTAATCCTCCCACTCGGTTGGTTTGTCCATTACATACATGCCAAGCATGTCTTCAAGCACCTGATTAAATCCCTCTGTCTTCCCATCTATCTAAGGATGGTATGCATTCCTGAAGTTTAGCTTTGTACCAAAATCTACAAACAACCCCTTCCAAAAATTGGAAGTGAATTTCACATCTTGGTCAAAGCCTATTGATTTTGGCAATCCATGCAATTTGAAAATCTCCTTCATGAAGACATTTTCAATGTCATCAGTCTTATGCATAGACTTCAGTGGTATAAAATGTGTTGCCTTAGTCAATTTTCTACCACAAGCATGATGGAATCATGTTGTCTCCAAGTCATTGAAAATCCTGTAATAAAATCCATGGAAATAATTTCCCATTTCCATTCCGGAACTTGCAAAGCCTGCAACAAACCTTCTAGGTGTTGATGCTCAACCTTTACCTATTGACATTTCATGCACCTTGAAATGCATTAAGCCATGTCCTTTTTCATTCCTAGGCAAAAATATTTCTTTCTAGCTGTATCAATTGTTTTTTGGTATCCTGGGTGACCGAAATACGGAGTTTGATGGATTTCATCCATAACAACTCTCCTCAAATATGCTACATTCGTAATATAAATTCTACCTTTATAAGTAAAAAGTCCATATTATTCCAATTTGTAGCCCTCATACCTCTTTTCAAGACTTTGCTGCTGCAATTTGTCTTTTACCAGCTCATACAATTCATCTTTGGTAATACAATTAACTATCCATTTCCTCAAATATGATTTGCAACTACTAAGGGATGCCACATGCATTTCCTGTACCTTTCTGCTGAGTGCATCAGCTACCTTATTCTCTTTTCCATTTATGTGCTTGATTTCAAAATCGAACTCACATAAAAAATCCAGCCATCTGGCTTTCCTAGAATTCAGAGTAGGCTGATCAAATAGATACTTCAGACCACAATGGTCTATCCTGAGCTCAAATATTCTACCAATCAATAAATGCCTCCACATCTTGAGATCATGTACTATGGCTACAAGCTCTAGATCATGGGTGGCATAGTTCTTCTCATGCTCTTTCAGCTTTCTCGACTCATAACATATCACATGATTATCCTGCATAAGGACTCCTCCAAGCCCTTGTCTGCATGCATCGATTCATACCAAAAAATCTTTCTCTAGGTATGTAACCTTCAATACTGGTGCACTAGTGAGAATTTTCTTCAATTGCTGGAAGCTTTCTTCACACCTCGATGTCCATTCAAACTTTATCCCCTTCTTTTGCAAATAAGTGATGGCATGTGCAACTTTGGAAAATCCCTCAATGAATCCCCTATAGTATCCTGCAAGTCCCATAAAAGATCTCACATCTGTCACATTTCTTGGAGTAGGCCAATTCATAATGGCTTCAATCTTTTCAAGGTCCACAGATATACCCTCTTCTGAGATAATGTGACACAAATACTGAATTCTATCTCTAGAGAAGTCACACTTGCTCAGTTTTGCATACAGTTGGTGCTCCCTCAGCAATTTCAATGTCAACCCCAAATGCTCTTCATGTTCTTCCTCATTCTTAGAATAAACAAGAATGTCATCAAGGAACACAAGAACAAACTTGTCCAAATACCTGTTGAAGACATTGTTCATAAGGCACATAAATGTAGATGGTGCCTTTGTGAGACCAAATGGTACCACTACAAACTCATAATGTCCATACCTTGTTTTGGAGGCTGTCTTATGGATGTCTTCATCCTTGATTCTCACTTGATGGTAACCAGACCTCAAGTCAATCTTGGAAAATACCTTTGCTCCTCTCATTTGATCAAAGAGGTCATCAATCCTAGGCAAAGGATATTTATTCTTCATAGTAACCTTGTTTAATTGTCTATAATCAATACACAACCTGAGTGTACCATCTTTCTTCTTTACAAACAGAATTGGTGCTCCCCAAGGAGACACACTCGACCGGATATACTTATTTTCGAACAACTCTTGTAGTTGTATCTTCAACCCTAGCATCTCTGGTGTACTCATCCTATAGGGTGTCTTGGAACCACTTATACTATGAAACGAGAACTTTATATTGAGAACGAGAACTCTAGGGATAAAAAAGATGATTTTTGCAAAAAAAACACCAAAAACATCCCCAAATAGAAAAGTGTTGATACCAGTATACATTTTTTTTTTGGGTGAAAAATAGATCCATGGCCTAAACATCCCATACTGTTGCTTAATAAAACTTTAAAATCAACCCCTAAATTGGAAAAAAAATATTTCTCCAAAAGATAAATTACAACTTTTTTGAAACTTGGATATTAAACAAACAAAAATATTTCATAAATAATTTCACCACTCTAACCATATAAAATCAAAGAAATTATGATGTGATTCATAATGAAATCATATATTATACCATTCAAGAACAAATGATTCATATAAATATTCAAAATCTCCTTCAGAGTTTCAATTACAAATGTCTCCTTTGCCTTCGCCTTCAGAGTTTCATATAAATATTCAAAATATTCTCCTCCCTTCCCCTCCACCCTCGTCCCCCTCCCCCTTCCACCTCCTCCATCGTCGTATTAAGGGGAGCGTCGCTCCCTTGGGTGCTAAAGGGATGCCCCTCACTAGCGAGGCAATTATCACAATCACGCCGCCAATGAGGGATGACCCTTTGGCTCCCAAGGGAGCGGTGCTCCCCTTATTGCAACGAGGGAGAAGGTTGAAGGGGGAGGCGGAGGGGGAGGAGGGTGGAGGGTAGTGGAGGGGGGGGGGAGGAAGGGAGGACGGATGAGATGGAGGAAGAGGGGGGAGTCTCCTAGGGAAACCCACGATGACTCGATAAATAAAAACGCTTTATATTATATTGTTTTATCTACTAGCACAGCCACAAGTAAAGTGGTCGGTAAATGTCTATAAGCACAACAAACCACTTAGTTTTGTCATATATTTGACTGTTAAACAAAGTCTAAAATATATAATTTTATATCTATTATTCATACCATATTCTTAGAGTTAATATAAACACAAAACAAATACTATTTAATAATAAATAAAACTAAAAATCCGTCTTCTACAAATAATAATATTATTTTATTCTCTAAATATATAACTTACTCATGATATTGTTTTATTTTATTATCTTGACAAAACAAAAATATTGTTTTATAATAATACAATATTTTATTATCTAAATATATAACTTTTTAATAATATTGTTTTTTTAACAAAGCAAAATATTGTTTTATTTTATTCTATGGAAAAAAAAGAATAGTGTTTTTTTAATTCTCTAAACAAAAACAAGAATAACTTACTAATGCTAAAAATATATCCTTATTCTTTATAATATTATTAAAAACTCAATTTAATGAGTTAGGTCATGTTAGGTTAAGTGAATCACATTGGAAATTTTTTATTAAAAATGTAATGCATTGAACATTTTTAAATAAATAAATTGAAAATTCTATCAAATTTATATCATCATTAAAATCGCAATTTAATGAGTTACGTCAAATGAATAGGTTATGAGTGAATGAGTGAATCACATTGAATTTTTTTTATTAAAAATATAATACATTAAATATTTTTTAATAAATAAATTGAAAATTTTAAAGAAATATAATTTTATTTGATATTAAATTTTATAAAATTTACCCTTCTAATGTGCAGAGTATATAAAGTTGCTGCATATAATAAAATTAAAAGAGTAATTTGCATTCACAATATGCTTCTCTCGACGCCCTTCCACCTCCATTCTCGGCCTTCTCCGTGGTTGCAATAGGGTAGTGCCGCTCCTTGGCAGCCAACGAGCCACCCCTCACTGGCGGCGCGATTCTCAGAATCACGCCGCCAGTGAGGGGCGGCTCGTTGGCTGCCAAGGAGAGGCGCTACCCTATTGCAACCTCGGAGAAGGCCGAGAATGGAGGTGGAAGGGCGTCAAGAGGAGCATATTGTGAATGCAAATTACTTCCCGCAATCCCAGCCATACCATCCAAAAGCAAGCTAGCAAGCTTCGTTTAAGCAAAAGTGAAGTACAAAGTTGTAAAATTCCCTCCCTTCCTTATTCATTGTCACTTGTTGGCCTTATATTATTAATCTAATCGTGTCCTACTGGCATGCATTTTAAGTAAGTTTGATTTTGTTTGTGCCAACTTCCACCTTCCGGTCTCACAAAAATGTGGCCTCTTTACTCAGCTTGGCTGCTCACGCTTACAGATTGTCATTTGAGGCGTCCCACTCGAGCAACTTTTTTATATGAGTCGGATCTTTGGTGAAGCCAACCAGCTCTATTCTGTTTAGAATCACTCCATGCCTTCCTGTTATAGCCTATTATAGATAAAAGGCGCAGGCAGTCTTTTCTATGGCCTCATTCCATAATTGAATACAGCCTATTATCATAGGATAAGAAGTAGAGCTCAGCTTCACTTTCCACCTCCACCCACGGCCTCCTCCGCGGTTGCAATAGGGGAGTGCCACTCCTTGGCAGCCAATGAGCCGCCCCTTACAGGCAGCGCAATTCCTGAGAATCGCGCCTCCTATAAGGGGAGACTCGTTGGCTGCCAAGGAACGGCGCTCCCCTATTACAACTGCTGAGGAGGCCGTGGGTGGAGGTGGAAAGTGAAGCTCCGCTCTACGAGCTAATCGAATCCTACAATAATATTGCTTGATCGTCACAGGTGTATTGAATGTCCTCTTCTTTAGTGATTTTGTTTTTGCTCAACTTTCACATAAAATTCTCTACAAAAAAATCAAACAAAAGTTTATTTTCTTTCAAATAATCTGAATGCAAATCTATGGTAAAGTCAATTTAATAAAAAATGAATTACCTAAAAGATAAGAGATCGAGTTAATAATTTATGATTTCAATGAGTGAATTATTTATGGTCACCACTTCATAGTGCCTTCTGCACGTGGTAACTTTTCTTGAATGAATTGGTCGTTGGGCAGTCCTTTCAAACGCAATGAATTCAATATCAAAGTTGCAAACTTAGCATGCATTATAGTGTATTAGTGTCTGATTATTGGTTTTTAGAATTTCGAGCCACAGATGATTTGCAGACATTTTGTAATTAGTGACCTTAAAAGTATTTGTTTAGTCAGTATCTCGGCGAAGTCACATGTGTATTATTTCATTTGAAATGTGAAAGCTATGCCTTTCAAGATGTATATGTGAAAACTCATGATTCAGCTAAGAATATAGTGTTGCATGAGTAGCATCGATGGGATATGTCAATGCTCACTATGGGAAGTAGAGCGGAGCTTCACTTTCCACCTCCACCCACGGCCTCCTCCGTGGTTGCAATAGGGGAGGGCCGCTCCTTGGCAGCCAATGAGCTACCCCTTACAGGTGGCGCGATTCTCAGAATCGCGCCGCCTGTAAGTGGCGGCTTGTTGGCTTCCAAGGAGCGGCGCTCCACTATTGCAACCGCGGAGGAGGCCGTGGGTGGAGGTGGAAAGTGAAGCTCTGCTCTACTTCCCATAGTGAGCATTGACATATCCCATCGATGCTACTCATGCAACACTATATTCTCAGCTGAATCACGAGTTTTCACATATACATCTTGAGAGGCATAGCTTTCACATTTCAAATGAAATAATACACGTGTGACTTCACCGAGATCCTGACTAAACAAATACTTTTAAGGTCACTAATTGCAAAATGTTTGAAAATCATCTGTGGCTCGGAATTCTAAAAACCAATAATTAGACACTAATACACTATAATGCATGCTAAGTTTGCAACTTTGATATTGAATTCATTGCATTTGAAAGGACTGCCCAATGACCAACTCCATCCTTTTCAAATAAGAGAACGTATTGTATATGTATATTTGGTACATGTAATAACCAAAAGGTTTTTCTTTTTTGCAAATATTTAATTACCGACTTATGGTTGTCAAGTCTCTGCCTCTTCAGTCAGAGTATAAGTATAATTTTGGTATGTTGGTTTGTAAGTTTAGTAGTAACCATTTTTGTGTGTTTAGGGAATATGATAGGGAATTTCAGGCTTGAGCAGCTCGTATCCATTGAAAAAAATTACAGAAGGCAACTGAGGCCTTCCTTGAAGCCGTAGCCTTGAAATAGCTTTCTGAAAATAGCTCCCCATATTGCAACCGCGGAGGCTTATGAGCATTGGGAGAAATAATATATAAAGTTCTTTTAAGCCAAAGTTTATAAATAATATAAGATGCTCACTTTGATAAAGTAGGAGCATTGGGAAAAATAAAAATATATGAGCCATGACTTAAAAAATAAAGTAGAAAATTAAATATATGAATCCTTTTAAATGAATATTCAATTTAGAAAATGGAATACTCAACGGAAGGAGTTTAATGGTTATGGGGTGATGGTAGTTTCCCTTGTAAAACTTATTTTTCTATAATGATTGATTAAAGTATATTTCATAAATAAGTTGTTTTGGTCACTTAAGGTTGCTTTGGTCACTTAAGATAGAGACTCCACCAATTAAGTTGTATATTTTTAAAGTTAAAAAAAAAGGTTTTATGGTTTTATAATGAATTGATTCAATGAAGAAAGGCATCACATGCTTTCTTCACTTCCATATTAATATAAAAATAAATAGGTACATTGAGTATGAAATAGGTAAGGAAATTAAATGTGTGATAGGAAGGTATGAGTAATTATTATATAGGAGAAACATACCTTAAATTTAATTATGTAATTTTTTTTATTATTATCATTGAGAGTGACATTTAAAGCATACAAAATTCTTGCATGTTTTGTTGAATGCATGAAATAAAAATGGATAGTAAGTTATCATAGAAATGTGAGCAAGAGATTATCATTGCATAAATTGTTGAGTTTATGTTGGGAAGTTTAGGAATATTTGTACATGGATGTGATTAAGTATACATGAATATGTTTGACAATTTAATTATGACGTTTGTATCAAATTGATTTAAAAATGTTTGTTATATATAGAGATTATGTAAATAAATGCGAGATTATCAAGGGTGACCTAAAGGAGTAGAAACAATATGAAAGTTGTTATATATACCCATTATGTTTTTTAATAATTATAAAGTTAATTATATATATAAGATTTCCTAGGATGACCTAAGGTATTGAAAATTATGGGGGGTAGTGTTTAAATATTCATTATGTTATATATGGTTCAAAATTTTATATATCCATTGTGTTTATTAAATGGATTGTGCAAAGTTTAAATATTTTTTGTGGAAGGATAATGCAATATATAGTATGACTATATATACATGAGATTCACACCAAAGTTAATGATTCTGAGAATCACACCGCCAGTAAGGGGCGGCCCTTTGGCGCTCAAAAGGAGCGACGCTCCCCTTGATGCGATGATGGAGGAGGTGGAAGGAGGAGGCGAAGCGGGAGGAAGGTGGAGGGGAAGGGAGGTGAAGGTGATGGAGGGTTTAAGGGGGTTTTGTTTTTTTAAATAAAATGTTCAATTTGACAACTGTTTGATAAGATATATTAGTATTGTTTTGAATTTCGAACTTTATTTTAGAAATAAAATTTTTATATATATTGTTTTTAATATGTCATTTACAAATATATGCTATAGTTTTTCATGAATTTATGTGAACTGTAACATTTTGCAATATAGTATGAAATAGTATCATTTTTATACAAAAATTCTATGAAAATCCATTGAAAATGGTTGTAAATGTCTTTATTTTCTACAATTTCTTAGAATTTTGTCAATGAAAAAGTCTTAAATTTCCGATAAAAATGTCTTATTTTAAAGAAAAAATTGCAAAATGTATATGTTTTTCAATATAACTTGCTTTTAAGTGTATGTTATTTTGTTAAATGTCTAAAAAACACACTTGAAAATAGAAAGTAATAATATTTTACGACAAATATGATTTAAATGCCCAAAAATGCCTTAAAATGAAAATGTGTGATACTGGTATCAACCATTTTTTAAATGGAGGTAAAAATAGCTCCTAAAATTAGGAGAGAGAAAAATGAGAACTGTGTCGAGTTCTCGTTTCATAGTATAAGTGGTTTTGGACACTGTTATTTCTCCTAGCACAAGTTCAATTGTGAAGTCAATGTCCCTCTTTGGAGGAAGACCTGGGATCTCATCAAGAAACACATCCTTGAATTCCTGTAACACTTGATATTCCTCCAATCTAGGAGTTTCATCTCCTGTTGTCTCCAAAATATGAGCTGCATACAAATAGTAACCCTTCCTACAAAAAATTTTCAACTGCATTGATGAAACCTGCCTTACTGAAATTACCTTTGGAATACCTTTCACAACTATTGGGTTTCCTTCTTCATCCATGCATTTGAAGGTCTTGTAGTAACAGTCAAGCTTCACTCTGTGAGCTTCTAACCAATCCATTCCAATGAGAACATCATAGGAACCAAGTGGTAGAACATTCAGATCTACACAAGTGATCAATCCATTCATGACCAATGGGCATTTCTCTACCACTTCACTGACCTTTCTCTTAGTCCTAGTGGCTAGTTGACATAACCAATATTTTCTATGCTTTACTTTCTTAAAAGCACAAATCTCCACTACTCTAGGAGTAATGTAACTGTGAGTAGAACCAGGTTCAATAAAAATAGAAACAGATTGTTCAACAATCTTACTTGCAACTTCAACCACAGTTGACTAGTGATCTTCCTGGCTATCCTCTAGTGCTACATAAATCCTAGGGACTAACCTTACTACTTGACCCACTATTTTTGCTTCTTGCATGTTGTATGTTGGCCTTGCATTTTCATTCTCAAGTGGGGTCCTTCACATTTCCAACATTTGAGTGGACCTTTAGTCTGTTGTGGATCTTTAGGCTTTCCACTCGTCACTCCAACTAGATTACTCGCAGCTTGGGATGGCTTCTTCAGCTGATTCCTGAATCTAGAAGGTTTGAAACCTTTATTTCTTTGGTCAAATTTCTCATTCTTCTTGTCCTTCTAGGCCTTATGGTAATCAGGTTTACCTTTCTTTGCTCATAGCAATACTTAGCCTTCCTTATTGCTTCTTCAAGAGTTCTAGCTTCATAAAACTCAATTCTGTCTTTGTAAGACTAAGGCAATCCACTCAGAAACTGCTGAAACTTCACTTTTTCATCTCTGATGTATCGGACATACCTCAACAATTCCAAGAATTTATTTTCATATTCATCCATGGTACACTATCCAAATCTTAGCTCATGGAACTCCTTAATCTTGTCATCATAATACATGTCAGAGAGGTATTTCTGCTTGAAATACTTCTTGAACTGTTTCCACTTCAGTCTCCTTTCACTGATCCTCTTTACTTGCTTGAAGTGCTACCACCAAATGGATGCTCTTCCATTCAGATTGAATATGGCAACTCTTGCCTTCATGTTTCTCAAATAATCCTGCACTTGAAAGTACTTCTTTATCCCAAGGAGCCAAGCTTCATCCTCTTGTCCAGCATTTACCTCAACACCAAATGTACGACATTTATCTTTCTTAAATTCATCTTGAGAGAGATCCCTATGGTGTCTCCTTCTTTTACTTTTACAAGAGGGTGAGCTTGTATCCCCACTGAATTCTTCAGAGTAAGATTATCCACTAGAAGTCCTTATCCCTCTCCTAGTGCTGCCCTTACTACGTTTCATTCTTGTTGTACCTCGTCCAGAGTCTATCTTTCTTTGCAAGTCTATCAAACTCCGCAACATAGCAGCATTCAATTGATGCTCCTCTTCTTGGGCTTTAATCAAGCTTCTCATGGTGGCTGCAACATTTGATGGTGTCTCTTGGAATCTCCTTCCATTAGACTCTATGTCATCATTTTCATTACGGACATTTTCTCCCATGGCATCTCCCACATGATCGTAAGAATCCTAAGCATCATATCCATCACGGGTTCTTATAATTGAACCATCTATGACTTACCAAACTGCAATTTCTAAAATACTTCCCTTGAAGGTGACTATGATTCTGCAAACGTGTTAGTAACACGACTGCTAGATACATACCTTAATAAAACAAACAAAACTACTTACCTTCTCTTGGAAAAATCATAAAAGAACCATTTGGATTAAACACAAAATATTTCTCTTCTTGTTCAGCCCTATAATCCACTGACAGTCTGCTGAAAAATCCACTGAAAAATAGTTGGAATTTGCTTAGAAATCCCACTAGGAAAAACCCAAATCTTCCTTTTTCCCAATCGGATCTCTTTCCCACTAAATTTTCGACACTTTGGCGACCCAATCCACAATTTTTCTTCGGCACTCATCAGCGGCCCTAACAACCAACATTTTCCGCCGTGTCATATCTTCAGTCGTCTAAGCTTCTGGACTACTAACGATGATGCCAAGGACTGTTGTGTATCAACGACCTCATCAACTGACTCCTACGATGTGTTGACGATCGAAAAAATTACCCACTACAACATCGGGAAGGAAACTAACTCCATAACACTATATCAGCAATCGAAACTACTATCCATCAGGTGGATAGTTCCTTAGGAAGCCACAACAATAGGTAGCAATCCCTGTGGTTTCTGCGGCCATAACCCTATCAGCGGTCGGAACAGTCAACCCCTGCAGCATCGACGATCAGATCTACTTATTCATCAGACAACTAGTTCCATAGGTATCTAACCAACTGTGGGTTTCGCGGACCATAACTCATCAGCTATCAAAATCTCTATCCACTATCAGCAGTTGAAGCCTCTAATCCATGAGAAGGAAAGTCCATTAGACAGCCGCAACAGTGGACACATGAACAACTAAATTCTTTCGACGTTCATCGGCAGTCTGTTCAACTAAACTTCTTCGCCATATCGGTGCTTGAATATTTTAATATTTTTTGATGTGTCGGTAATCCAGACAACAAACTTCTTTCAACACATCGACACCCTCATCCTCTAAATTTCGCCGATTATCGATGGTCTCAACACTTAGACAATTTTTTTGAAAATTTTCTTCTTCTTGTCGCTGCATCAACTGCTTCATCCTCTAAACTTTGCCAATGGCCCCGACTAAGTGAGCTGTGGTTTCGACGGTCTTCACAGGATCTCCATCGACATTTTGGCGGTTCCATTTACTAATTTTCACCAACGATTCCCATACTTGAGAATTTTCTGAAATTATCTTTTCTCCTCCGTGTCGGCGCCCTTATCGTCTAATTTCTGCCTACATTGCAGCATCTTCATCATCCATTTTTCAGTGAAACTTCCTTTATATTTAGTTGATGGTTACCACTTCATTGGTTGTGCCATAAACTAAACTTTAGTGACGTTCAGCGGTCAGATCTTCTAATATTTTCCTATGTATCAACAATTCGAACAACTAGCTTCCGCCAACGTATTACAATGCATTGATGGCTCCATCATCTAATTTTCAGCGATATTTCACTTAAGAGGAGACGACATTTCAGCGTTTTCCACATCTAAATTGCATTGACGTATCATCAGCGGTTCCATCAACTAATCTTAGTCAATCGTCGATAACTTTTGAACTTTTCCAAATTCCAAAAATTTCAACGCCTAGAAATTTTTTCCTCCGGGCTCCTCGTCGGTTGCGCGATCAGCTAATTGTCACCAATCCAAACAACCAAAATCCATCGATCACTGATGGCCACTTTCGGATGGTCTTTCAACTAAAAAGGGTAGATGTTTCGGCGGTCTTCGGCTATTCTCCACTGAAACTACGACTCCAAATTCCACTAATTTTTGTCGACAGCCGATGAACACTTAGAGAAATTTCACAAATTTATTCCTTTGCCATCGTATCATCAGTTGTTCCCTTAATTATACTTTGCTGACGCTTTGACAGTATTCTAGAGATCTCTACCACCGTTTCGGCTGGTCAATCCACTAAATTTCGTCGATCCACCTAACTAATTTTTTCCATCGTTGGTGTTAGGGCGCGTACCTTAACCGTCCCTAATTTTGGTAACTCCGCGGTTTTTGTGGAAGTTTGCAAGCGGAGTTGCGACTCAAAATAGTCTTAGGGGTGTCAGGGTTGAGTAAAAACCTTCTTTTGTAATAAACCCATGGTTTAAGTCCAGGGTTTAGGGTTCGGGGTGCTCATGGTTTAAGCCCATGGTTTTGTAATAAGTGCACTATAAATAAGCACTCTTGTAAAGAAGTCAGTTTAGGCTTTTGATGTAAGATGAATTGATGCAAAGCTAAGGCTTGTTTGTAAGAAAGGTTAAGTCCCAGCTGTGTGCGTGGATGACCTCCGCAGCTATGTGTGCAGAGGGTTTTTGGGCGATTAAGAAGATCTGCAGCTGTGTGCGCGACTTTGAGGACTTGAAGGGATCTACAGCTCAGTGCGTAGATCATAACTGTGGTTTTTGTAAAGAGTTGAATAAAACACAGTTCTGGGGACATAACCCCTAAACTGGGGGTGAACCATGTTATATCTTGTGTTGTGGTTCTGTTGTGTTGTTGTTATGTTCTTTTATGCATTAATAAATACATAACTGATAAGTAAGATCACTGCAAAATACTAACTTCACTGTGAATTCCCAGTAAAGGGTTAAGCAAGGCACTGTTTGTTATCTAACCGCGAAGCTAGACAAGTGAATATCAAAGATCTGTATTTTTCGATTATCATTTGTTAGAAGCTAAAGGTACAGTAATATCCCTCTTTTGCTTGCAGGAACCTGATTCTCTAGCACCCCATAGCTGTTTCGAGTGAGATTGCAACCTGTTCGAAGGTTGTTGTCGAAAGGGCCAACACTGTGGGTCTTTTGTTGGTGCGAAGTTAATGGTATAATACCTGGGTCTGCCCTATAGCCCAACAAATTAGTTCCATTTTCGGTTGAACTCAATATCTGCTCAAGAGGGGTTTATGTCGTACCTCGAGGGCTATGTTTTGGAGACCCTTAGTGAACGAAATCAGTGATTGGATTGAAGAGACTTATCTGAACTTTGCTGTACAAGAGAACAAAGATCCGTGTCGTAGTGCAAACGACTTTTTACAAAGGTATGTTTTTTCTGATGTTTATGAAATTTTCTTCGGTAGTATCCACATAGAGTTGCACCAGTGGTTATCCAGGTTAACAGAGAGAAGGATGAACTTCCAATAAGGTCAGTTTCCTGATTGAACCCCCGCAAGAATTAATATATTGAAAAGGGTGAACAACGAGATATCCCACATTGTTGATTTCTGGACAACGCGAACCCTTGAAGCATTTGTGATGAAGTTCGCCATTGACACAAGTATTTCCTTCAGCGAAGCCGAACGACAGTTCTTCAAAGGACCAAGGGGTAAGTACTTGAATTCATTTAGTTTGAGAATTAAAATGCTATTGGCTGAAAAAGGTATATTGCTCATTGAATCAGACTATTAGATTTAGTATTACTAACCTATGTTTGCAAGTGAAAGTACCTTCAACGAGCAAAGTGGTTTGCTGCGAAGTGGCAAAATGTACAAGAGAAATTTTGAGTCCTATACCGTAGGTCAGAATACCGAGCCTAACCATGTAAGTCCAGCAGCCTCATATCCCAAAGAAAACCCTTCTATTGGAAACCCTTCGGTAACCCCGCAGCGAAGACCTATTATCCCTGAGAACCCGTTGCAGTCTGAAAGTAACCCTAGCCCCAGTATTCTTGTCGCCAGTCAGTCTACCCCAGTAAGTTCTCCCCCACCTATTACCAGTCCCCCTCCATCCCCTCCTAGACCCGTGATAGCCCATATGAATGACGACATTAAGCTCCCTGTTTTCAAAGGAACTGGATCAGAGGATCCAGAACAGTTCTGGTTCTTATGAGAAGCAGTGTGGACTGCTAAGAACATTATGGATAAAGATACAAAAAGAGCACAACTGGTTACTTCTTTTAGAGACCACGCTCTGACCTGGTTCATGAATTTTTCCAGCACTCAGAACCATGTCTTGGCTGATATAAAAGCAGCAATGATAAAGGAATTTAAGAAGCCCAAATTAGAGTCACAGTGTATCACTGAGCTAAAGGAAATCCAACAGAGGCGAGGAGAATCAGTGTGGGACTTTGATTAGAGGTTCAAAGTTCTGGTATATCAAGTCAGTTTCACTATTGGAGCAGCGCAGCATAAGGAATGGTTCATCGTAGCTCTGTTACCGCACATCAGGACTCCACTCATGCAACAGAAGGTTGCGGATCAATAGGAGGCTTTGGAAATCACTATGAAGCTTGAAACAACCCCTGTCGAATATAATTCTAGTATCGCTCAAATACAAGCGTAGTTGGCAGTGATCGCTCTGGAGCTTCGCGATATGAAAAAAGGGAAAGCTAGTCACAAAGAGGTTTGGTGTACACGATGTTGGACAGAGGGTCATGACAAGGAACAACATCCCGCGGTAAGAAATTTCCTGAATTCTGGTACACCAAACCCGTTCAACCCTAGTGTTCTATATTGTGAGATCTATAGGAAAACTGGCCAGCATCGACCTGAAGACTGCTATCTTCTGTAGAGGTATGTGCAAGTCCCTAAGAACCCTTATTGTAAGTTTTGTAAACAAGTGGGACACAGCGAAGATGAGTGTCGCAGCTTTGACCTCATGAGAGAACGAAGTTACGATGCTTATCGGGTACAAAATGATGGCCAAGGAAATGATGGATATGGTTACCACGGTAGTACATTAGCTCATGGAGCTTTTGGAGGTCATGGTCGTGGTGGTATGGCTGGAAGAATTCGAGGCCAGGTTGTGTGCTATAACTGTAACCAGGCAGGACATCTAGCTAGAGACTGTCGGAACCCAAATACGACATGTCGATATTGCAGAGCTGTCGACCATGTGATTGAGCAATGCCCGCAGCTGATAGAAAAGATTCAAGAAAGAAATAGTGCCCCTACTCAGAATTTTCAGCTGATTGTTGTGGAGCAACGACCTGTCCCAGCCACTAATGTTGCTACCAGGAGTGGATCCATGACAGAAGTACAGAACAAGGAGAAACATCCTGCTGAGGCTTGGGTTCGGAAGGCCCCAGAAAAAATCGCAACATTTGATGTCGAAAGAGAAAAAGAGACATTGAAGCCAAGAGAGACTTTGTTGACCCCAAAACATCAGTAGTACCTACGCAACAACCTCAGTAGCAGTCGCAGTCGCAAGAAGCTTTGATAGATAAAGTAAGTACATTGTCCTCCTTTTTATAGAGTTGTATGAAGCTCTTGAGAAATCAGAATGCTTTAAATGAGTTGCAAAAAGTTATTGCTTCTTGCGAACCTCAACGAAGTTCTGGTAAGGAAAAAACTATTCATAGAGTCAGAAGAACTGGTAGGGAAATGAGATTGAATGCTCAGATAGGAGAATATGACATGACTGATGTCATCCTGGACCTAGGATCATAAGTAAATGTCTTAACTAAGCAGACATGGGAAAAAATGGGAAAACCTACTCTGGAATGGTCCCCTATACAGTGGAGATTATCCAATCAACGGGAGATTGTGCCCCTAGGAAGACTCCCTAGTGTATCAGTAGATATTGATGGAGTCAGTACCTTAGCAGACTTTGAGGTAATTGAAATAATTGATGACAACAACCCCTATCCAGCACTAATAGGCATTGAATGGGAAATAGATAATGATGCAGTAATCAACCTGAAGAAGAGACAAATGAATTTCGAAGGGAAAGGACTGAGAGTCATAGTCCCATTGGATCCTCCTCAAGGAGAGAGATACACAGATCCAGTAAGAGATCAAGACCAGGATGTTTTGGACCATATCTACAATATCACAGTGAAGAAAAAATATTATGTTGACCTACTGCCAAAGGTATCATGGATTGGCAGTGTGACAGCTCCTGCATGACAGATTCAGATGATGGCCTAGAGAATTGGCAGAATAGACTGTATGAGCTACATGGACATTGATGTGCCAGAATTACTAATTCTCTCAAATGGCTTGGCTCACAGACAAGAACCTTACCTGTTTTTGATGGTTCGAAAGACCCAGAAGAGTTTAATGTGCAATTCTCAGAGCAGGTACCAGACTCACAAAAAATGGAGACTCTGGATTCAGCATTCAGAGCCACAGCAACCAGATGGTGGAATGGTCACAAAAGTACATTCATAGTTTGGAAGCGTGCCAGAAGTCCCTTTGCTTAAGATTCAGGGACCAACCTCAAAAGGTACGAAGCAGGTTTAATGGTAAGACTAGTCCTCAGGGACATTTGGAGCAATGCTACGAGGCATGGAAGTATGTACCTTGTGAAGAATGGGTACATAGGTTTGTGCACACCCTGGAACCTATAGCAAAGAACTGGTATGCGGAGGTCGAGCTTCACCACGGTGCTGTAAGTTGGGATTGTCTTGTTGATAGTTTTGTGCTGACATTTTATATTAATGAGGTTTCTCCTGCTTTGGATGTAGCTATTAGGTTGGTCCATACTAAAGTATTTGATGCTCAAGAAATAGCAGAATACCAACCTGATTGGAAGGAACAAGAAGCCAATGCAGTAGAATGTTATAACCTTGCAATTGACGAGGATGACGATCTGCGCAACATTAACATTCCTAAGTCAGAAGGGCACTGCGAAGTATATGGCCCAGCAATTGAAGCACCTGAAGTGACTTAGCCCTTGAAAACGTGGACCGTAAATATTGGGTCAGAAGAAAACCCTAAGTATGCTACCATTGGAGATTATTGGGATGACGAAATGGTGAGAAAGGTAACCCAACTTCTCCATGAATATCAGGACTTATTTCCGATGAAGTTCTCAGAGATGAAAGGTATCCTTGGTGATATAGGAGTGATAAAGATCCCTTTGAAACCTGATGCGAAGCCTGTGAAACAACGCCTTTATAGGCTAAAACCTAAGTATAAGGAAAAAGTCCGAATGGAGCTGGATAAGATGCTTGCTGCAGGAATCATTGATCCTGTTGAAGAGTCCGAATGGGTAATTCCTATGGTGGTGCAAGAAAAAAAGACTAAGGGAGAAATCAAAATTTGTGTCGATCTGAGGAAGCTGAATGATGCCTATTTGCATGATCCTTTCCCCACTCCCTTTACAGATGAAGTTTTATACAATGTTGGAGGTCAAGAAGTGTACTCTTTTATTAATGGATTTTCAGGCTACTATCAGACTAGAATTGCTCCAAAAGATCAACATAAGACAACCTTCACTATAGAAATGGGATTCTTCCAGTATACAGTTACGCCCTTTGGATTGAAGAATGCACCTGCCATGTTTTCTAGAGTAGTCATCTCTGCTTTTAAGGAATTCATACATAAATTCTTAGAAGTTTATTTTGATTATTAGACTATCTTCGGGTTATTAAAAGACCACATAGCTAGTTTAAGACCTATGCTGGAAAAATGTAGATAGCATCAGATTTCCTTGAACTTGAAAAAGTGTATCTTCTGTGCCCCTTTTGGAATTCTGCTAGGTCACATTGTATGTAAGCAAGGATTGATGATGGATCGTGCAAAGATAGCCATTATTGTGAACCTACCACCTCTGAAGTCTGTTAAACAACTGCGCACTACGCTTGGTCATACTGGTTATTACAGGAAATTCATTAAAGGATATGCTCAAATAACAACCCCTATGGAAAAGCAGTTGAAGAAAGATATTAGGTTTGAATGGACACCTGAGTGTCAAGCAAGCTTGGATATTTTGAAGGAAAAGATGGTAACTACCCCTATCGTAGTATTCCTTGGCTGGAATAAAAAGTTTCATGTGCATGTCGATGCATCCTCCATTGCTCTGGGTATAGTATTGGCTCAGTCAGGTGAAGGTAATATTGACCACCCTATTTCTTTTGCAAGTAGAAAACTGTCCGCAGCATGAAAAGCCATTAATTTTGGCTGAGGCACACTCTAGCGCAGTAGGAGGTCATTACACAGGAAAAGCTACAGCACAGAAGATTCTGACAACCAGATTGTGGTGGCCCACAATTCATAAGGATGTAAGAGAATATTGCCATAGATGCGACATCTATCAGAGGACAGGTAAACCATCCAGGAGGGACGAGATTCCTCTAGTTCCACAGGTAACTTTACAAGCCTTTGGCAAGTGGGCTATTGATTTTGTTGGACCTATCAATCCCCCTGCGAAGAACTCTGGAGAAAGATACATTATTACAGCAAGTGACTACCTTACTCATTGGGCCGAAGCTCAACCAATCAAGACCTGTAGTGCTGCTACACCTGCGAAGTTTATCTTTGATAACATCTTGTCAAGATTTGGGTGTCCTAGAATTCTTATGAGTGATCAAGGATCACATTTCTTAAATAAGACTATTGAAGTATTGACTGAAGAATTTCAAGTATATCATCAGAAGAGTACTTCCTATCATCCTCAAGCAAATGGAACTGTAGAAGCCTTTAACAAGATTCTTGAACATGCTCCGACGAAGGTTTGCAATGCTAACAGAAATGATTGGGACCTTAGAATTCTAGCAGTACTATGGGCTTATAGAACCATCAGCAAGAAGTTGACAGGCCATACACCTTTTAGGTTGGTTTATGGACAAGAAGCAGTCATGCCCATGGAGTACATTGTTCCTAGCCTCAGAATATCTGCTTTTATAGAGATGGATGACCCAGATATGGTGAAAGAAAGGTTGGCAAAGATACTAGAACTTGAAGAGGAAAGATTCATTGCAGGGTTCTAGCAGCAAGTACAAAAAGCTAGAGAAAAATCATGGCATGATAGACACATTAAGAAGAAGCAGTTCCAGAATGGTGATCTTGTGCTTTTATATGATACTAAATTCATGAAATTCCTGGGGAAGTTCAAGACACATTGGAAAGGACCATACATAGTGTAGAGAGTTACTAATGGTGGCGCAGTCCAGTTAGCTAAATTAAATGGAGAAATCTTACCTTCCATGGTGAATGGAAGTAGGTTAAAGAAGTACAAGGACAAACCGGGACCCATTAATCAGAAGTAACAGCAGGAAGGACAATCTAAGTACCAAGAACAGTTGGAATTGGGTACTAGACTCTAATGAAGCTGTTCTCAAAGCTACGAAGTGTTGAAGACTATCAAAGTCTGAAGGTTGAAGTTTGGTTGCCGTATAGGTCAGGATGGGTCGAAAGTGAATATTATGTTGAGGGTACTCATTGAGGTGAAGCTGAAGTTAGTGGTTGTGTCGAAGAAGAAAGTTGTGTCACAACCTAAAATGTGACTGACGGGACAAACTCAACTTGGTGGCATCGGCATGTGAACTTCCTGTCATGATGAGATTTTGGGAAAATCTAGCGTCGTGTGGATCGGATTTACCGCCGTTCCATCATATTTGGTGTCATTAATGCACCATGATGACATATTTTGTTGTGGGATGCTATAAGAAGCTACACCGGCCTTCGACTCCTACATTGTGCACTTCTTTGAGTTTACAGTTAGCACCATGTTGAATGATCACAAAGTCCAGGAATTGTTACGAGAGTTTAGGGAGAGAGGTCTGTAGAACCTTATGAGCAATCCTCCTTGACAGGAGGCATCTCCAGCACCAAAGCAGCCAATGTAGATACGATCAACCAGAAAGAAATTTAAGGGAGAAGTTCACCCTAAGTGGAACGAAGAAAGGCACAACCCCTCAGGAAAGACTCAGGAGGATCCCGAAGAATGGAGGCATGCTGTTTGTCTTATGCAAAATTACAATGGCATGCAAACATAGGGGCACTTCCTATTAAGGACCCAAAGTTGTGGATGGCCAAATGTTCGATAGGACATGAACGGGAGCCAGTTTGAAGGATGGGGTCGCTGATAGAAGGCCCAATGACCCCCGTGACCACCATAAATATGACGGAGGCAGACAACAACATAGGAGATGGTTGTATTCTACTAAGGATGAAAGGATGAAGGATCAAGCAAGCCGCGACTGTGATAGCAGTAGCAGAATGGACGACGATGCAGCCGTAGAAAGCTGTTTTCTGTCTTCGCCAACAAGATTCTCCCACCAGAAAAGCAGCAGAGTGTCCCAGGACGGGACACTGGTGAGTCTTAGGGGCCTATTGGGGTGCGCACCTTAACGGTCCCTAATTTTGGTTACTCCGCAGTTTTTGTGGAAGTTTGTAAGTGGAGTTGCGAATCAAAATAGTCTTAGGGGTGTCAGGGTTGAGTAAAAACCTTCTTTTGTAATAAACCCATGGTTTAAGTCCAGGGTTTAGGGTTCGGAGTGCCCATGGTTTAAGCCCATGGTTTTGTAATAAGTGCACTATAAATAAGCACTCTTGTAAAGAATTTAGTTTAGGATTTTGATGTAAGATGAATTGATGCAAAGCTAAGGCTTGTTTGTAAGAAAGGTTAAGTCCCAGTTGTGTGCATGGATGAACTCTGCAGCTGTGTGCACAGAGGGTTTTTGGGTGATTAAGAAGATCTGCAGCTGTGTGCGCAGAGGCCTACAGCTGTGTGCGCGGCTTTGAGGACTTGAAGGGATCTGCAGCTGAGTGCGCAGATCAGAACTGTGGTTTTTGTAAAGAGTTGAATAAAACATAGTGCTATGGATGTAATGCCTAAACTGGGGGTAAACCACGTTATATCTTGTGTTGTGGTTTTGTTGTGTTGTTGTTATGTTCTTTAATGCATTAATAAATACATAACTGATAAGTAATATCACTGCAAAATACTAACTTCACTGTGAATTCCCAGTAAAGGGTTAAGCAAGGCACTGTTTGTTATCTAACCGCGAAGCTAGATAAGTGAATATCAAAGCTCTGTATTTTTCAATTATCATTTGTTAGAAGATAAAGGTACAGTAATATCCCTCTTCTGCTTGCAGGAACCTGATTCTGCGGCACCCCATAGCTGTTTCGGGTGAGACTGCAACCTGTTCGAAGGTTGTTGCCAAAAGGGCCAACACTGTGGGTCTTTTGTTGGTGTGAATTTAATGGTATAAAACCCGGTTCTGCCCTATAGCTCAACAGTTGGGGTCTGTATTGGACGACTGTTAGACTAATTTGTCTGCTGCATTGGAATGGATTCCCTTTAATTCTTTCGATGCACTGACGGTCTATCACTTAGAATAATTTTTGAAATCCTTTCTACCTACCACTCGCCGGGTGGCCTTCTACCTATGCTTTCTGATGTATCAGGGGATTACTCCACTTAGTCATCCGATGATCCGATGAGCTCGATACTTAGAAAATTTTTCCATCATTCATATTTCTTCCTGCTCTGCTCTGGAAACCTACGTCTACTAACTGGTCTTTCATGGCCTATTCAGGCCCATGCTGCAACCTTTGCTCTGATACCATACTGTAATGTCCTTGACCCTCTGACCGGGGAGGAGGATGCTACTATACACCAAACATCTAGGCAACTAACCCCATGAACATGTACATACATATAAATTGAAGGAACATGCTTGAAAGTAAAACATGCATGCATGATTATCATTCAGCGTAAACAAAACCATACATTCATTCAAGCATACCACATGTTCATCATAATTCATTAACTGTAAATATGATTGCAGAAGCAGATTAGTCAAGAATACTTATCTTATAAGAACTGTCTCATAACCAGCTATGTCACTGCAACGTTCCACCCAACCATAGGCCAGCGCGCTCCTTAATCTCTCAGCAATGCTGCCACGTTAGAGCCGGTCATGATTCCCCCAGGAATAAGGAACTAGTAGGCTTACACATAGCCAAGGATAACAAAACATACCAAGCCAACACAGTTGTGTTTGTCAGGCAGACAACAGATCAGCCAAGCCAACACAGTTGGGTTTATCAGGCCATCCAAGAGCTGGGAAAGGATAAATGCTAAGATGGTGAGCTCATTGAAGAGCTAAGGACACCTACACTAGAACTAACCTAACTTCTAGGACACCCACACACACCCAACACAAGGAAATCAATTCTTTCTTTGCTACACAGTCCCTCAGGCCCTGAACTCCCTTCCAGTCCTATTCAAGGGTTCTGGAGAAGAAAGCTAGCCCTCTAGCTCTGTCTATGTGGTTCCCAAACCCACCAATATTGTCAACCAAATCAAGCCCTCATCACCACCCCAATACAATCCAAAGACCAACCACTGCGTGCATGCAGCAAAACCAACAATTGCAACTTTGATAGGGGAAAACAAATCCCTGAGTGGTTCTTGGCCCTATTGTGGCCAAAAAAACTCAATGGTAACCTAGAGCAGCTCCAAAGCATGAGGGAAAACACAACAAACACAATGTAGATACTCATAGCTACCACCGATCAAGGGAAGAACAACAGTCGATCTCAAAATGAAAACCACCAAATCATTTCACAGTCCGATAAGGGAAAAGGGGAAATCGATTCTCTGCATTGACTAGAGGAAGAACATACCCTGAGCCCAATCGGTGTGTGAGGCCAAGGAAAAACAATGATGTCTCTGCATGAGATGGATAGTGAAGAGAAATCCTACCCGTGAGGAATGAACAACAAAAACGATGGAATTTTTTTCCAAATGGTGCATGAAGGTGAGAAAAACTAGAGAGAGTGGGAGAGTGGAAGTGTTCCCTGTTGTTTTTTCTTTCCCCCATGTGAATGGAACGATCTAGCTAGAGGAGGGTACCTGTGGATAGGCCTGCCACCCACCACTACCCAGCAAAATAACTACCCTCAACTAACATCAGGGTTCTTTAGATGGGTGGTTGACACATGGATTTTCCCCATGGGCTCCAGGTTTAACAATTCCCCCCTTATCCTTAGGAAAATCATTCCCTTTTTGATGTAGTTGCATCGACATAGCTGGTTGGGGTCGTTTTAATTAAAATGCATAGTTACATGATTCCAAAACTCAATATGTGCCATATATCCTGATATACTATCAGCAACAATTCCAAACGCCGAAACATAACACAACCAAATCGATGGTGGGGCCTTTTCCTTTAGCTCTGCACCATGATTATTTAGAATATATATGTATCATGTGTATTTAATGCATTAGGGTCAAAACTGGGGTGTTACATCTTAGAGAACTTCAGATGACTTTGGTGAAGAAAACTAGCTCATATAAAACTCAGCAGCCATCTTGGAGATTCTGCGATGAAAAAGAGTCCAAGCATCAAGAAGGTGCAAGGGGAAATACCTACACTTTGGGTAACAATATGAATGACGATTTCTCAAAAGAATATAAAGAGAGGAAAATGAACTGAATCTGCAAAATTATACTTACTAAGCCTACATACCAGCGATTTCCAAAGGCCTCCAGTCAAGGAATAGCCCACATGAATATGCCAGCATAATACCAACTGTGGCAGTGAACTGTTTTAAAAAGGAAACAATTAGTCAGTAATTAGATTCAAAATTTTGTTTCAATTATTCTTCATATAATGAATTAGTCTTTCTATTCAATATCACATGTGACTATGCCAAGGCTTCCTCACAAGTGCTTGGGAGCTATTTTTGCGATGTATACTAGTACCTAAAGTGATTATGTCACACATTGTGTATCAGATTCCTATCATACCAATAATTTTGACTTGACAAAAGCATAAATATGTGCATGATACATACCTAGAGACATAACACCCATCCCTCCCTCCCATATACATGCAGAGAACAAAAATTAATAACCTTCAATAATTTTGATTGTCTCAAAGGAAGGTATCAACTTACAGTAAATGAGATGACTCCCACTCCAAAACCTATTAGCAATTGAAGAGAAAAACTATTCTAGCTCTGAGCCTCCTCTGAAGAGCCATAGGAGCTAACTATTCGTGTAAAAAAAACATGCCTAATAGAGAATAGACTGACATTCAATTATCCAAGGGTTGAAGTCAGAATTTGAAGACTTTACTACATAAAAATATCCATACCACATAAAAAATACATTAAAAAACTCATACCACATAAAAACACAATAATGAATCTAGCTACTTCAGATAGTATGCATAATTTTTTCCAAGATTGAGTTAGAGTTTACAACCAGTCAATCAAACAATTCTCCAATATGAAAAAAAGGAACGCAAAATTTTTTACAAGAACAATAGGGATTTTGCATTCCATGATATGTCCATCATTTAGACATCAAATTAGAGATTACAAGCTCATGTGAAAACAAAATACTGAAATGAAATAAAAACACAACAAGAGGAAATCTAAGAATTCTACAGAGATGAAATCTGGCCACTCTACATGCAGAGGGAATCTAACAATTCATAATTTTCCTAACTCTAATAATTCTACAAGGATGAAATCTAGGCATTCTACATGAAGAGCAAGTCTAAAAATTCATTTTTTGGCGAATACTAATTCATTATACCTTGTAAAATGCATTTACACATAGACAAAATCGGAGTCACAAGAAACTATGCTTGACAATGGCATGATATTCAAGAAGTCTTTAACCATTGTATCATCTCAACCTCATAGGGTTTTCCTTTGAATTGCTTCCTCCAAAATATATGTGGATTCATATTATTCAAACATCTGAGTTTCAGTAACATTCCTACTATTTTAAGTTGTTTACCAGTCAGTTTAAGCACACATAGAATTGGTTCCAAACAACACTGATGCCATTTCGGAGTTTGAGCATTCAGCTTGGTCATTATAAGACTTGTTTTTAACCCTTTATAATGCTGCTATCCATTTTTTGGGTGCATACGTATCTCATTCCTTCTATAGTGTCATCTCCAACACACTTCCATTTTTAACAAGCTACAGGGTGTCCTTGCCTCACATAAAAATAAAATAAAATACTACAAAACAATAGGCTTCATCCAAGACTTATATGTGGGAGAAAGAAGGTTTACCTCAGAATGAATTTTTGACATTGGCATCCATTCACGTGGTCCACAAATATCAGAGAGCAGAGTTGCTACAGCTGAAACAACATATTTTCCTTCTTTTTGTATCTATTGAGAAATATCAGTTTCATGGTCCATCTTCCATGTATCCCCTTTTGGATTTAAATAGATTAAACAGTGATATCAGACAGTTTCTAATTCATGTTTCATGTCTTTAGGACACCATTAAGTAACATCCTGAAAGAGAAAGTAAGGATCCACATGCCAACTATAAGCTTTGCATTTAAAGGAAAAGTGACAATCAGCTTGTTCAATTGGAACTACAACTACAATCACAGGATATCTAAATACAATAAAAATATATATTTGAAGACTTTACCACATAAAAAGATCCAGACCACATAAAAAAACATAAAAAAACTCATACCAAGGCTATGTTCATTAGCCTTACATCGTTTACGTCAAGTCCCCCATTCTATAGTAAACGCTTTACTGTCTCCCATTTTACCAAGTGGAATTTTTAATCATTGAACTTACTACCTCCTTTCCATTAAAAGTTCTTTATTTATTTGCTTATCTGATTCCTGATATTGATTGGAACTAGCATGGTTGAGCACTGGAATACAAAAAGAGATGAGAAAATAGAATTGTTTGAGACAACAAGATGGATTTCACCAACTAACTCCCCCATCCTAATATTAGACTTAATATTCTGGATGGCACGAACCCGATGCATTGCTTTGGACTATTTTAATGAAATATAAGATCCCAGATACTTAATTAAGCTCCAAATCTAAGTTCCTGGAAACCCAACTATTCTACAGAACCTTAGTAGCAGAACAAGTGTTTGTTGTGAAGTTATCAAATATATAACAATGATCGTTTCCTCCCTAAGAGATCAAATATTGATCTACATAATGAGGCCAGTTCTTCAATATGGATTCCAAGGGCATAAAATACTAATGAATAGATAGTTTGAAAAATAACTCTAGATATTACAAAATAAGAGAATGCATCTATTGCACTTTGAAAATATGGAAAGATACATACATGATGAAATGATATGTAACTTAAAACACATACCATAGTTTAATAGAGAAAGAAAAAAAATTGAAGGTTGTAAGTGTATCAAATTACAAGGTTACAAGAATTAAACCATTGTACAGCATACCTGAATGCTAATCCTTTTCTCTTCGTAAACACTTTCTCCTACAATCATATTCTTGGTGACAAGAGCATCCTCCTTTGCCTTGGCAATGAAAAAAAACACATTAATGAAGCTAGCTACTTCAGATAGTATGCATAATTTTTTTGAGGATCGAGTTAGAGTTTACATCCAGTCAATCAAACAATTCTCCAATAGGAAAAAAAGTAATGCAAAAAATTTACAAGAACAACAGGGATTATGCATTCCATGATATGTACAAGCTCATGCGAAAACCAATCAAGTTAGAGTTTACAACCAGTCAATCAAACAATTCTCCAATATGATTAGACAGTACAAACTCATGTGAAAACCAAATACTGAAACGAAATAAACAGACAACAAGCAAAAGTATCGAGTGTTTTTCAATTTCTGTAAGATCTAAGCCCTTTACCATCAAAGAAAACTCATAAACCCCAAAACACCTCTTAAAAAGCAGTAATAAGAAATAATTGTTAAAATTAAAATACTCTTAATGGATATTCCTTCTACTATTTTCCTAACCCTAATGGCTGAATATTGGGGGCACTGAAGTAACATGATCAAATCAAAGCAATAGAACGTGTTGTGTTTGGGTTAAAGAAGGAAAAGATCAAACCCTTTAACCATTGACCTGAAAAACATGCATTACAGTGCTAGTAAAATGGACAACATGGATTTGTAAAGACATTTTGGAAAGGAATATTCTAGGGCATCAGACCATGATTTGATGCAAGAAATCCAACAATTTGTTGATATTGGATGATTCAAAACACTAGTGTGGACTCTGCACTACAACAATACTATAATGGCAATGGAATCAACCCTAACCAGTAACACCAGCTCTAAACTTTGAAGAAATATTCAGAATAGGACACAGAAGGCCTCTTCATGGCAAATGGTCTAGTGGACAAACATTAGAGTTTCTAGGAACTATCTATGTCCTCATATAGATAATGGGATTGCACAAGAAACTCCCATAAAGGAAAATACTTAGTAGGATGGTGACTTGTCCTCTGGAACTGGAAGCTAAAGAACATCCAACAAGTTTTTAGGATGATAACACTACCAATGGCTAGTTCCTGATGTAGGTGAAATGGATTGAAGTGAAGAAAAGGAAGGTAAAGAAAAGCAACATTGTTGAAGAAATAATAAAGAGGTCCTCTGGTTGTAGAAGTTTTAACTGTTTGGGATGCAGGGTTTGCATGCAATAAAAGGTTATAATATGGCCCAAAATATTCAGAGCACTCATTATGAGGCAACTTATCTTGGGGTTTAACACCTACAAATAATCTGTGTTGCTTCTTGAGGAAAGATATGAATAGACAAGATAAACCTCATAACTCCAATAGTAGGAAACAAATACTGACCTCATATCATGGCTCATATCGGGGGAGGGATTCTGTTGAGCGATAGCGAGCCTCTCTTCCTATCTCTTAGCCACCATGAAGAGACACCACCACACTTTTGTTGTACCCAATTGATCATTGAATGAGGCAATTTATAAAAACAATTCAACCTGGGTTGTGCACTCTTTTAGGATGTGTACACCTTGTACTCACTTAAATCAACTTCTAGTTAATGACATAAAAGTGAACATCCCCCATTACCAAACATAAACATGAAGATCCAATCTCTATTTGTCATCAATAATCAGAGATCCCTATAAACAACTTAAATTTATTATAGATGATCTATAATCTAGACCAATTTATGTAAGAAGCTTTAGTTTGCATTCTAAAACAAATGCATCTCAATTTAGAGTAAACTTTGAAACAAATGGGAGCACGTCCATGTTTTTAGGGAAATTAAAAATTGGTTCAACACATACGATTCCAAGAATATGGTTGTAAGCCAAGCCATCATAGCAAGCATTGATAATGGTAATGAAAAGTTGGGATGTTTTTCTTGTGGAATATCAATGCATTGGTTTGCTTGAAATGGGAAAGACCGGTGCATTGTTAGATCTCAGAGACAACAGAGTCAAAACCCACATGAAAATAAAATTGGAAGTCTAGATCATGAAGATAAAGGTGCCAATAAGCACGATTTCCCAAAGCGTTCCCCATAATCATTAAGCATAGGTGAATGTAGCATAACTAATAGTAAGATTGAACCAACAACTTAGTTAAGTATAAATTCCTCTCAATAAAATGAAAATTAAGTAAGATGGGTTACCAATTTTCTTGAGGAAATGGACAGTCTTGACGAGGAATGACTGGTTGGATGAAGACAGAGCCCTCTACAACTCTTTGTCATCTATGAATCTGCTCCCATATTGATCACACATATGAAAACACCTTATGATTTATGTATCTGTGCCTGGTGCAAATGTTGGTTGTGCAGGAGGGTAACGGTAAGGCTGTGGACCTCCAGACCCGCCATTATCTGAATTTATTTCATACCAACATGAATATAAATAAGTATGAGGAATACAAGACAGTCTACCAAGCTATGAAAATGTTTTGAATTAGGAGAGAAATGCAATTACCCTTCTCTATTTCTCTGCTCACAAAATGCATAGAATGATACACATTCGTATCCCCAAAGCATAAGCATCCAAATGAAAGCCTATGAGAAATTGTGACAATAATATTCAAATAATCATCAACAACTAGACTCTATAAACAGTCAAATGAGACAACAAACAGAGGAAAATTTGTGAAAAAACACCCAAATAATCAAAAGCTACTGGAGTCTACTAACATAAATATTCAAAAGGCTCTTCAAAAAGAATTTGCTATGCCAAGATCATGATTGCTAGATAAAAGCTCCACCTAGGCCAAAGGTAAACACTAAAGTTATGAAGAAAGAATGAAGGAGAAATTACCTGATGCACAGTTTATTAACAGAGAAAATGTCATAAGCCTATGATTGCACTGCTTATATTCATCATCGCTGAAAGGGGTTTGATTATAGGAAAGATCTAAGGCTTTGGCTTCATTATATCCCCTTGTTCTCTACACAATAACATCCCTACAGTCCCCTACATTTGCAACATACAGATTTTTGCCCCTTACGAGCATGGTAACAGCTATGGTGCCACTCATAGAATCATCATAGCTGCTCATTAGTATCCCAAAATGTAGAATGATATGCTGAGATGGTGTCTGTGGATAAAAGCGGTTGATACCTATATTCTAATGAGCATTGCAAAGGATGAGGTGCGGGAAACCTACATTCTAATGGGGAAATAGTTCTAACATATAATACAATGAAATAATGGGATAATATACTTACATAAACAATAGGATCTTGGCCAAGAAATCCATATCTAAAGAAGGATACACTCATCAAAAGGGTGGAAAGAGAGAGATTAAATGGCATATATTCCACGTTGCTTGTTTCAATTATCAGCTTCTGCAAATCAAAGGAAAAGTCTATGCTTTGTTACAACATGTTCTAAGAATCATCACTAAGCAGTAGATATAATTTCCAAAACAAGACTTGCTCCCATCCATTGATTTTCTGCAGCTCCCAAATTCCCAAGGCCAGCTATCCACAAAATAGTAATACTACTAAGTTTAGTTGTGGGGATATCACATATTTATATTCAATTTCCTAATACTTTTTCCCTACTTTGCCTTTGTGATTAATCTCATCACCATTTCTTAAATTCACCTTAACTTAACAGTTAGTCAAGGTGGCACTAAGCAAAATGACCTTCTCACTGTAATTGTTTAAAATCACATTCTACATACTGGTACATTAAGGTAGATTTCCTTTGTAGAAATTTACGGTGAAATAATTCAGAGACAAGAAATGAAAGACAAATATTTCAGAGACGATAAAAGGTAATGATTGTCTCATACTGACAAGATCGTACAATGATAGATAAAGGCGATGCAAGCATGCTGACGAGGGAGAATACACTAAGAAAGCCAACGAACATATTTCGTAGTGGTTGCTTCATAAACTCATACGTCACCAACACTATTGAGGTAAATATTACCATAACCAACAAAAGCAGTGCTACCATTTTAACTTTCCATTTGAAAAAGGAAAAATTCATTTATACCGACCATTTTCTCAAAAATATATTTTTTCATGAGAGAATTTGTATTCTTGCCACCACAATTGTCAAACCATGAACATCAGTAGAGCCTATCAAATACAGTTCATGTTGTACATGAATTTCTCAGTATAAATCCAACCATCTATATATCTTGTTCATGTGTGTCTGTGTGGGCAATGTATATCCTAGATATATAATATAATAAGAGTATATAAGCATAATTTTAGTACCATAGGCTTACACTAGAGTACTAAAGTCTAACATACAATTAATTAACCAGCATATCAAGATACAAGAATATAGAAATATGTTCAAGCAAATATAAAATAAACTTTCCACAAAACAAGAACTGATAGATATACACGTGCCTCCTTTTGGGAATGTGCAATGAAGAGTGAGATGTAGAATACCTGAAAAATGGCTCCTGTCCCATTAACAGTGCTCACCAATATATTGTTTTCTGATACAAAAGGAAAGCCATACCATGTGCAAATCAAGCAATTCATGAGTCCAAAAATATAAGGGGGGCTTGAAAATTGCTCGGTAGACTTATTTCTTGTTATCCTGCTAAATGTAGGGCTGCAAATGACAATAGCCACAGATGTATTAATATTGATTTAAAATATTAAGATCAGAAGAACAAAAGAAATGTCAATGAGAGATTTGGGGTCACTTCCTACAGTGTACCATGTTAAAAGTAGTAATCATAATGACACTTAGCTTTATATAAAAGTCTATGGATAGTGACCCTGAAATGGGTGGTTGCTATTATAGGTGAAGTAGATATTAGGAGTGGAAACTTACATTGGGGAAAAGAAGATTCCCAGAGCAAACAAGTTTCCTGCACCAAAAACAGAGAATTTAATCCGTAATAAACAAAATATGAAGTAACTTATCTCATCAAACAAATAATCTGCCTTCATGAGAAAACAAAAATGAAATAATAACAGAAATCAATTTTGGAAGGAGAAATACTCCCAAATGCCTAAGGGCCATTTTGCACTGGCTGAAGCATCATATATTTCAGTAAAACAATTTTTATGCCATGTTAGTATAAAGCGAGTCTCTGCAATTTACTTGAATTTCATAATTCAGTTCAGTTCTGCACAAGTTACAAAACTTACCTTTAAACAGAAATCCTTAACTAACTCCCTTGCAAAGATACAAATTGATGGATCGATGAGTAGTCAAACTTATCCTAGCTTATCTATGATGAAATGGCCTCCTTCACATATGCAAGTTATGATGCAGATTGAAAATTTTGGAGCTATACTTCTGCTTCCTTCTTTCTTTTTAACAATCAATTTGAATAACCATATCCTATAAATATATACTTTTACCTTTGAAGTTAATTTATTATTAACATGATAGAGATTTACACATTTACAAGAACTAGGCTTGGAAAACCCTGGACACTAAAAAGAACAGTAGTTTAAGGTCTATGAAATAGGATCAACTTATCTTAAACGTTGTGAAATGTATCACTCTTGATATTTCACTACATAACTAGACCATATAGCCCAACATGACATCTAATGATCTAAGGGAAGAGGGTTTTCTCCATTGGTGTCCTTTCTAATCTCTAAGAATTTCACTACTTACCGGAAATTCCTTCTAACACTGTAGCATTCTAGCTTGGAAGTTCCCAATGCCTCTCCAAGTTTATGTTGTGGGATTTAATAGTGGCCTACAATCCATTTACAAGGGCAATTGCTCTAGATACTGCTTGCACCATCTGTCTTATTGTAGTTTCTGGGATAAGGGGCATGGTGAGTTGATGCCATATTCATATGCCCAGTAGTATGTTCAGGATTCCAAACTTCATTATGGAAACTAAATGAAGGGTTGCGCTCGTTGGAGGTCTTTACCCAATAACTGATTGTGAGGAGCTGACAGCCATGCACCACATTTTCAAAATTAGTAATCTCTTTGAGAAGGATTCACAGCTCGATAAGACTTGGCAAGCTTAATAGATTATTCACCGCATTTGTCCAATTTTTATGAAAAAATTAAATTCGTGGAACCTAAAGCATAGGCTAATTTGAAATTTGATGGAAAATTTAAGATCATGTTCCTTTATAACATTTACACAATATTTATTAAGATTTATTTCCTAGAAAATAAATGATGTTGTTATATCTTTTCTGGATGGATGTTATAACAAAGTTTGCTTCACTATCTTTGCTTAATTTAATGACAAATTTTATCATATTTATTTCAAGTGGCGATTCTTTCAAATTTCCTTATCAAACATGAACACAAATAGGGTGATATAGGGTCTTAGTATTGCAACAAATTGAGTGGTTGAAGCACATGATCCACTGCTTGTGCAGGCCCTAGAATTTATAATCATACTCCCATCACCACACCAAACCAAAATCTCTGGTCCAACCTAAATACACCCACCTGATTGTTATCACTTCCAGCAATACTGAGCAGAAAATAACAACAAAAAATCAGCAATTATGGGTAACAGGTGGTCAAATTAGTTTGAAAGTGTCAGGATTAGGCCTTATTTAGACATTTAGAAGCTCAATAATTTTATTATTTTTGGTAAATCTGAAAATTTTATGTTTTTTTTAATGCACAAGTGACAAGTTGGATAGATGATTAAAGATAAATTTCACCAATGTGATAGTATTAAGCAGTTTAAATTACATGTAATAGGTGGTCAGGTTAGTTTGATAGAGTCAGAATCAGGAGTTATCTAAAAGTTTCAAGTTTTTTTTAATGCAGAAGTTGGGTAGATGCTTAAAGGTGACACCAATGTGATAGAGTATTAAGCAGTTTATTAAGCTCCCATTCTCACTATTGTCTACACTACCCAAATGGTTTGTCAGAAAATGATGAAGAAAAAAAACAAATTGTTCGTCAAAAAGGGATGAAGCAAAAAAACAAGTCTCGACCAACCAAAGGGTTCGTCAACAATCAAGTCTCAAACAAACTTGAGAGAATATATGCCCTTCAAATATAGCATTTAAGCCAAAAGAAATTCATGTTCTGCAGTGCAGCTTTCAACCTAAAGGAACATTACTCAAACCAACTTAAACAAAATGAAAAGAAAGACGAACTTGGAAAATAGATACCCCTGGAATCTGACAAAAAGTTGAGGGAAGTCCATGTTTTTACCTTCGGGTATGTTTTCCAAAGCAACTTCAACTTCATAGAAAAATGAACAAAAAAAGGAAAATAGTATATTAATGGGTATGTTTCTCAAAGGAATTTCAGAAAGAAAACATAGAAATTTAAAGTTTGTTCAAATGAATAAAAAAGGAAAAAGGTATTAATTTGGAACTGAAAGTCAACATTATTGAATTTTCCTATTTATTCCAGCTACCAAGATTTGTACTTTTCCTATTTATTCTAGCTACCAGGATCTTTACATGGTATCTGACAATGGGAGATACTCTTATTACCCAATGAAATAAAGTCACACTGAATTACATCTCCACAAGAATGTGAAACAACATATATATTAGATGAAAATACCTTGTTAAATCGACGTACAAAATCAGTACACAGTATACATAGTGTTGTTTAGAAGATGCAGAACTCAGACTCAAATATCTTACCTAACAATTTGAATACTGAACAAACTGGGGAGTGAAGAGCACCTTTAGATAACTTATGACGATTTCATCCTGTCCAAATAGAGGCTTTACTGCACAACAAATACGCACAAAATTCTAGTTTTATCCAATTCAATCTATGAAACGTCTAGATTTTCTCTTCATTCTGAAAGATCAAATCAAGTTAACTTCTACATAACTATATTCTGCTAGAAAAATTACAATTTATTTTAAATCCTGAACTTACCAGAAACTTGTGAATTTCCTGTAGATGAGGAGGCAAAGCTGACATGGATTTTTCAATATCATCATTCAGGTCTCCTAACAGCTCAATGAACTTCTCCCTTTCAGTAATCAATTTCAAACCTACTTGCTATACATAACTTTTAGGATCAATATACAACACAGCAATATCTTTAACTTTGGTAAAATCTAGAAAAATAGAAAGATTGTAGCAAGCTCACATTGAAGGCTACTGCAGAAATCCAACCATGCCATCTCTTTAATTTTATATTATATGTGTGTTCAATAGCCTGCCTCATACTCCACTCCGGATGCTCCAAAAGACATCGAAGTAGTACAACGGTAAAATCCATCGCCCTTTAAATCCCATTCAAATTACCCAAATACAACAAGAACTCAGATCTTTATAATCTTTCTGAATTTTCTTGAAACAAATATACATTAGGAAATAATGATCTTGCACCTTGTTAGCCACAGGATGGCTTTTGTGCAGCTCAATGGTTTCTTTGTCGTTCCTTCTGCAACTTCTTTACAGATGATTTTGCATAGAAAATTGTATTCAGGTTTACCGAACTCGCAAATATCTTCCAATCTCTGAGAGAAAAATATTATTACTCTATTAAGCATTCAATCTATAGTTAACCAGAAGTCTTACTACTTTTTTAAAAAGCAAAATCTGTAATGCACAATATCACTCAAAAGAGCTAATGGAACATAAAAAGAATAAATATTTGAACTATATGGATAAGCTATGTCTAGCTATACATATGTGGAAACATACCAAAACTACCCTGGATTCAATTTTGCCTAGGTTCGAGTCTCATAAACTACCACAACTAATACCTAGTTCCTATCTTCAGGAAAGTTCTATCCTTACTAGAAGTGACAAACGCTGTTCCCACAACCAGTTGTTAGAAAAAGGGAGATTATGGAAAAGTGGAAGAGTACAATTACAGCATCAAAACTATATGAATGACTATTGCCATGAAAATTTACCAGAACTAACCTAGATTAGATTTTTCTAGAGTAAAATTCTCAGTCAGTACCCCAATTAACCTAAATTCGATTTTGGCTGGGTTCGATTCCCTACTCATTGAGTATAACTCTATATGAATATCACTTCAAAAAATATTTGGGAATTCTGTTAAAAAATCTTCACAGCTCAATTTCTTTAAAGTTTGAAACAAATACTTTCCATGTTACTCTTGTTTACCTGAGTATTTCCCCTAATGTTTGATCTTATAATGGCCATGGGAGTTCTGAGTTTATTTGCAACATGGGTTTTTATTTTATTTTGTAAGATCCCTAACAGGTGAAGTAATAAACTCACAAGCAATAAAACCAACTGGGGATATTTGTTTTGTTTTGTAAAATCCCTATCCTGGGAAGTAGTAAACATAAAACCAGGATCCTGTTGATGTATTTGTAACTTTGGAATGTATTCATCTATGTATCTTATGTATTGTAACCCGATGTTTATTCCAGGATGTATCTATAATGCAATTGAGTCATGTTGTCATGCCCTGATGTTCCAAACGAGAGAATCAATAATGTAAACAAGTCATGTCTAGTCATAGTGGGTAACCCTCCGATTGTCTAAGGGTTAAAGTCCCCGTAGTTTCGGGGAAATAGGGTTATTAGACTCTCCTAGTAGAGGTCAGCCCTGGTAGGGTTTTAGTCATGTTGGGATTAGTATAAATAGAGAACTGTAGTATCTATTTAACACACAACTCATCCACACTCAAGTGTAGTGCATAGTTGAGGAAGGATAAGACACTGGGGCTAGATAAGAAGAAGATTACTACTGTCGGGAGATCACTTACTGTTTCGGGGCTTTTACTATTTTGGTGCTGATTCTATCTCTGAGGAAGTTGCAGGGTTTTCTTCATTTATGGTTTCCCCGAGGATAAAAACTATGTTCATTGTCTCTTGTGTTTGATTGTTGTACTTGTTATTCTCTCAGTAAAGATCCTAATATAATGCTAGCTTAATGATGAAACTCTAACATGGTATCAGAGCTAGCCTGAGAAGAAGACACTGTGCAGCTGCGGGAACTAGGGATTCCTAGTTTGTGGATCTTCCTCCACATATTTTCAGCAAAAGTAGGGTGGAATAACTCTCCTCCCTAGGGGGCATCTTTCTGTCGAAGCAGAATCCAATTCTGAGGTTTTTCAGTTTTGGACCCAACACTACTGCCGAAAATTAGGGATTTTCATAGAAGAGGAATTTTTCAGTGAGCTCAGGCCTAGATTGATCTCCTCCCCAAAATCAAAGTTAGGGATAAATTTCATGGCGTTTGGGTGAACAGATCTCTGAAAAAGAAAAACCCTAATTTGCTACTGAACCAACACTGCAAGATTTTAGCTCAAGTTTCAGATACAACATCTTCAACCTAGTAAGATCTAAATATTTTGTATTTCCATTTGAGGTTCTCAATTTAAGATGTCTCATCATACCAAGCTTGATGAAAATCTTGAGGGAGCTGACAAATTTCGAGCTTGGAAGTATAGGATCTCCCTGGTCCTGGAAGAGAATGAATTAGACTCCTACATCAATGAGGAGGTTCGAGTTCCAGAGGGAGATGAGGCTAAGGCCTTGCATAAGAAGAAGTTGGTTATGGCAAAGAGAATCATTGCTGATTCTATCAAGGATCATCTCATACCACAAGTGTCCTCCCTTAAGACACCCAAAGCTATGTTTTATGCCCTAACTAAATTGTTTGAAGGGAAGAACATTAACAGGAAGATGACCTTCAGAAACCAATTGAAGAATGTGAAGATCCAGAATGATGAGACTATTCAGTCTTACTTTACAAGGGTTTCTCAGATCAAAGAGCAGCTAGAAATAGTAGATGAAGAAGTGGAAAATGCAGAGGTTGTGATGACCACCTTGAATGGTCTCCCTAGATTACGGGACTCTTTCATTCAAGGAATCTATGCCAGAAAGAAGTTAGTCAAGTTCAACATGTTATGGGAAGAATGATCTCAAGAAGAAGCTAGGATAGCAGCTCGAGAAGAGAAGATGGGTAGTGAAGATCAAGCCCTCATAGTTCACTCCAAGAAAAACAGGAGGAGCAATTATCACTCCAAAGGTAAGACCTCACACTCTAGAAAATATCTAAATACCATTAGATGTTACACATGTGATGAGAAAGGTCACATATCCAAAATATGTCCTAACAAAAGAAATCTAAGGAAGAAGGGAAACAATAGAAGACATCATGCCCATGCTACAGAGGATGATGAACCTTCCACAAAGAGAATCATAGAAGAGAGTGATGACTCTTCAAGTGAGGATGAATATGTTCTAATCTCCGCTCTCACAGGAACTATTTCACATGGAAGCAATGATTGGCTTATAGACAGTGGTGCTTCCAAGCACATGACAGGATTCAAAGAATCATTTGTAAAGCTATCCGAACATGAGTCACCTCACAAGGTGAAACTTGGGGATGACTACCAGTATCCAATAAAAGGTAGTGGTGAATCCTTATATAAACTAGAATCTGGAAAGTCTTTGAAGATGAAGAATGTATTATTTGTTCCAGCACTAAAGAAGAACCTCCTCTCCATATCTGCATTGGATGCAAAAGGAATGAGGGTTGCTTTTGTAGATGGCCAAGTTCTTATGTGGCCAAAAGGAAAGAATTTTGACGGTGCAATTATGATTGGAGAACAAGAAAGAGGCCTATACAAATTGAAGGGCCAACCAGATCAAGCTTTGGTTCATGACATAGTAGAACCAAATGAACTATGGCATAGAAGGCTTGCACATGTGCATTACAGAGCACTACCACTTGCAAGTAAAGCTATTGAAGGTATTCCAGAAATACAAGCAAAAAATGAAGGGGTCTGCAAAGGATGTGCGAAAGGAAAGAATACAAAGAAGACATTTACAAGTGGCGAAAGTAAAGCAAAAGGAATCTTGGAAATCATCCACTCCGATGTATGCAGACCAATGTCATCAAGCTCACTAAGCAGGTATGTGTACTATGTTTCTTTTATTGATGACTTTTCTAGGAAGACATGGATTTACTTCATAAAGAATAAAGATGAAGTGTTTAGCAAGTTTAAGGAATTCAAATCCTTGATCGAGAACTAGACTGAAAAGAAGATCAAGACTTTTCGATCAAACAATGGCAGAGAATTCACTTCAAATGAGTTCAAGGAACTTTGTAAGGACTCAGGGATTAAGGGGTAGTTGTCCACTCACAATCCACAACAAAATGGGGTTGCAGAGAAGAAGAATAGAACCATCATGGAAGCTACAAGATCTATACTTCATGATCAAGATCTTCCTATGCACCTTTGGGCAGAAGCAGCCAGAATGGTAGTGTATGTACAAAACCGTACTCCACATAGAGTACTCGAGAACAAGACTCCTGAAGAATTCTTCTCCAGCAAGAAACCAGAAGTCATCCATCTCAGAATATTCGGCTGTCCTGTGTACATACACATTCCAAAAGAGAAGAGAAAAAAATTAGATCCTTTAAGAAAGAAGGGTATATTTGTGGGATACTCTAAAAGCTCGAAGGCTTACAGAATATACTTCCCAGGATTCAAAAAGATTGACATCAGTAGGGATGTAACATTTGATGAATGTTCAGCCTACATCAAATCCAGAAAGAAACCTACTGAAGAACCTGAAGAAGTAGAAGCTCCCAGAATTCATGATACAATCATGAACAAAGAAACTCAAGAAGAAGATTGAGAATTTGAAGAACCACAAAGACCTGTAGATCCACCATTGGAGAAGAATACTCATAAGAGGAAACATGCTTCAGTACGAGAGATTATCCAAGGTGCAAAAAGATATGGGGTTCCAGAAGAGAATCTGAGAGAAAGAAAGAGGACCAGATCTTGTTCCAGTTATGTAGCTTTACTATGTGACTTTATTGATAAAGAACCTTCCGAGTATGAAGAAGCGACAGAATGAAAAGAATGGAAGGATGCGATGATAGAAGAGTATCAATCGATCATAAAGAATGATGTTTGGGATGTTGTCCCAAGACCAGAAGGGAAGTCAGTAGTAACTTCCAAATGGATCTACAAGATCAAGCATGCTGCAGACGGTAGCATTGAAAAGTATAAGGCGAGATTTGTGGCTCGGAGTTTCTCCTAGAAAGAAGAAATAGACTATGATGAAACCTTTTCACTTGTAGCCAGATACACTTCCATTAGATCGATACTTGCTTTGGCTACAGTGATGAAATGGAAGATACACCAAATGGATGTCAAGACTTCTTTCTTGAATGGTGTATGTAGAATAGCCACTCAGTTTTGAGACACATGACAGGGATTATCATGTGTGTAGATTGAAGCAAGCCCTGTACGGTTTGAAATAGGCACCCAAGACATGGTATGGCAGAATTGACAGCTTTCTATCTAGTTTGGGCTTTACGAAGAGTAAAGCAGATTCCAACCTTTACTACAAGGTGGAAGGTGGCAACCTGGTTATACTTCTACTATATGTAGATGATCTATTTGTGACAGGTATGAATGGGTTGATTGCTGATACAAAGAGAAATCTTGATGCTGAGTTCGAGATGAAGGACTTGGGAATGATGCATTATTTCCTAGGTATGGAGGTGTGGCAGACTACAAATTGAATCTTTCTTGGACAAGGAAATTATGCAGTAGAGATCTTGAAGAGATTTGGGATGATGGACTGCAAGGCATTGACCACACCTATGGAATCAAACCTGAAGCTATTAAGTGATGCTTTATCAGATACAGTTGATGTCATGATGTATCGTCAGATGATTGGGTCCTTGATGTACCTGAAGAACACAAGACCATATATTTTCTTTGCTGTGAACACCTTGAGCCAATACTTGACAGATCCGAGAGATGTTCACTTAACTGCGGTAAAGCATATTCTGAGGTACTTGAAGGGTGCGTTTGATTATGGGCTCAAGTATAAGGCTAATCAAAGGATTAACCTGGAGGGTTATGTTGATTCAGATTGGGCAGGCAGTTCCATTGATAGGAAGAGCACTTTAGGATGTTTCTTCAGTATGGGATCAGGTGTGATCTCATGGTTTAGTAGGAAGTAATCCTATGTGGCACTGAGTACAGCTGAAGCAGAGTATGTTGTAGCCTGTTCAGCTAGTTGTGAGGCAGTATGGCTGAGGAAGCTACTGTCTGATTTGTTTGATCTCCAGTTAGATGCTACTTGTATATACTGTGACAACCAGAGCTATGTAAAGTTGTCAGAGAATCTAGTATTCCATGACAAGTCGAAGCAAATTGAGATCAAGTATCACTATATCAGGGATATGGTGCAGAGAGGAGCATAGAAGCTCTAGTATGTTGCAACAGATGAACAGATTGCTGATGTGTTGACTAAGCCATTGGCTAAGGTGAAGTTTGAGTAATTCAGGGAGAAGCTTGGTGTTCTCCAGATCGAGGTTCCTCCCAAGAGGAAGTGATGTGTCTGTGCTATGCCCTTCTGACATGGTGAGAGGATTGGTTCCTTCCATGGTCAGACGTAAGTGCTGTGCCATTTCGACATGGTGAGAGGATTGGTTCCTTCCATGGTTGGATGTAAGAGCTATGACATGGTGAGAAGATTGGTTCCTTCGATTGTCAGGTATATGTGGATGCCACATTCAGCATGAAAAAGGGCTGGCTCTATGAAGACACATCTAGTATGAAAAAGGACTAGCTCTGTGTAGATGACACATCCAGCATGAAAAAGAGCTAGCTCTGTGGAGGCTCATCTAGTATGAAAAAGGACTAGCTCTAAGTAGCTGCCACATCTGGTATGAAAAAGGACCATCTCTGTGATGCCTCATCAGGTATGAAAAAGGACCAGCTCTGTGATTCCCTACCTAGTATGAAAAAGGACTAGCTCTAGGAAGGCTCATCTAGTATGAAAAAGGACTAGCTCTGAGTAGCTACCACATCTGGTATGAAAAAGGACCAGCTTTGCGATGCCTCATCTGGTATGAAAAAGGACCAGCTCTGTGATGCCCTACTTAGTATGAAAAAAGACTAGCTCTGGGAAGGCTCATCTAGTATGAAAAAGGACTAGCTCTGAGTAGCTGCTGCATCTAGTATGAAAAAGGACCAGCTCTGAGATGATACATCCAGTATGAAAAAGGACTAGCTTTGTAGAGGTTCCTATGATGAGAAGAATGAAGAGATAGCACCTGTGATGATTCCCATTGATGATCCGGATCGAGTGCTGATGATCTAGATCTAGTGATGATGATCCAGCATTGATGATCTAGATCGAGTGATGATCTAGATCCAGTGATGATAGCCAGTGATGATCTAGATCCAGTGATGATCCATATCCAGTAATGATGCCTCATGATGATCCAGATCAAGTTATGATCCAGATCCAGCGATGATGTCCCATGATGATCCAGATCGAGAGATGATCTAGATCCGATGACTTGAAGATGAAGATGACTTGAAGACAAAGATGACTTGAAGACTCAGAAGACCTGAGATGCAGATGACGAGATGATCCAGTTGATATAGGGAAGAAGACCACTGCTGAAAATTGTATTGAAAGAATACCTTCCTAGTTAAGAGGGAGTGTTGATGTATTTGTAACTTTGGAATGTATTCATCTATGTATCTTATGTATTGTAACCTGATGTTTATTCCGGGATGTATCTATAATGTAATTGATTCATGTTGTCATGCCTCGATGTTCCAATCAGGAGAATCAATAATGTAATCAAGTCATGTCAAGTCATAGTGGGTAACCCTCCGATTGTCTAAGGGTTAAAGTCCTCGCAGTTCTGGGGCACTAGGGTTATTAGACTCTCCTAGTAGAGGTCAGCCCTGGTAGGGTTTTAGTCATGTCGAGATTAGTATAAGTAGAGAACTAGAGTCTCTATTTAACACACAACTCATCCACACTCAAGTGTAGCACATTGTTGAGGAACGAGAAGACACTGGGGCTAGAAAAGAAGAAGATTACTGCTATCGGTAGATCACTTACTGTTTTGGGGATTTTACTATTTTGGTGTTGATTCTATCTCTGAGGAAGTTGCGGGGTTTTCTCCGTTTATGGTTTCCCCGAGGATAAACACTGTGTTCATTGTCTCTTATGTTTGATTGCTATACTTGTTAGTCTCTCAGTAAATATCCTAATATAATGCTAGATTAATGATGAAATTCTAACAGATCCCCTTATGGAGAATGAAAACAGAAAAAGATAATGTATATTGTAAAGAAGTATAAGACACACATACCAAGGAGAGGCAGTATTGTTCGGCATGTTTCAATCAAACACCTGCTCAAAGTTTCTCCTTCCGTTAACTTTACGATTGCAGTTGCTTAGCCTATTGCTTGAACTGCAGGGGAAAACGTAGGCTATTCCATCAGATTCATGTTCTTGTTGGCCACTCTAGAAATTGCCGGACAACTATGGTTTTGACCAGAGTCACCTCATGGCTCTCCAAAAATCGCTAGACTGTAGAAGAAAGAAAAATGTGAAACCCATCTCACAAACGTAGATATGGAAACGATTGGAAAACTGCATAAACTAAACCAGTGGACAATACAAAAAACCTATGAACAATGCACAGCCCAGGAGAAGACACGCGTAAAAATACCACTGGCCAGAGGGACAGTGACATCTACAATGGTTTAGAACAAACTTCAGAGAAAAACACCTAACAACATAAATATAAGATATAGTAATTGCATTTTAGAGGTAAACAATTAATGGTATAAATAAAAGTTATGGTGAAAATGTAATATATTTATTTTAAAAATATTGTGTTTCTTAAGTGATGGGTTGAAATTTTATTATAAATATTATAATTTTGAATGTAAATGATATGTTTGATTTAATTAAGTTAAAGTGTAAAATATTTCATAAACTAAGTTAGGAGTGAGTGGGTGGCTTTTAATCCATGACTTTTAGCGAGCAAGGAATTATCGGATTTTCTAACAAAGGTTAATATAAGGTGGTTTAAGGGTCAACACTTAGGCACAAGGACATAGATCACAATTTGAAAATGGTCTGCCCATCTATTTGTTCAGTGTCCTTTTATTCAAACATATGGGGGAATCCATTAATTGGATAAACTTATCAAATTTTTGAAACAAGTGTGACATTAAATCATGCTTGAAAGTATAGTTCAATAGAGGGGATCAAAAACCTTATATAGTTATCCCTTTTCTTGTCCTATGGAGGGTCTTGGTAAGTCTGACTAGTCTGACCTTTGTTGAGATTGTGTTCACTTACTTTCCAGGTTGATGCTCAAGTGAACGTGTTTTTTAGTTATGTAGATAACAAAGACGCCCCTAATTAGTCTTGACAAGTTGAGCAATTCCATATTGAGAAAAGTTCTATCTGGGGATTCTTTTGGCGAAGATTTCCATAGTCCATAAAGATATGTGTCTTAGGAGTGATGTTGTATCTCTCGAACGACCACTAATTTTGTATAAAAGTATGCGATGGTCAAGGTACAAATAATATGTCTGAGCTCTTCACGTTAAAAATTTTGGTGAGGAAAGCTACAGAGTTAGGAATAAACTCTATCCAAGTCTTCATCAACTCATTGTTTATTCTTAAATGGATGATGGATGAGCATATATTTTGAATCTATATATCTAGGAGTTGGTAATCATTCTTAAAAAAATTGTTCGAATATTTGATTGGTTCTCTATTTTCCATGTTTTTAGGAAACACAACCAATTCACCAACACCCTTTTTCATGAAATTTTTTCATTAATCTCTAGTTTTGTCTATCTAGTTCAATAATGTGGTGGGGAAACAACTGATACTTGTCAATATCTATGGGTTTAACAATTTATTGGGATATTCTCTCACAATTTACCTCAAATCAGTTATATACATCTCATTAACTAAGGAATCCTTCTATAACAGTGATTCATTATTTTGGCCCTTACAATTCCTTCTATAGAAATGATTCATTATTTTAGGCCCCATGCATAGATGACGAGTCATGAGCCCTAAAGAAATGGATACCATCCAATTTCATAATTTCTAACTCCAAACCATGATTTGAGCTAGAAATTCCAATTATAGTACATATGAGGTAATCTTGGGCCTTCTACATGGCCCACTGGCCACATGAAGGCATATTTTAGGGCCTACAGCCTTAGTTTCTAGTACAAAACATGAGAAAGAACTTGAGAACAATATACATCACACAAATGATATTAATGCCCCCTATTTGACACATGTAGGCCAAAGGGTCACTTTGTAATGATTATGTGGTGGTATTGGACCTTATGCATGGTCTATGAGTCATAATTATATTTTAGGAAATACGAGATGTTATTCTTCCTTCTCAAACCATGTTTACGTCTTTGATTCCCATCCCTTAAGCTCAAAACATATGGGATTGTGGACCAAGGACAATGCATATCAATTGGGTGATGAGTCAATTTCTAAGAACAAGAGGTCTTAAATATTATGGAGAAGGAATAATTAAGCCATACATTAATATGTCATAATTAGTCTAAAACATTTTTGAGGTAATTAACAAGAATTAGTGAGAGCCCTTATACATGATGCACCCTCATAACCATTAAATTCTATTGGCCACACATAATGTGCATTAAGATCATACCAAATAATTTATACTTGTGGCATTGGCACAGAATGGACCTTGGCATTTATCATATCATTTCTAGCAAATATGTAGGTCATTGACCCTGAAATTGTTCTCAAGTCCACAAATCCTATATCGAAGGAAAATCCATAGATTAAGTACCATAACTAGGAAAGGGGAAGAGAAAACACATGAACATATAAGAAAATCAACCTAAATCTTATTCCCCTAGTGGGAAAGACACAATCATGCAACTAAGCTAAGGAAAATTCTACTTATGGAAATAAATTTAACACGTTCCATCAACAATAGTGGGAGGTTATAATGATGACAATGATGATTATGGATTTCAGGGTTCTATCACACATAAAATTAAGTGTGACACTACCATGTTGAAGATATGTGCATAATTATCCTTGAGTGTGAAAATACATGCACTACAAGTGTGCCTCGATATACAAAATAGCCTTTGTTGGATATTAGGCTATGAATAGACTATGAGACCCAAATGTCTAACATATACAATAAGTATATGAATGATTTTTGTAATTATTCCAGTCTTTGGTCTCATTAGGGACACAATATACCCTTATTTCCAAAAGTGCCTTGAGCTCAAATCCAGAAGAGTTTGGTTTGAACAACTAGTTGCACTTAAATTCAATGTTACTTGCTACATGTAAATGAACTAGTACTACCACTAGGGCCAATCGGATGCCATTAGTGTCTACTAAATGTTGTTGGGGACACTCTGATGCCATTAGAACAATTTAGGTGACATTTAGGTAATTTACCCCTCATTAAGATATAAAAGTTCCATGATTACGATCATTTAGGTGCCACTATGGTAAACCAATATCCAAAATTATTGTCACATTCAAATCATGATCATCGACATTGACATTAATATATCTAATGTTATCACATACGTTTTCCGAACACAATTCCTAGCTCGGTTCCTTTCGAAATTTTTGGCATTATTCCACGCAATATACATGCATCTATACCTCGAACTATGTTGGATGTTTTATAGGCACAATTCCTATATCTATAATTGGCACTATGTTGAATGTTTTTCTTGCCAAAATTCATGGCACAATTCCTGTCGCTAACCATGGATTAATATATGGTGTCACTCTACAAAATATGAATAATATTTGAAGGAAAAGAAGTGGTGTGAGTTAGAGGATAAGAAAACATTAAGATATTATAAGGATGTGATCAAACACAATGGGACAAAAGAATCTGTGATATTTGTGACACAAAGAGGGTTGAAAAAGAAAATCACTCTCATAGAATGTCATGCATAAGTTAATATTACATTGGAATACAATTTCAAAAGATTTGGCACAATAGTGACCTCCTAACCATTCAACATCATAGCTACCATAATTTAGAAATGCTTCTAAGGTAATTTAAGAATGCTTCAAGTTTCTTTTAGAATAAAATTAAAATTCAATTGTTTTCCTTTTTCATCATCATATCTTTTTTTTCAAAATATAAACCTAGAATTTTCCAAAAATACATATTTGTAGTTCCATGAAATTTATAATATAAATATATACACATAATAATTTAATAACAATGACATTTATTTCTAAAATCTTATTATTATATCATTCATTTAAAATAGCACATTGAACATATTTTTTATATAGTTATTTCTAAAATTTTTATTATTATATTATACATTTAAAATTAGTATAGATCCATTTTTAACCTGGATCTATCAAGCACCAAAAGGGATCCAATTTCTTGAGGTGTACATTTTTATATCATTTGGATCCCTCTGGGTAGCTCATAGATTTGAGTTTAAAATTGATTTATGCTAATTTATTTTATATTTTTATATTTTTTAAGTCGATATGTAATTTATATTTTTCATTTTTTATTTATTTATTTATATGGGCTAGCATAACTTGACTAAAGTGAGAGGATCTCTCCCATATTTGGCTATTTGGCTCGAAAACAACTAGATTCTCTCAATTAATTTACTTTATTAATTTAATACAAAATCTACACATTTAAATAATTTTAAAGATTGAGATTTATATCATAAACTTATCCAATTACTATGACTTCCACAAACTTATATATTATTATCACTTCATAAAGTTATATATATATAGGTGAGTTCCATTTACATGTTCCACACTATCACTTTTAAAAAGTTATAAACTATCAGCTTATTATTTTCTGGTGAAATAATACATGACAAAATACTTGAAACATAAAAAAAAATATTTGAAGATTGATTTTATTTTTATTTAATGGATAGGTTATAAGTTAGAACTACATTAACAAATTATAATCGAAATTGGTGAAAATTTGATTTTTTTTTTTAATTGAATAAAATAATATTTTTATTTATTAAAATGTTTTTGGATTAACTTTTTTTTTTTAAATTATGACTAAGAGTTTTCCGAGCCTTCAAAATCACTAATAAATAGTATTAAATCTTAACCACACCAATCTTTAACATAACAAAAAATTTGGTGTCTAATATCATAACAGCAAAATTTAACCTCTATACCAATAAAACCATTGAATAACATAACAAAACCCTAATAAAACTTGACATTAATAAAAACATTTTAAACTAATAAAATTGCAAATATTATTATTATAAAATTATAAGTATTTTTTAATTATATTATCACAATTATATCTATTAATATTATGAATATAACCATAATTGCGTCAATGTATATCAAAAACATAAAATAAACTAATCTAAACCACGAAATTTGTAACCTTATTCAATTTTAACAATATTTATAAGCTATATTCATAAAGCAATAATATATCATATTATCATTGTTGTTTTTAAAAAAGGATAAAATTTATAATAAAAAAGATGTGTGGTTTGCCCAAGAGTACAAAACTAGCCAAAACCCTTGAATGAATCTTGTCTTTCCAACTTCATGAGAATACAAAACACAATTATCTGCTAAAAAATTGATTTTGCAGTCACGGGTAACATACTCTATCATTTTTAAGTCGATTAGAATCAAAAGGATTACAAATGCTAAGATCAAAAGGAGCTCTATCAGATGTACTATTATCAAAGAAAGCATGTTGTTCCTAGAGATAAATTCAAAAAACGAAATATAATTTACAAAATTATGAACCATGAAACCTCATACGGAATAGCTCGTAAAGATTCATTGATTCAGCCTTTGATAAGGGTAAATCCGAAGGGTTGAGGAACTGTCTAGTTTCCATCAAAGAGATAGAAGAGGAGGCAAATAGTGATGTCCAAAGAGCACCATCCAACTCCAAATTACTAACTCAAATATGGAGAATTGCAAGCTTAGGTTCCATGGTTGTTTTTTTGACTGAGATGGTTGAATTGTTATCTTTATTCTTCTCCATCTCTGTTAATAGATATTGATCCCTCAATCTAGTCACCTTGCACTCTCGGTCACACACCTTTTCGTCGTGGTCCAATCTTTGTTCCAAAGCGTGAATTGCACAGTCGCATTCCCAACTCTGCTAGTGTGCTCAAGGTCTTCCTCCCCAACAACAATCCATTTTAGAAGCATACCTCTTCCCTCTTATGTGCCCACTGCCTCAGCATTGCATTCAAACTTGCAAGCTTGTTCGGAGTTTACATTCCTTTTTGCAATATCGTTTGATTAGTTTTCTTTCGCTACTCCTCTCTTTGGAGTATTTACACGATTTCATGTGTCTACAGAACATTTAATGCCAAAACCCCTTTATAAACCATGATTTCTTCAACATCGACTCACTTCAGTTGTAACTTACATTTCACTTACTCCTTTATATATGTTGGCCAGGTCTTCCATAAACAGATACATGTATTTGGTGCGAGCTTTTATTTTGTACTAAGTGGTTTGATCACACGGTCTTCACTTAGTGAAACCATGTCATAGCACCTTCGTTCATGGGATATTAAAGACCCCTATTTTCACTAGATATTTCTAATTAACTACAAAAATCCTTATGTTAAGCCCTCCTCCCAATACATATTTTTAATGAAAAAAAACCCTATTTTTAGGGTATATTCCCTATTTTTACTAGAAACCATTTTTTATACCCCAACAATAACCATAAAACCACCCTACGCTACTCCCTTCCCCCTAATATCTAGAATAAGTTGGCCTTATTTTTCATAATTAAAAATCCCCCCTCTATTAATGAACATGATAAGATATTTCTTAATAAAGTGAATCCCCCATGGTTTTCATTGAGATATAATTCTAGGGGAATGCATAATCAAATATTTTGTTGCCGTGTCTCTTGGTGATCGTAGGGAGAGTGAGCCACGACAATAAACTTGAGTTACTTTGTAGAGAGAAATTTATTTTTTCTTTTCTTTTGGACGAGGGATGATTTTAAGGAACCATATTTATTTAAAAGTGTATAAATATTGGTGAATATTACCAATTCTTAAAACGCCAACTATAAAATAATTGGCGATATTTTTCAAAAAATATTTTAATTTTCAAGGATTTTCTATCATTGATATAATAATTTGGCGATTTTTAAGGTGAAAAAATTTACCCCATAAAAAATTGGGCGAAACAAGACTTCAAAAAATGCAAAATGGTGAATGTTTTTTGTGACGACAATAGGGAAAAATAGCCCATTGGGCTAAAATTTGCCCCTAAAATTATCCCTATTTTGGACGTGTGACACATTACCTTTGGGAAACCCCACCTTTTACTTCGATGAGTTAACTTTGACCAAAATAATTGCGACATAATTTTACTGCGATAGGGTATTACTACGACTAGGATTTATTGTGACAGACAAGTCTGAGATAGACTTCACCACGACATGACTCAACTTTAGACTTTTCGTTGACACGTTTTTTATGGACTTTTAACCGGACACACATTTACCTCGACAAACACCCACTTGACTTTGACACAATTTACCGCAACATGACTTCTGCATGACACACTTTTGGTTATGACCAACTCCCACTTTGATAGGATTACTTTTAGCAGAACTCTATTAAAAGAGATTTATAGTCTAATGACTTATAATATGAAAAATGTTTTTCATCAAATATTAATTTTGGATAAATATCGACACAACTATATTGCGACAACCTCACAATATCATATAACCAAAATATTTCAGGAAGACTTGTGTCGAACACTCTATGGTTAAAACATAAGCTTTTACATGGTGAAATATTTGTGGATTCTTTGTGTCTTTCACAAAATGGTAAATGTAAACAACATTCACACAAGTAATTTTGGAGAAGATGTGTGACATAAATAAGAATATGTCACTTGATTATTAGAGAATATTTATAAGCTTGTGTGAGATTATTATAGGTCACTCAATTTGATGGTTCTATATAGCCATTTTGGACTATATCCCATACATCTTGAACTCTAAACAAAGCCTTCATTGTTATAGAACAATACTCATAACTCTTTCCCGAGAAAATTGGAGTTTGTAAAATCGACATGTGTGTAGCAAAAGTGGAAGCCATTTCTATTTTCCTTATAAAATTACTTTTTCCCTTTTAATACAATGTTTCTTTCCTAAACCTGCTATGATACTAGATCGTGTTGGTGGTGGGGAGAGTGAGCTACGATAGTAAACTTGAGTTACTACAAATAGAGAAATTTTCTTTTTGTTTTTTTTTGGACCTATGACACACTAACTTTGAGAAACCGCACCTTTTACTTCGACGAGTTAACTTTGACCAAAATACTTGCGACGTAATTTTACTACGACAGGGATTTCCTGTGATAGACTATTGTGTCAAATACTTCACTACAACATGAATCAACTTTTTACTTTCCGTCGACATACTTTTTACGGACTTTTAAATCGACACACTTTTACCTCGACAGATACCCACTTAACTTTGAGGGGATTTCACCGCAACATGCTTTTGGTTGTGACCAACTCCCACTTCGAGAGGACCACTTCTAGCGGAACTTTATGAAAATAGATTTCTAGTCTAATTACTTATAATTATGATATTTTGTAAGTAATCTAATATTATACTTAAGTATAGTATTTTAGGTGATTGTTTTGTATTAAAAAAAACATGTTTATAGATAGGTAGGAGAATATTAAATATAAAACATACAATTAACAGTGAAATGTGTAAATTTTGCAAAATATTATGATTAAAAAAACATATTTTATGTAAATATAGAGGATATTAGAGACTAAAAAGAGAATTTAATTTTTGAAAAAATACAAAAAATAGCCAATTTGCAAAATTTTGCCCTTGAAAATTACTCTGCTTATAATATGAGGAATACTTTTAACCAACCCATAATTTGGAATAAACCTCAACACAAATAGATCGCTACAACCTTACAATATCATATAACAAAAATATTTAAATAAGACTTGTGTAGAGCAATCTGTGGTTAAAACTTATGAGATGACTGGACAGTATTTCAGAATTCTAATGCGACTTATGATTTGATCTGAGGACCATATTTGATCATTGTAATATTTGACCATATTTTATGTAAATATAGAAGATATTAGAGACTACAAAGAGAATTTATTTTTTGAAAAAAAACAAAAAAATAGTCAATTGGCGAAATTTTGTCCCTAAAAATTACCCTGCTTATAAGATGAGAAATACTTTTAACCAACCCATAATTTGGGATAAACCTCTACATAAATAGATAGAAACAAGCTCACAATATTATATAACAAAAATATTTAAATCAGACTTGTGTCTAGCAATCTGTGGTTAAAATTTATAAGATGACTGGACAATATTTCAGAATTCTAATGCGACCTATGATTTGATTTGATCTGAGGACCATATTTGACCACTGTAATTTTTGCCAATTTTTTTGTTATGAGCTTCACACTTTTCGGGTAAATAAACGAAGATATTTTTCCGCTAATGGAGATATTTAGAGATTAGTTATGAATATATAACAGAATTTTGAATGGTCTGCTAGTTCGTGTGGGGTTTAGATTCCATCTGTTTATGTCATTTGTTTGATTCCGTGGGCTGCCATTGGCTCGCTTAGCCAAGTCAACATTCTTTGGGAAAAAGACTTAGCCAACTCCTGGATGTGAGGAAGCTTCACACTGTCACACTTAACCAGGAAAAAAAAATGCCATGTGTAAATATGTCTTTGTTGGATAATTTCCAAACATGCCATGTTGCTCCAAATAAAAATAACTGCTTGAATATAACAGGCGCCGCTCATGCCTTGAATAAAAATACCGTAGTAGTCTAACTAGTAGACGATTTCGCCAGCATATGATTACAGAGGTAAGAAAGAAAGTGAATTAATAGGGAAATTATGATTTTCAATACTGGACAGAGGTAAGAAAGAAGTGCGGAAATTTAAAATTCATAAATTACTTTACCAATTGTTGATTAAAGGCTTGAACAACTTCCAATGTTGTTCTTGTGTCTCTCTTGGGTTTTACCTCTGTACATAACTGAAAAGTATGAAAAGACTAGTCATGAAGATTGACCAGCTCAATATTTTGATTTTATGTGCTTTCTTTAAACTCTGTCAATAGAGTCTAGTTAGTTTAGACTACTCAAACCTAGCTGAACCAATTTTCTTTGTAAAGGGTATAAACTTAAATAATGAGATCTTTGCGCGCAGCCAGTGGAATCTCTGATAAGTATTTATTCCTTTGGGATATCTTCTATTTCCACTCTCTAATCTAATCATTCTAGGTGCTTCATTGTGCAAGTGCATTCGGAGAATAAAGCTGAGCAGATGAGGCAAGAAATCCCCTATACACCAACCTACACCCTATCTAAGTTCACCATTATCCACCAGATATGCTGTGTGGTAGTATATTTAAGTTCACCATTATCCACCAGTTATGCTGTATATCTAAAACCTTGGCTTCATCAGCTACCTGGATGCCTTGAAATCTAATGGCCATGGCTTCATCAACTACTATTTTTCTGTTATTGTAATGGTTGTTATTCTATCACCTCCTAAGGCAGAAGCCGCAGGTATAATGTATTCAAGGAGAGGTGATTCTATCACCTCCCAAGGCAGAAGCCGCAGGTGTAATGCATTCATGGACAGGATAGAGAGGGCTTTTGAAATCTTAAAATTTCAAAATTGAGACTTGTGTTTTTATTGAAACAATACTATTTGAGAGATGATGTTAATGCTAACGCACGTGCTTGGTTCAGATCTCTCCCACTCTCTCACTCTCACATCTGCTGTTTGTAGATGATGTTATTATTTTGGGTTTAGGTACTTTATTGGAATGGGCAGCTTTTGATGTTATCCTGGACACTTTTTGCAAGGCATCTGGCATGTCTATCAGTATGGAAAAATCCGTCTGTCTACTTAACAATATCCCCAGTTCAGAACTCCTGGCCCTCACTAGTTCGATCCCCTATAAAAAGATCCCTTTCTCTTCGGGATTCAACTACCTTGGATTTTATATCAAGCCTCTTGGATACAGAGTGAGAGACTGGGATTGGCTTATCAAAAAGAAAAGAAAAAAAATTAGCCATTGGACCCACAAGTTGCTATCTATGGGTGGTAGATTAATTCTGGTACAGTCTGTCCTCTCTAGTATTCCGGTATACTGGATGGGGTTAGCACCTATACCTTCCTCCATCTTGCAGAAGTTGAGAAGTATAACCTTCGCTTTTTTATGGGGTTCCTCTGCTTCCTCTCGTTGTTATCATCTAGCATGCTGGTCTGACCTTTCTTGGCCAACTACCTTAGATGGATGGGGGATCAAGAATTTTACCTGGTTTAGTATCTCACTTCGCCTGAAAAATTTCTGGGGTGTTCTTTTTAATGACAGTCTCTGGCACCGTGTTCTTACAGCAAAGTATATTAAGAAATCTTCAGTGGTTGACTGGCTTCGGAATAAATGTTTCTGTTCCCGTGGTGTATCAGCATTCTGGAGGGGTTTTATCCAGGTTATTCCTTGGATTGGCCGATATATTGCCTGGCAAGTTTGAAATGGAAATGATATTATGATTGGTGTGGATCCTCTGATTGGAAATACACACTCCTTCCTTCTCCCTGAAGGGTTACGATCTTACCTGGATGATTTGGATATTTCCACACTAGCACAGGCCCATAACTCCTTGCCAGATGCACACTATTACTGGTACTCTGCAGATGATTTACTCCTTGATGGGGAGTGGAAAAGAGCGTGGAATCTATACACGAAGGAATTGGAAAAAAATGGCATTCGTCTCACAAATGCTCCAGACACATTATTGTGGGATTATAACAAAAAAAATGGTATGTTATCGGCCAGCTGTGCATATGAATGTATTTTAAATTCTTACAAACCAGCTATGGAGAATCGCATATCGGCTTCACTATGGAATTACTCCCTGCCACATAAAATATGATGCTTTATCTGGCTAATGCAGAAGAACAGAATTCTTACATGGGACAATCTCCAAAAAAGGGGAAAGATCGGCCCAGGTTTTTGTATACTCTGTTATAAAAATGAAGAGACTGTACATCATCTTTTCTCCGGCTGTCAGATATGGACTAGTATCAGAGATCTCGTAAATGATCACCTACAGATTATATTTCCCCCTATTGAAAATTCCATAGCAGAATTCTTGGAATCATGGGTTATAAAACACCCAAGTGGATTTGTTCTTAGATACATCCCCCATCACATATTTTGGGTAATCTGGAAAACTCGCAACAAAGCTATCTTTGAGGGTATTGGTGTGACTGTCTTGAATATTTTCCATCAGTTTCTGTATGCTGTTCAACTTCCCCTCACTCGACCTGTCACTTTGGTCAGTAGGAAAAAGAAGATAAGACAGATTGGTCCGGGTCCCTGCATGATTTATCCATGTGGCTTCTTTGATGGTGCATCTACCACCACAGGCGCAGGTGCTGGTTATATTGTATTCCTCAATGAGAAACATCATTTTGATTTTGCTCTGGGGGTTGGACGTGGAACAAATACGAAGGCGGAACTTATGGGTCTCTGGGCCCTTCTGAAATCTTCCCAAATGATGAGCATCCCACTAGTTCATATCTATGGTGACTCCCAAGTCATCATTAACTGGGCCAAAGGTATCTCTGCCCTCACTCCACCAAATCTCACACATTGGTGCCGGGAAACACAGAAGCTCATTACTAGCTTCCTGGATCTTGCTTTCAGCCACATTTATCGTGAGCATAACGGGATGGCAGACAGTCTATCAAAAACAGCACTCTCCTATGAACCAGGTGTTGGCTGGTTTTTTGAATTTATAAATGACCAGTTGGTCAATAGCGACTCTTTTCAGTTTTTTTGAGGACCTTTACCTCATACGGTTGCATTGATGTTTCACTATGTGAGATGCTCTTTTTGATAGCAGCACTGATCCCTAGTGCTCCTCGGTAGATGATGACTGACTGATCTAGATTAGTTATATGAAGAGATTATTATTCTGATGGGAATCCTCTCTATTTGTATGCCACTCCCCCTGGCAGCAAAACGAAGAACTTTTCTCTTTTGGAACAGTATATAACCATAGAAGATTCTATGTAATGTAAACCCTTTAGGGTGGGTATATTTCAATGCCCTTTGATTCTTTAATAAGAATATCAAGGTCACGATTTTTTCTCCCTAAAAAAAAAACGCACATGCTTGGTGTTGTTGTCAGAGAATATTAACCTCAGAGTAACTTGGAGGATCCGCAGAAAAAAAAAACTCCGCGTCGACTAGTTAGACTACTCCTAAAAATACTTGCTTAAATATAACGGGCGCCACTCATGCCTTGCACGAGAAGTTTGACAAAACTGACAAGCCTCGACACAATATATTTGTCAGTGAAGTTAACCTGTATTATTTTTTTGTTTTCTTTTGTGATTTTAAGTCTATACCCACATACCCACACTTTACAAGATGTAACAATGTTTTATTGATTTTAAAAATTCTATGAAGATTCATATCCAGATACTAAGAAACTAGTAAAAACCAACGGAAAACTGGTCCCTGCTTAGACATCTCGTTTTTATTTTGAAATGTGACTTGCAATTGCGTCATTAGGTATCGTCCTGCCGTGATTAGGTCATGCTACTGCCGTGATTAGGTCATGCTATTTCGACTTCGAGGTAGGTTGACGCGGTTCGTCCGGGTAGGCGGAGGCACAAAAATCTTATTTCACGTGGAATGGGATGATAGTTAATAATAATAATTTATTTTGTATTTATATATTTATAGTTTAGTTAATACTGGGTCCGGTTACGCTTGTTCAGTGTGGTTGGTTAATTATTTGCTTGATATGAAGTCATATGTTATAAAAGCATAAAAATCTTATTCCATGCAGAATGAAAATGTTATAAAAAAGATGTAGTAGACATAAATATCTTATTCCATGCTCAATTTTATTACAGAACGATGGGATCATACATAATAATAATAATTTACTTTGTACTCATACACTTATACTTTAGTTAATACTAGCCTGCAAGTTTGGCCACACCCAAGCTTAAACATTCTACTTAATCATTTAATTGATACACTTATAATTTAGTCAATACTGAGCTTGCATATTCATAACTTATTAACCATTTGTTAATTGTAAAAACATCACAAGTTCAAATCACATCCAAACTTAGCTTACGCTGAATTGCTTGTAACACCAAACTTTCCGCTAATCACTTCAATCAATTGATTGAAGGCTCATTGATAACGAGGTGATATAAAATTCTTAAAATAACTCATCTTAGACCATCACACCTTATGGTAGCTATCTATATATATTGGAAGATGAAGTGCTGTGGTGTTCACTGCTCAAGAACCCAAGTCATTGTAAAGCTCTGTGTATGTCTTTTCTGTGGCATTTTGCAGAAATGGCCGCCTGGAGAGATGAGTATTGGAATGATGGATTCATTTTGCCAGAAGCGAAGCGAAGGAAAAATAGCGGAGCGTTGGCGCATGACACTGCTCTGCTCTCATGTCGTTGCTCGAAAAGATCGATAATATGGATAGCATGTCGTTGCTCGAAAATATCGATAATATGGATAGCAATTGCAGTAACCTAGCCGGCGATCTGACTGACGTTGGGATATAAATTCTCTGGAAGATGAAATTCAGTTGAAGATACAAACAGATCATAATATTGAGAAGAGCAGTTCTGCTAAGATGGCTTCAATTAAGCAACTAGGGCAAGGCCAAATAACTGCGGATCAGGGGACTACTGAAGCAACCATGGTGACACCTGATATATGGGACTTCATTTGGAATCATGATCAACGGTATCCATGGAGATTCAATGTTTCATAATATGTATTCTGATGCTGTGTATGGCTATGCTGAGACGGCCGAGTTATTCTACGGTTCTCTGTGGGAGGATGATATTTGGCATTTGAAAAAAACATCGAGTCATTCAAAACGATTTTTCATCACCACAGCACGAAGAATTTGGAATTACTGGTGGAATCGAGTTTCATGATGTTGGGAACGCCAGTAAACCCATTCAACCTGTGAGCGACTGTGAACATTGATTGTAATGTACATATAATTTAGGAAAATCTTTTCCTGCTATTGTAACTAGTAGAGATTGTGAAAATTTTAATATGGTCGACATGGCAAATTCATTTTCTTAATCAAAACTTCTAAAAAAAATTGTGGTGTTCATTAATTTCCCTATTTGCCTCGCTGGTTTGTCCATATGTTGTCAAAAAAAAATTGTCGTTCTAAAAATTTCACCCATTTTGCAGCCCATTAATCGTTTCAAACCTTAGATGTTAGTATGCTGGACCATAAGCATAACAGATTCCATTAATCGTTTCAAACCTTAAACGCTAATATGTTAGACCATAAGCATATTAAAAGTTCTTAGCGTAACTTAAAAGCATCGATAAAATGAAACAGAGGGAAAGAAATTTGAGAAGGAATATTAATTTTTCTGAAAGGTTATTATTTATTATTTTTGAAATTTAAAATATTTTATAACAATATTATATTTAATTTAAGTTTATTGTTTTGTTAAATAAATGGATGTATTGAAGAGTTTTTTTATACGGTTTACTTTATACAAGATTTAAAGGTGATCAAAATGTAATAGTCCATGAGGGTTTCATAAATTTTTATTATTTCTTAAATTTTTATTAATTTTATTTTCAAATTAAGATAAAAACAATTTATCCCATAGGACTATTATGATTTAATATTTTTTTTAAAGAAACATAAAAACAACCAAAGGCCATAAATAATTTGGAGGCTCTCATTCAACTATAGACCATCTTGTTAAGTTTTCACGAGCATTCATGATTATTGTCTCAATATTAAAACTAATTTTTTATGTTGGTTGTTGCCATAAGGTTGTATGAGAAGGTTTGCTACCAAGTTTATGAACTCTCATGGATGGTCAAAATAAATTAATTGCAATGCACTAGTTAAGCAAGGTTGTCCTCTATTCTCTACCTTTTTGAGTATGACGAGGCAAAATGTGCTCGCACTATTGGCACTATTTTGACTAATGTAGTCATCATCTTTTGCCTCTATGTTGATCATATTGTGTTATGCCCCGTAGTCTCTATGATATGGGAAAACAAAAATTCTCAACGATTTTTTCTTTAGTATGGGTACATGATTGTTACAATTGACAAAACAAACATTATGAATCAAATCACAAAAGATCACTTATAATAATTGTATGTATGAAAACAACAACTTAAGGAAGCTTACAGGAAATTTCAACTCAAAATGGGTCTTTGAACCATAATTCAAATTCCATGTCATCATGTGTTAGCCAATGAAATTGCTTTAAATTTGAATTATCGTATAGGTCTTAAACAATTTTTTAATATAAATTTGTGGATATGTATATCAAAAAATAAAAATAAAAACTACTTTTTTTGTTCGTATTTTCAATATATCTCCTTGTGTTTTTATTCAAATTTTGATCGGAAGAGCTCTCTCGATGAAAAATTAAATTCCATATCCAACGAGTACCCACTTAGCATACATTTGATGGTATCTACTACCCCAAAAACAAGAAATACTTGGAAAAAAAATGTGATGATGATGTATTTGTTCAGGTATTTCATGTTTTTGGGGTAGCGAGGTTCGTCAAAAGTATGTCAAGTGGGTAGTCGTTGGATACGGAATTTAATTTCACATCCAACGAGCTCTACTGATCGAAATTTGAGTAAAATCACAAGGAGATATGTCCAAAATACGAACAAAAAAATGGTTTATTTCTTTTCTTCCTCCAAAATTAATAAATATTATTTTATTATTTTAACTATTATTTTATTATTTTTCTTAGGAGGCCCATTTTTAGTGGAAATTTCCTCTAATGTGACTTCATATAAATATCTCGGAATCTATCTTAACCGTAAGATTAACAGAAACTATATCATTGACACAAGGATCCATGGATGAGGGAAAGCTTATTATGGACTTTAAAATAGCGTAAATTCTGAAAAATATGGCATTGTGATAGAAATAAACTCCTCTTTGAGCCTCTCCTTACTCATGTTATCTTTTATGGTTATGAAGTTTGGGGATACAACATCTCTAGAGAATGTTAGAGAATGATAGATCAAATACAAAATTGTTTTATAACAAATAATCTCAAAATTTAAAGCAATACAACCTATCCTATCCTCCTAATAGAAGCGAGTATTTCCCCGATTGAGATCATGCATATGACTAGGTATCCAATGTACAATAACAAGATAAAAAGCATGGGAGAGAAGATGATTTCAAATATTGTTTTATACTCTAGACTCAAAATTTCCTATCACTTTAGCGAAGTTGACATAAAGATTTCAAGTTTTGGTTAAACCATTGGGGAGTAGAGGAGGAGGTCACTCTACAAAATATGAATAATATTTGAAGGAAAAGAAGTGGTGTGAGTTAGAGGATAAGAAAAAATTAAGATATTATAAGGATGTGATCAAACACAATGGGATAAAAGAATATGTCATATTTGTGACACAAAGAGGGTTGAAAAAGAAAATCACTCTCATAGAATGTCATGCATAAGTTAATATTGCATTGGAATACAATTTCAAAAGATTTGGCACAATAGTGACCTCGTAACCATTCAACATCATAGCTACGATAATTTAGAAATGCTTCAAGTTTTTTTAGTATAAAATTAAAATTCAACTGTTTTCCTTTTTCATCATCATATCTTTTTTTTCAAAATATAAACCTATAATTTTCCAAAAATACATATTTGTAACCATGAAATTTATAACTTAGATAAATACACATAATAATTTAATAACAATAATATTTATTTCCAAAATCCTATTATTATATCATTCATTTAAAATAGCACATTGAACATATTTTTTATATAGTAAATTTAATAAAAAAATTACATATTTAAACAATTTTAACAAAAATTATCTTTATTTCTAAAATTTCATTATTATATTATCCACTTAAAATTAGCATAGATCCATTTTAACCTGGATGTAGCAAGCACCAAAAGGGATCCAATTTATCGAGGTGTACATTTTTATATTATTTAGATCCCTCTCGGTACTTATTCGAGTTTAAAATGGATCTATGCTAATTTATTTTATATTTTTATATTTTTTTTAAGTTGATATGTAAATTATATTTTTCATTTTTTATTTATTTATTTATATGGGCTGGCATAACGTGACTAAAGTGACAAGATCTCCCCCATATTGGGCTCAAGAACACCTAGCTTCTCTCAATGCAATAATTTACTTTATTAATTTAATACAAAACCTACACATTTAAATAATTTTAAGGATTGAGATTTATATCATAAACGTGTCCAATTACTATGACTTCCACAAACTTATCTATTATTAGCACTTCTTAAAGTTATATATATAT